>MU221181.1:431425-473068 GCA_018584345.1 Thuja plicata
CTTGGAGCATTTTGGTAAACTATTGGTTGATCAATTGAAGAAATCTCTCTCTCTCTCTCTCTCTCTCTCTCTCTCTCTCTCTCTTTCATTATTTTGGTAAAATATTTTCCTTTGCATACTCTCTTGGATTCTTTCCTTCTCATTTTCATTATTTTCTTTATAAATCTAACAGTTATGGTTTCTACCATCTTCTTAGTGTTCTTCTCAGCAACAGGTACTATACCAGAGTTTTCCAATCCTGTTATGGCATGAATTAGGTTGTTGCAGATCTTCATAGGCTGATCTCCAAGAAATATCAACTGATCATGAACTCCACTCAAGATAATCTTCATCCATTCATCTTCGTCAAAATTGTGAAGTTTAGTTATCTTCATAATACTCAGGTTATTGAGGTGTGCGAACACATCCTTCATCTTTCCACCATCACCTATCATGTCTTCCATCTTTGTAGTAATCTCTTCATCTCCCAAATATTTATACTTACAATGTATGTAAGCCCTAATATCTTTGACATGTAGAGCTCCATAGGGTGTTTGAGAAAATGCACCTTCAGGATCATCCTCAGTATATTTGAACGGGTGTTTCTTAAACTTGTATCTAGGTCTCTCTGCAACATCGAAAATCATAGGAGTATCCATTTTCAAATCTTCACAATCGATCTAAATACCTCTTTACTGCCAAAATGTGAATCTCTTCTTCGATCAAACTTCTTCAACACACTTGCTCCAATTTTGATCCTGCTCTAGACTCTATTCTCCTCAAGCTCTTCTCTGTAAATGATGTTCAATTATTTTCTTTCAATTAACCTTATACTTCGCTGAGTGAAGAAATGACACAGTTCCCAATAAACTCATTTCTGCACATAAACCAGTCAAATAACAATTTGGCAATCAAAGTATATAGACTTACAAATCCACACAATCACAAATATGTGTTCCAAAACATTTCTACATGCTCTCCCTAATCTTGCAAGAGCTTACTCCTCAAATTTAGGGGCTTGATAGATTTTTGATGTATTCTTCCAATGTTCCCCCTAAGGTCATGCTTGGCCATCTAGGTTGATGTAGCAATGTTAGAATCATGCGAAGACTTAGTAGCATCTACTGATTCTCCCTGAACCTTTTCCTCACTAGACTCCTTTACCTTTCATACCTTATTACTGTTGATATCTTTTGCTTTCCTGAAACAACTGTCAAATTCACTCCTGTACTCTGCAAGACTCTTACCAGTGTCACCAATATTTTTCTTTATCACTATAGGAGGTGGTACTCTTCTGTTGTTAGTTCCATTGTACCTGCAAAACTTTGCTATATGCCCTAGATTGTTACATTTGTAGCATATAGGAGGTGATCTATTCTGATTAACCTGCAACTTACAATACCTTGCAATGTGTCCAAGGTTATTACATTTGTAACATGTGGTCTTATTTGTTGTCTTTTCACTAATGTAATCTTGTTTGAATCTTGATTGATTAGGTTTCATATATTCTACTTTCTTGTGCCCATATGCATAACAATTAAATTAATAACCAGAAAAAGGTTTGAAAGGGGATTTGCCTCTGCAATCTCTCTTCATGTGTCCAACCTTGTTACATCCAAAACATCTATCTATAAAAGGTCTAATATGTTCTTTAGGTTCTTCAAGATTAGGTCTTTCTCCATCAATCTTCACATCAGATTTTTCTTCTTGATTCTTTGAACATTCACCTTCATTGAAGCTGATAGATACACCCTTGGTGTGCTTGCACAATCCCCACTAGGTCTCTAACTGACTCTAGTCTTTACAAGACCCCCTCTTCTCTTCATGTATCTTTCAAGTCCTTACTAAACTCAACTAGGACTTCCCCAACACCACTCTAAGGGTTGGTATCTATTATGCTTCACCAAGAGGTAAGTATCATTCAATTTTCCTTCACTCCTTCACTCATCCTTGGATGTCTCCAAGTGCTTTCTAACTCCAAAACTCAACTAGTGCTTGCAGGGGGTAAAATTCATGCTTGATTAAATCTATTGCCTCCTCATGATCCCATTTTATTTGGGTATTAAGACCCTTTCAAACTATTTCAAGGCTTTAGGAGAATTTGGTCTTCTAGGCCTAATTGCTCAATTAGCCCTACTCAACGAGTTTTTCCAACTTCTTTCTATATTTTCCCATATAACCCCAAAAAAAAATTGGAGATTCAAATACCCTTTTCCAAGACCTTAGATATTTTTTAGGTTTTAGGGTTCTAAGGCCACCATACAATAGGTTCCTATATTTAAGGGATAATAAGGCTAATTAGGCTAATTTGGTGTAGACTACTTACTTCTCCTTGAAAATGTCTCTAAATGGATTTTTCATTGCCTAATCTTACTAAGATGTATCTATGGGACCTTTGTGCTTATGAAACCACCCTTGGTTTCACTCCTCTAATCGTTACCCTACAATCATAGACTATTAGCTCTTGTCAAACCTCTAACCAGTCACACAGTGCTTGCCTAGGGCATGACCATAAAAATAGTAAACTTGCTCCTCTAGACTCCTACCTACATGTTTACACTATACAGAGGCTCCCCTACCATATTTATCAAGGTCATGATGATTTTCATGGTTGGATTCTATGGGGGAGCCATTTTTCTCAAAACTACCCTGTCAAAACCAGTAACTACACACTTTAAAAAACAATTTACAATCCTATGCTAATGAAATCACAAAAACTTACAATGCAAACAAAAGATTCTCAAATCTACCTCTAAAAATCAAATCCAACACTAAATAATACTATTCAATCCATCTAACAATTCTCAAACATAAACATAGTCGATTGTATACTAAACTAAAAAACAAAATCCTTCTTGCTATTCAAAAACTTGCATTACATCACCAATACCTCGGGAAATGGGATCCTAATTTTCTAAATATGCCTTCTCCACATTTTTAGGCCACTACCATTAATATCCCTCCTCAACTTTGAAAGGAATCAAAAAAATTCGATGTTGTCATGCAACTTTGCAAAGTTGCAAATGTTGTCATGACAACATTATGAAAACTTTTGCATTATTGCTCCAAACTAACTTTTATGACCTCTAGCTCATAATAAATGATGTAAAAACATTATAGAGGCATTTGTAGGCACTTTTCCAACCTTTCCTAAGCCTAGAACGTTTTTAGACCCAATTTCCCACTTTTGGCTAAACCTAGCACTAAACAAAATAAACTAAAACCTACTGGGTTGGATTGATCCTAGTCAAATAGTCAAATCCACCTAGTTCACACACTTGCAAGACCATCTAAGGTCAAAATAAAAACCACTGACTTGTCTAGGGGTAGTACAAGCCACAAAAAAATATAAAAGAAAAGGATTTAGCCTACGTGCTCATGCACCATCCTCCCCAAATGGAAAGATTTCAATCCACCCTTGGATTGAGCAAGTTGGAATCAAGGCCCAAATTCTTGAAGTTTGTCTCCCTGATCCATGTAGCCTCTGCATCAGCATGTCCATGTCACTTCACCATATGTTCTTTTTAATCCTTCTTCCTAGTCTATTTGTAGACTCTTGAATCCAGTATTTTTTCTGCTTTCTTGGATGGTGTAGAGGGTAAGTTCAGTGCCTCCACTTCTTGTATCACCTCAGTCAAACTCTAATCAGGATTTGGCATAGGACCTTTGTATGAAACCAAATATGCCACATTGAACATAGGAGATAAACCAACATCCTCTAGAAGTTCAACCTTATATGCATTGGTGCCACATTTGTCCAGAATGGTACATGGGCCAATCCTTCTCATCTATAGCTTATTAGGCACCCCCTTCTGGAATATTTCCTTTTCAGATGGACCATTACTAGATCCCCTACTTGGAATTTGACATCCATTTTCCTTGCATCCACTTTGTGCTTTATGTTCTTTGTATTCTCAGTTAAAGTCTTTCTTATTGTCTCATGCACTTCTTCATATAATGTGAAAAATCTTCCGCATAGCCACTTCCCTTGGCTCCACCTTTCAACTCCTTGAGTTCAAATATCCCTCTTGGATGTAGTCCATAAATGATTTAAAAGGGGCTTCTCCCTATGGTTCTATTGACAGTGTCATTATAGGCATACTCTGCCTCTCCAATGAGTTGGTCCCAAGCTTGACCATACTCCTTAGTTAAGCACCTTAGGAGGTTACCTAGACTCCTATTTACGACCTCAGTCTGACCATTTGTCTGAGGGTGATATGCAGACCCAAAGGATAGATTGGTTCCTAGCTTGTGCCAAAGTGTCTTCCAAAAATGGCTCATAAACTTTGTATCTCTGTCTGACACTATGCTTAATGGTAACCCATGAATTTTTACTACCTCCTTGAAGAATAGGTGAGTTATGTGAATTGCATCATGAAGTGTCTTGCAGGGGAAAAAATGAGCCATCTTGCTAAACCTTTCTAATATGACATATATACTATCAAAGCCCTGTTTGGTCCTTGGTAACCCTACAACAAATCCCATACTTAAGCATTCCCATGGTCTACTTGGGATGGGAAGGGGTTGATAAAGACCTACATTGGAGGATGTGCTTTTGGCTTTTTGACACACTACACAACACTCCACATATCTCCTGACATCTAAGTTCATCCTTGGCCAAAAATAAAACCTTTGGACTAACTCTTGGGTCTTATTGACTCCAAAATGACCACTAAGTGCACCATTGTGCTTCTCTTGAATCAGATGTTCCCTAATTGATCCCTTAGGGACACATAACTGACTCCATTTAAACAACAGTTCACTTTGCAAAGTGTAATAAAAAAAATCACCATGAAAGTGGTTCTTTTGCTCCTTACACACATTGTAGATTTATGCAAAGTCTTCATCCTCAGCATATAGGTCCTTAAAAATTTCAATACCCATGATCTGCAACTTTACTTCTTGTACTGTCAGTAGCCTTCTACTTATAGAATTTGCTACCTTATTTTACATTCCTTTCTTGTGCTTGATATTGAAGGTGTAAGCCTGCAAGTACTCCGCCCATTTCATGTTCTTGTGACTAAGCTTGTCTTGGGATTTTAGGAAACTAAGAGCCTGGTTGTCTGAATACACCATAAACTCCTTAGGAAGCAAGTAGTGCCTCCATTTCCTTAGTGCTTGGACTAGAGCATAGATCTCTAAGTCATAAGAAGAGTACATCTTCTTAAGATCACTGTGCTTCTCACTGTGAAAAGCCACTAGTCTACCTTCTTGGCTCAAAACAACTCCAATGACAACATTACTAGCATCACACTCAACTATGAATAATCTCTCAAAACATGGAAATGTTAGGATTGGTTGAGTGGAAATCTTCATCTTCAACAATTCAAATCCGTTGTTAGCGTGCTCATTCCAAACAAATTTGGTTTTCATCCCTCCTTTTATAATATCTAGCATAGGAGCACAAATAGAACTGAATTGTTTAATGAACTTTCTATAGTATTGGGCCAAACCATGAAAACTTCTCACCTCTATTGCAGTCATTGGAGTAGGCCAGTTAAGAATGGCTTCTACCTTGCTTGGATCCATTTTTAGGTTGCCTTGAGACAATAAAAACCCAAGGTACACTAGCTCCTGCTTCATGAATTCACACTTTTCCAATTTTATCATTAGCTCCTCCTCATGCAACTTCTTGAAAACAATCTGCAGATGTCTGAGGTGCTCCTCTTTTTTCTTTCTATAGATTAGTATATCATCTAGATACACTACCACAAATTTTCCAATGTAGTCTTTTAGGACTTCATTCATGAGTCTCGTGAATGTAGATGGGGCATTAGATAGCCCAAATGGCATCACAAGCCATTAATATAAACCTTCTATAGCTTTGAAGGTTGCCTTCCATTCAACCCCTTCATTGACCCTAATTTGGTGATACCCACTCTTTAAGTCAATCTTGGTAAAATACTTTGCCTCTCCTAGACAGCCCATTAGGTATTCTATCCTAGGGACAGGGAACCTATATCAAATGGTAATTTGTTTTATTTCCCTTGAATCAGTATAGAGCCTCCAATTTCCTCCCTTTTTCGGTGCTAAGGCATTGGGGACTGCACAAGGACTAATGTTTTTCCTAATGAAACCTTGGTTTAGGAGTTCTTGAATTTTCTTGGCAATTTTCTCATTTTGTTGAGGGGCCATCTTATAGGATACTTTATTTGGAAGGGTAGCTCCTGGGATAAATTCAATTTGATGACTAACGACTCTCTTAGGGGGTAGGGTAGATGGTTTTCCATCACTAACTATGCTCTTGTATTCCTACAGTAACTCTTGCACTTCTTTTGGTACCTTTGTCTTCTTCACTGTCTTGTCTGCATCTTTTTTCTTTAGGTTTCAATACCAGTGCTAAACCCACTCTATCTCCTTCCTCTAAGGCTTCTATAAACTCCTTTTCACTAACCATAAGGACATTGGGACCTGAGGACTTATTTTCTCCTTCCTCTAACAGTGACCGTATTTTGAAAGTCACATTGTCTTTCTTGAAAGAATAGGCATTCTTTGCTCCATCATGCATGGCATGTCTGTCAAATTATCATGGTCTACCAAGAAGAAGGTGACATGCATCCATGGGTAGGATGTCATACAATACATTATCTTTATACCTTCTAATGGAGAAGTCCACCCATGCTTGTTCATTCACAAGCACATGTTGTCCTTTGTTCAACCAAGTAACCTTGTATGGGTTACTATGTGGAATTCTCTTCATCTTTAACTTTCTAATTGCCTCCTCTAAAACTATGTTTTCAGTAGACCCTAAGTCCATTATGAATCTACAAGCTTTGCCCATCATTTTGCATTTTACTCTAAACAGTGACCTTCTCTGGCTTGGTTCCTCTTTGATTGGCTCCTTGATTAATGTTTTTCTCATCATCAAGTTCTCTCCTTCTTCAGCCTCTAAGAGTACCTCATGGTGTTTATTTCCACCACTAGACTCCTCTTGAACAAAGTTTACCCTCTTGTCATTTCCATGAGAAGTAGAGCCTTTCTCTAGACACCTCTATGCAGGGTGTCCTATTTGATTGCAGTGATATCATTTCATGTTTGTAAAGTAGGAACCTCTCCCTTGACTATTGTTCCTTCCTCTCCAATTTTTATTAGAGCCTCTTCCTCTATTGGAGTTTCCTTTGCTTGGACTCCCTTATTGTTGTTCAGTAAGTTTGGTCTCTCCTTGAACCTTTGTCTCAACTTCTACCACCATATTCACCTCTTTGTCCTTTATTATCTCTTCCACCTTAACTGTAATTTCGTGGCATCTATGAATAGTATCAGGGGTTAAGAGACTCATCTCATCTTGAATAGTCCACTTGAGACCATTAAGGTATCTAGCTACCTTCACCTTCTCATCTTCTACAACTCGAGACCTCATGTATAGCCTTTGAAACTCTTCAGTATAAGAGTTCACATCCAAGTCTTTTTGTCTTAGACTTTGTCTCCTTTTATGTAACTGAATTTCATAGTCTTCAGGTACATATGCATCTCTGATTTTTTCTACCATAGCCTTCCATGTGGAAATGGACTTCTTTCCATCCTTCTCTCTCTCATCTTGGATAAACTTCTACCAAGTGAGTACAGAACCTCTAAGTCTTGCCTTAGCTACCTTTACTTTTTGAGCTTCTATTATGTCATCACACTCAAACTGATTCTCTAGTCCTTTTATCCAATCTAGAACTATCTCAGGTTCCATCTTTCCACTAAAGATAGGAACTCCTTCCAATTCCTTACCACTCAAAGCCTTTAGTGCTTTCAAGAATGGTTCTTAAGTGAGGATAGGGTCATCTTTAGGGGCCTCATCATCTAATGCAGTCTCTTTACTATTTCCTTCAACCTTATCCTTCACTTCCTCAGTCTTTTCTTCTACTTGGTCCACTTTGTGTTCCAATTGTGTCAATCTCTCTCAGAGCATTTTGTTCTCTTCTTCCTGCTCATCCACCTTCTTTTCCAACTCTACATTTATCACCATTGTAGACTCTCCTACTAACTCTGCTGGTTGAAACATTCACCACAAGCCAAATCTTATTGTCTCTAATACCAATCTGATAGATACACCCTTGGTGTGCTTGCACAATCCCCACTAGGTCTATAACTGACTCTACTCTTCACAAGACCCCCCTCTTCTCTTCTAGGATCTTTCAACTCCTTACTAAACTCAACTAGGACTTTCCCCAACACCACTCTAAGGGTTGGTGTCTATTTTGCTTCATCAAGAGGTAAGTGTCATTCAATTTGCCTTCACTCATCCTTGGATGTCTCCAAGGGCTTTCTAACTCCAAAACTCAACTAGTGCTTGTAGGGGGTAAAATTCATTCTTGAGTAACTTTATTGCCTCTTCATGATCCCATTTTATTTGGGTATCAAGGCCCTTTCAAATGATTTCAAGGCTTTAGGAGAATTTGGTCTTCTAGGCCTAATTTCTCAATTAACCCTACTCAACAAGTTTTTCCAACTTCTTTCTATATTTTCCCAAACAACCCCAAAAGAAAATTGGAGATTCAGATACCCTTTTCCAAGACCTCAAATATTTTGTAGGTTTTAGGGTTCTAAGGCCACCGTACACTAGGTTCCTAGATTTAAGGGATAATAGGGCTAATTAGGCTAATTTGGTGCAAACTACTAACTTCTCCTTGAAAATGTCTCTAAATGGATTGTTCATTGCCTAAGCTTACTAAGAGGTATCTATGGGACCTCTGTGCTTATGAAACCACCCTTTTTTTTACTCCTCCAATCGTTACCCTGTAATCATCACTATTAGCTCTTGTCAAACCTCTAACCGGACACACAGTGCTCGCCTAGGGCATGACCATAAAAATAGTAAACTTTCTCCTCTGGACTCCTACCTACATATTTACACTATACAGAGGCTCCCCTACCATATTTATCCAGGCCATGATGATTTTCATGGTTGGATTCTATGGGGGAGCCATTTTTCTCACAACTACCCTGTCAAAACCAGTAACTACACACTTCACAAAACAATTTACAATCTTATGGAAACTTACAATGTAAAGATGCTAAAATCTACCTCTACAACTCAAATCCAACACTAACTCGTACTATTCAATCCATCTAACAATGCTCAAACATAAACATAGTCTACTGTATACTAAACCAGAAAACAAAGTTCTTCTTGCTATTCAAAAACTTGCATTACATCACCAATACCTCGGTAAATGGGATCTTACTTGTCTAAATATGCCTTCTCCACATTTTTAGGGCACTACCATTAATATCCCTCCTCAACTTCAAAATCAATCAAAATGATGTCGATGTTGTCATGCAACTTTGCAAAGTTACAAATGTTGTCATGACAACATTATGACAACTTTTGCATTATTGCTCCAAACTAAATTTTATGACCTCTAGCTCATAATAAATGATGTGAAAACATCATAGAGGCCTTTTTAGGCACTTTTCCAACTTTTCCTAAGCCCAGAAGGTTTTTAGACCCAATTTCCCACTTTTGGCTAAACCTAGCACTAAACAAAATAAACTAAAACCTACTAGGTTGGATTGATCCTAGTAAAATCCACCTAGTTCACACACTTGCAAGACCATCTAAGGTCAAAATAAAAACCACTGACTCAGCTAGGATTAGTAAAAGCCACAATAAAATATAAAGGAAAATGATTTAGCCTAGGTGCTCCTGCACCAGAAGCTAACACCAGTCATGTCTCCTTTAGGTTTCTGTATGTCTCTCTGTTCATTGATCAAGTCACTACTCATGTGAAGTCTCTCAATATGGATCTTTGCCTCAACAAGTTCTCCTTTTATGATCTGATTATATTTATCTAATTCCAGATATTTGTTCTTGTAGTGATCAAGTTCAGTCTTTATTTGTCCTATCTGAATATTAGCATCCTTTAAGGTTTCTTCAATTTTGTTTTTAGCATCCTTTTCTTGTTGAATCTCTTTAGCCATTTATAGTGAAGTAGTTTCATAATGAAGCTTTAAAGTATATTTCTCTTGCTCAAGCTTCATTATCTGATCTGAAGTGTCATTGTCTGAATCCTCTTTCATCTTAACCATAAGATCTTGTCTCTGACTTCTGGAAAGTTCAAGCTGTTCTTTCAATTTCTTAATGAATCCCTCTGCTCTTCTGAATTTGAATTTTAAGTCACCAATCTCTGCTTTAGCTTTTTCAAGATCTTCAAGTGTTTCTTCAAAGTTTTCCTCCAAACTTTCAGAATCCATCTTGATCTCCCTTAAGTTGTTAAACTTTCTCTCCAAGGGCCAAAAGCTCTGATACCAATTGTTAGGATTAAGTAATACTGAGAGGGGTGTGAATGAATATTACAACACTTTAAACATGAACTTAATAATTTTCAACTAAAACATATAATTACTGAAATGAAAAGAACATAAACACGCAACACATAACTCATAACACCATGAATTATTGTCAAGGAAACCCTATCCAATGGAAAACCCCGGTGGGGATGGTACCCACAAATATGTATTAAAAGTATAGTGTCACTGTTAGGAGACCTAGCCCTATTAAGAGCTGAATATTACATTAGCACATTTCCCTATTAGGGGAATACAAAAACCATGTTAAAGGTATATTGAACACACCGCTCTTACAATCAGAAATAGTTCTATTAGAATCAATTCTCAGAAATGAACAATACAAGCATCAACTATGCTTAGATATTTCCATGTGTAGCTCACATATATCTGACATCATAATTCATCCATGCATTCCATCTACTTCTCATACCATCTCATTCATCCATCAATTATATATATGTTCGCATTACAAAAATCTCTCCACATATATATGTATTACATCATCTAGTCAGCTCTCTAATAAATTACAAAATAGAATTAATACTTATGCAAAGAGTAAATACAAAGTCAATGACCTTATACTACCAAAGCATAGGTTATCCACAATCCCAATCCAAATAAGCACGTTTGGATTCCATGTCATACTCCCTTAATCATCGTGACTGTTCATCTGCCTTGTATCTTTGTTACTATGTCTTCGCATGTCTTCAATACACTGTAACTCACTGGGATCAACACCAAAACTCAAGTGAACTTACCTAAAGGTCATACATAACACAAAATGTCTTCCTCTAAGCTTTCATCTCATCATTCATCATATACTATCTTCGCTATCCAAAACTGTACTACTATACTTTGTATTTTTGTTCACTGTACTTAGTCATTTTGCAATCTACATCTCCAAAATTGTAAACAACTCCAAGCGATCATCATACTAGATGTGTTGCCATAAATGAAAACCCTCAAGTGTCCCATATCACTCCAAGAATGCATCACTTGCCAAAAAATTTATCCGATCATTGAAAACTAAATAAGGACAGATAGAATCAAACACAAATGTGAAAAATCCTGGGGTATCCTTGATAGCGATTATATTATAATAGACCCCAAGAACCCTCACAAATAGAAGTGGAGAGAATTTGAAATATTCTGAGAGATGGATTTTTCACCTACAAACAAGAACATGATGAGATCATATGGAACAAATATAAGACTAAGATTTATAACATCAAATATGGTTAAAAGATGATTTCACAACAAGGAATGCATATTTAAGAAATTCTTGTTCATCTGTGTTGGAACAAATCATGCATGCCAAAGGAAAGAATTTTTTCATGGGCAACTTTGCAAGGAAAGGTTCTAACAAAATAATGGTTTAAAAGTTGGCCTTTGATGGGCCATCAATATGCTTTTTATTTAGAAACAATGAAGAGACAATCAATCACTTATTCCTCAGTTGTCCCGTTGCACAAAAATGTTGGCAATGACTATGTGCTAAACTGGGATGGGTTATAACATTACCAAATGACATTATGACTCTTTTTCAAACATGGTCAAGGATGAATAATCATAGTTTATTTGGTAATCTATGGTTTATTTCACCTTCTTTAGTGTTATGGGAAATATGGAAGGGAAAAAAACCAAAGAATTTTCCAAGGGAAAAGTGGAGAGTGGAAGATGTTGATAAACAAAGTGGAACCTGCCATAGTAGAAGGGGTGAATTCAAGAATTTCCCCACAAAGGAACAAATCAAGCTACTATACTAGCTGGGATGACAAGATGAGAAAGGATTGGTTTGGACTTACAATTCCTCTATATGTTTGAAAAGGAAGTCACTCAAACAAAAAAGGATAGAGAACAATGCAGATGGTATCCGCCACAACAAGGATGGTTTAAAATTAACTTTGATAGAGCTTCAAGAGGGAATCCATGCATTTCTAGGGCAGGATGTGTTATTCATTCAAGAAATGGTAAGACAATTGTAAAGTTGGCAAAGTCATTGGAGGTCAACACCAATAATTTAACAAATTTTAAAGCCCTAGTAGAAGGTTTAGTGTTGTGCTTATAGATAAATTTGAAAAAGATTGAAATAGAAGGGGATTCAACTATTACTATTAATTCCCTCTAAGCAAGAAGGGGCCCAAATTGGTGATTACAATCTTTTCTGGATAAAGCATTGGAATTGATGGAATAATTTGAAAGTGTTACAATAAATCATATTTTTAGAGAAGAAAACTTATTAGCAGATGAATTAGCCAATATAGGAGCGGATGACAAGGACCTCAAACAAATTTGTTTGATAGATTAAGGGAAGTTGAAATGTGAAGTTGAGAATGAGAGAAATATATTATCATTAAAATAAGTTTAGAATACAATATACATTTGGCAATATGGGGTAGGTCAAGAATTTAGAAGATATGACAAGCATGGTTGAGTCATATTGATAAAAACAATTATTCTATTAATCTGGTTAATTTGGGAGTCCAAAGTAGAGGTTTATGTAGTTTTTGCCCCATCTCAACATCAATTATTAGCTCAAAAGGTTTTAGTATGGAGAGTAAACACTTAGGGGAACGAAAGGAATAATCATCCAAGTAAATAGTAAATAGTATTGATGAAAATGAAAGAAATGGAAATCAAAAGAAAACCAAAATGAGATGGGATATGGAGTTCCTTCTAGGTCCAGACATAAGCAAGATTTTTACAATTTGCATCTTCCAATTCAAATGTTGGCCTCATGTACACCAGTCCCCTTTATTGCTAGGCAGTGGCTTGGAGACGGGATCACATTCCTCGGGTAAAACTACAGAGGATAGGGTTAACACATTTAAGCAAGTGTTGAATGAGTAAGTCGTAATACCATCTGGTGCAAAGTTTGTTATTGATGGAGGAAGCAACCCAAGCCCAGGAGATGAAATAAGTGTTTGAGGTAAGAATTCTACCCCTGCTAATGCTTGTATTATCAAGCCTAATGAACAAATGTCCATTTCTATTGAGAAAGAGAAGGATAAACTTAGGAATTTGGCTATCTTTCTGGCATCCCGAGACATTAATAAACTTCCTTCGAGGATATTCCTCAATGATTGGCTCCATGACATTTGGGGAAAGAAGTTTGGCTTTCATTTTTCATTTCTTCATATGATCCAAAAAGGTTTATTTATCATTTTCTTCAAAAACCCTAGTTCCTAGAGAGAAATTGTCGGCATAAAATTTTGGAAAATTGGCTCCGCTTGTTTTAGGGCTCTGCCTTGGTCGCCCGACGCTGCCCATAATGAATTTCTTTCCCTGTCAAGCCCTCGGTGGATAAATATTGTCAACCTCCCTCCCTTCTTGTGGAAAATTATTCTGCAGGCCTTGGAACCCTTTGGCATGGTCCTCAGAGTTGATAAAATAGATGTCTTGCTCCCCATATAGATGCCAAGGCCTTGATTACGATTAACCCAGGGAAAGATTTACTAGGTGAGAATGTGTTTGAACTCGGTGACCAATCCATTAGATGCCCTATTTTCTTCTTGGGCGTTCTTAATTCCTATTTCCTATGCAGAAGAGGACACATGAGACAAGATTTCCCTTTGTTGAATAATAAGAAGAAAGCCCATATTCCTAGCTCTGTTAATAAAGACATGAAGGAGACCGAGAACTCCGTGATTCAGCCTAAGACACTCTGAAGCCTGGAGGTGGACCCTCATGTCACTTATGAGGCTCTTAAAGCCTCTCTTGATGCACTGAGAACTACTTTCAATAAGGACTCTTTTCGTATCCCTCTTATTGTGTCTAACTTAGAGGAATTGAACACCCTTCCACAAATTAAAGACATTGATTTTGGGTTGACTTCACAAGATCCCAAACCCAAGCATAGGAATCAGAATTCTCAGCAGATTGTCCTCAATAAGATTAAGAGGATCTCAGGCCTTAAACACGAATTTAGAAACCCTCCTATTTGAGGGGCTTTGATTTTAGAGAATTTCTTTTCCCCCCCCCTAGTCAGAAATCTGGTCTAGAGAAGGTGGATGGGGATGGTAGACATAAAGTGTTAACTCCAAGTGAAGAGCCCCATGATGGGCTGGATGCTATCATGAAGGCCTATGATATTCAAGATAAGTTGAAAAATATTTCTATCACAGTCATCTCGGCTCCCTTACCTTGTATTCCCACCCCCAAGGAGAGTCCTCCCACCCTCATTGAGGAGGAAATTGTAGATGCGGGCTACTCCTCCACAATGATTGAAAAAAATGAAGGTTATGATAGTTTTGAAGGAGAGATTAGAGAGACATAATTGGCTATTGTTGAGTACAAGGGGGAAGTTCAGAGAGGCTTGTCTTCAATGACAAGAAGAAATGTAGGAAACCTCTTGTTGGTAAGGCTTGTTTGGAAAAGTGTGAAATAGTGGATAAGACTCAAGATGGGGGAGGGTAGGCCAAGATCAAGAGGAAGAGAGGTAGACCGCCCAAAAATGTTTCTAGTATCAAACCATTGAAGATACAAAAGAGAAAAATACCTAATTGTTTTAAGATCTTCCAAGCTCCTATGGATACCGACTCTTAAGTTGATCATGGATATTAGATGTGCATCTTGGAATAAGAGGGGATTAGAATCCCCAGACAAGAAATATGACATTAAGAGATTTATTAAGATAAAAAAAGAATTTGATTTCATTCTTTTACAAGAAGTCAAAGCATTGGGTTTCACCTTAGATGTGGCTCTGAAGTGCATCTAGAAAGATGCAAAGGTCTTTCACACCAATCACCCAAAAGGTAAAGGGGGATGTGCCATTATGATTAACCCCAAATGGCATACAATGATTAAGGATTGGGGCTGCTCCCCATGTAATAGAATTCTCTGGGTTATTCTTAAGCATAATGAGTTTGAATTTGGCCTCTGTTCGGTCTATGCAACAAATGATCATTATGACAGGATTAAAGTCTAGGATTGGATGTGTGGCATGAAAGATATTCCATGGATTTTTGTTGGGGACTTTAACATGGTGGAATCCCCATAGGATAAATGGGGAGGGTCCAAGATGGAGTGGAAAGGTAGTGAGAAATACTTCTAGTCCAAAATTATTAGTAAACTTAATTTATTTGATCCCCTTGCTGCTCAAAAGACAGAATACAGAGGGATATGGCACACTTTAGTTTCAAGAAAGATGACAATGGTGTGAGTGTTAAAGTGGTTCCATACACTTTATGGGATCATCACCCTATAGTTTGCTCAATTTTTCAACTGGGAAGTTCCCTACACCCCAGCAAGAGCCTTAACTCATTTTCCATTAATACTAAACTATTGGGGAATGAGGACATCAAGGAAGAAGTCCTTATGATCAGGTGGTTTAACCATGACACAACGAAGCATCAGAGTGCCACTAAGAGATGGATTCACTATACAGAAAGTTGGAAAGCCATGTTTCAAGTGGTGGGAAAGAAAAGAGCCAAGGACTCTAGGAGGTTAGAAGCTAAATTGCATAATAAATTGTGTCAATAAGAACATATTGTTATGCCCTGCATACCCGTCCCTTCATTTTGTAGGAAAAATGTTGGGTCCCCCTTTTCGTTGTTGCTCTTCCCTTGTTTTCCTTTTGTTTTCTTTGTTTTCCATCTGGGCTTTGCTTCCGCGAGGGTTGTCTTTCTTTTGCTTTTGTCTTCTTGTGTCTCCGGGGCACAGTCCCAGAGTTTATTTCTTCTTTCCAGAGCCCGATTCTAGACTCCGGGATTCTCTGCCATCACATCTTCTTTTGCAGGAAGACTTGGTCTCATAGAGTCCCCGGGCCCAGAGTCCAGAGGCTTGCTTGACTCAGAGTTTTTAGAAAGAATGCAACCTATTTTTACCCTAAGGGTATAAATAAAAGTTACCTGTCATTTTCACATTTACCGCGATTAAAACACATAGAGCACTCAAAGCGATTTTAAGGCGATTAAGGCGATTAAACAACGAATTGCTCCCTGTGCTTAGTGGCTAATTGAACATTGATTTGTGGTGACTTGCTCGTGATTGTTCAAAGGTGAACTTGTTACAGAGTGCTTCCCATGCCCGTCTTCCCTGCATTCTTCGTGTTCCAGGTAGGTTC
This sequence comes from Thuja plicata, assembly GCA_018584345.1. Lineage (NCBI taxonomy): Eukaryota > Viridiplantae > Streptophyta > Pinopsida > Cupressales > Cupressaceae > Thuja > Thuja plicata. Next base: position 447,747 of record MU221181.1, read on the forward strand.
TCAGCTTTTCCTTCTCTGGTTTTCTGTCTTCTACTTTTGTTGTGCTCGTGCTCATTTCTGTTTTGTTTTTGCTTTCGTGTGTTCTTGTTTATGCCTTTGCATATTTCTTCTTGGTTGCCTCCCATTGGTGGGTTGGCTCTTCCAGAGGGTTGTCCGCCCTCTGTGTAGTAGTAGTATAGTGTATATTTTGTACATTGCGGTAGAGTAGCTTTTAGAGGTCTGTGTATATTATGTACACCGTGTAAATTTGTGTAAATATCCTGTAAATATTGTGTATATATCATTGTTGTTCTGCGAGCTGCGCTTTAGTCCTCACAAATCCTTGACCCCCTATATTTTAGTGTATATATCTTATGTATATCCTTCCATCCTGAAGAGATCGTTGCGCTCCATCATGTTTTGAACCACTCTGTCGATCTCGTCGAGAGGTAGTTGCCACGGTTTGAACTCAGCACCTCACTAGTTCAAGTCATGGCGGCTTTCTCTCTCCTCCATTGTGTCATCTTAATGATGGGATTAATTTCCCATGAGTGGGCATTCAAACCCCATCCCATATGACATTTAATTTCCCCTGTGTCAGGCCACTTGTTGCCATTAATGCCCTTTACTCTGCCTGTCACGACCCATGTTAGCCAATTATCCTACTGGTCACGTAGACAACGGATAACTCTTCCAGACTCTGGGTGCTGAGAAGCCCCTGGGTCTTCATTCCATCTTTGTCACTTAGTCCAGTACCCCGGAGCCCCCGGGTATTTATCAGAATCCAATTCATGTATGTCTCAATACGCCGGGATTTTTGATGTATGCTAACATTTTTGGACAGGTGCGAAATGGTGATGATTTCCCCAGAATCTGTAAATTTATTATTATTGTATCATGTATTGATGGTTCTCCGGTCTTGCAGGTTGTAGATTGTGGGATCAAGATGTCTAAAGTAATCACTCCTCCTGATAGCCCAGAGCTGCCTACTACCTCCACTCAGGCAGCCACAAAAACCAAGGCCAAAAAGATGCTAGCTAAGCTGCCATTGACCTCGAAATACCTGAAGGAGAGCGTTCTCATTGGGTCCAAGGTGGACTCCAAAGTGCAGGAAATAACAGACATAGAGCCCGGACTCTGGGCTGAGATGCAGGGCTTAATTCAAGCCATTTATAAACTAAAGGCCGATAGAGATAGTATGGCCACCCATTTGGCCGCCGCCAGAATCATTAAGGCTGCAAATTTCCCTTGCTTGGTGCAATCACCGGAGCTAATACTCCAGCTGGAAACACTCTACAATGCACCTACTCAGACTGTTCTTCTCGCCGATCCCCAGCCGCTACATTACCCAACAACAATCGTCAACCTGGACGCAGCAACTTTCGCCTTAGGGCTAGGAATTCCACAATTCAAGGGGTCTGTCATCATCAACCAGGCCAAGTCGTTAAAAGAATTCAAAGAGGCTACTCTCATCTCCTGGCAATACCTCAACTCTCAGTGGCTGAAGTCTCCAAAGATGGACCATAAAAAGATGAAGTTGAAAATTCCCTGCGGGGATTTCAAAGAGCCCATTCAGGCGGGCGTTATTTTTATATGCAGGATCTTCAGAAAGCCCCATGCCCAGAATTTCTCAGCATGGATGTATTACTTTCTTTACCACATCACCACTCGCAACCAGACTTTCAATTGGGCAGCTATTATAGCCAACCATGTGGACTCACAGCTGAAGGGAGTTCTCCAGAATTCAAAGTTTTATATGACATCATATGTGCTATGGAAACTGGCCCAACAAAGACCGGCTTTTTTGGGTCTACAAAAACTGGGCGTTCTTGGGAATGGGCTGGGCCAAATAACACCATGTGATCATTGTCCCCAAGTCCAGTGTGAACTTATTTTCCCAAATTTTTGCAGGGTAAACGATGCCTTTGTTTACCAAAACATTTTGACACTTACTTAGGATTCCGGATACCGGTTATCGCAAGAGGCGATGAACCTAGTGAGCACCTATGAAAATTATTTTCTTCAGTTCCAGCATCACACATATATTCAAGTGACCGGCTTCTCTGGGAAACCCTATCTTCTTCCCCGATATTACGGGAATAGAATCATTCTTTTAGAGTTTTGCCGACAGATTTTGGAGCTACATGCCTTCTTCACACTGAAGAAGGTCACTAATGTTCCGTTCCCAGTCTCTTGTGGGAATTATACTTGCAGTCTGGCCACAGCAAAAGAGGAAGATAGTGAGTTAAGGAGTCTGGGTTTGGTCGAATTCGACCACACCAAAAAAAATTTTGATCCGCTCAGAAAGATAACTTTGGTGCTTCCCCGGGCATCCCCGCCACACATAGCAGATATTGAAGATTTTTGGGCAGATTGCAAAGACAGTTCTGATCTTCGGGCCCTTCAACATTCACGAATGTCCAAAGGAATGCTGAAAGTGCTTGACCTTCAGAATTTTCAAAGAGTTTTTCAGATGATGAGCCACTAGAAGACCCATCATATAAAGGGCAGGGGTTAGATAAACTGGATCTCCCTCCGGTGGATTGGGCCACACCAGAAGATTTGACAATCGAGGGAGTATGCCACCCCATTTTAGAGGCTAGTCATAATTATTTTTCCAAGGTGTGTCCCAAGAGAACTCGAAACAGACCAATTGTTCGAAGGCTCGCTACTTCCGTCAGACCCAGCACAAGAAACGGGAAGGAGAAAGAAGATACCCCAGCCAAGGTACCTCCTCTGGGTCCGGCCCCCATAATGGTACAACTAAAAAACAAATGGAGTCGGCGAGGCTGGCTAGCTAGAAAATAAGTGCACAAATGTCCTCTGGCCTCCTTGTAAGTCTAGTAGCATTTGCTCGCCTGGTGGGATCCCCGTCATTGGCTGCAATGATGAGCAGGTAGACTTTCGCTGAGGTGGGGTCTTCAAGTATTTTAGATACTAGGTTCCCATTACTAAGAAAGAAGCAGCAGAAGGTGACCCCCACTCTAAGCGCAGCTGCCAACCCCGGTATGCCAGACCTTCCTCTGGTTGATGTTAGTTCAGATTCCCCCGAACTCGAGAATATTTCTGATTCCTCTCCCCCACACAACGAACTTGACAATGTCTTCGAGGCAGATGAGCTCATGAACCTTCATGAGGATGTAGATCATGCGGCGGAGGAGATCATCACCCAAGAGAGGGAGGATATCCCCGTAGAAGAAGAACTCCCAGAACAAGAAGCTGTCGGAGAGCAGAAAGCCCAGGAAGAAACATAGAGGGAGCCCGAGTGGGAGAAAACACCAGTCCAAGAGATCAAGGATGAACCAAGGAAAAGCACGGATGAGCAACCGATGATTGAGGAAACCGGACCCACGGGATCAACCATACCCCCAATCATCACGCTCCAAATGCCTCCAGTTACCCTGGAGGACCAATTGCCCTGGAGTACGTTCGGTGAGGTAGTAAAGGCGGCTGCATTGTTAAACTTTGGCCAGAGACCTCACCCACCTCCACAAGATGTCCTAGTGGAGGAAGATGTTCCGACAGATGAAACTGATGAGGCCGAAGAACAACAGTAGCAGAAGGACGGGGAAATCCCCAAAGATTTAAACGATGAATCAACTGATGCTGAGAAGGACGGGGAAGTCCCTGAAAATACATGTGATGCTAATACCAGAGGAGAAGAAGCTTGGGACATCATGAAAGAGGACACAAACCTAGTAAAAAATAGTGAGGCCTCCGGAGAGCAGGAACAGGAACAAGAACAGGGAAAAGAAAAAGAGCCTGATGACAATGTTGATCTTGGGAATACACCGCCAGATTCTAAAAGGAATCTCGATGCCCAGGTCCTAATAGCGAAGCTGCCCTAGCCGCCCCAATGGCTGGTAGAATCTAGAAAGAGGAAGGCCCCGATGGTAACAACAGGCGTTCCGCTCTCCCTAGCCGAAATGATGGCCTGAAATGCAGAGGCCCAGAAGCCTAAGAAGGCATAGACAGTCCATACCCTCCAGACTGGTCCAAAAGGAAGTAGAGTCGCAAAAATTGCAACACCTCCTCTAGATGCAGCGAATGTAAGGCCTGAAGATTACACTATTACAGAAGTGGTACTGGGGAGAAGAGACAAGCAGGGTGACCTCGACCTACTGAGAGAGGCCACCAAAGCAGTGGAGGCCCGGTACATTAAACAAGGCCATAAGTTAAAGGAGGAAAAGGAGACCAATGCAAATCTCCTCACACTTCTGGCGAAACTTATACAGCCTCTGGCTGAGATCCACCCGGAAACTTATTCCTCCGGATTGTCGCTTGCACAGGGTGACGTGGATTCTCTCAGGGCCATGAAGAAGAAGGCACAGGCTGTGGACGGGTGGGTCACCGAACATATAGCCGCCATAAGACAATTTTTAGTGGTGTCCCTCTCGGATATTTACCAGATCAACACCCTCCTCAGCCAAGCAAATGGCTCCACTATTGTATGGGAGTAGGACTTGGAGAAGTATGAAAAATTGAAGGCCGTTTGGAGGAAATTTTCAACGCCGGAGAAGAAACCATCACAAAGGTGGGAATTTTGGGAGATGAATCATATGATTCTCTCTAGGCCCAGTACTCCAGACTTGGCCTCAAAATTGAGGTATGCAAGGAACTGGTTAAGGCCTTAAAAGAGAAGGTGACAGTGGCCCAATATCCTTTGGGCCTATTCTAGGCATTTGTGGTAGGGGTGTCACAAGTCGACCCCTTCACCACTGGGACATGCACCCTGGAGGACTATGTCCTTAGCAAATTTGATGAATGAATGGAGTCCATGTATCCGGTTGTCAGTGATTTTGACAGGGGTAGGTTATCAAGGCAGGTTATCAAGGTTATCCAAGATAATGATCTGGTATCATGATGTCATGAAGATGGTTGATGAGTTTTGGAATAGGGCCAGAGAAGTCGAAGAGAAGTTGGAGGTTGTCCACGGTCAATGGGACAGCATCAGGGATATAGACGAAGAAGGCGTGAGCCAAGTTTTGGAAGCATTCATAAATAGTAAGGAGCAATAAGGTTTTCTGAATTTCGAAGATGTTCCATCGACCATGCATATTTTATATTCTTTATTCTTTGAGCTTAAGCTCCCAGATCCTGGAGTTTCAAATTCACAGTTTTGTATTCTTTAGATGACCCGCGTCCAGGTTCCCCAGAGCTGACTGGTCATTATCAAATAGTTAAAAAGGATGCCAGAAGGTAAGTAACTCTAGCAAGTCATGTCAGCTCGAAAGATGATTATTACAGGTGGTCTTCCCAAGGCACTGCCCCAACATAACACCTAGTGCATCAGAGACAATGAGTCACTTTTCCATTAATGAGGCATGTAGCCTCAATCCCCGGGGGATCAGATTTCTTCTATTCTCCCTCTGGCTTTCTTCTTGAGGCCGATTCTCCCATACCTCTTTTCTTGTCTCATTCTTCTGACATGTCAGACCTCTGCCCTTCTCAAGGTTGTTGTAGCGTGGTGCAAGTAGTACCGGCCACCAAAAATTATATTTTATTGGTTGAGTGTAAAGTTAAGTTAGTTTATTTTTAGGGAAAATCTATGTATAAATAACAAGTCTGACCTCATTCCAAGGGTCTACGAAATTGATGATTTTGCAGTCCATAGCTATAGCACTTTCAACGCTTTCATTTCATAGTTGCAGAGCTCAATGCTCCTTAGTTCTTAGTAGTTCATTAGATAGATGCTCCCTTGGAGCCATTGTTGATGTACTCAATAGTGATGCTGGAAAACCATTAATGAAGGAGGAAGGATTCTCGCAATGTTGTTGTTGGTCTCTTGATCTCTGAGTTGATATTATTTCGTGTTGTATGTTTCTTATGTCCCTTTCTCTGACATTTTAAGTAGATTAACGACCTTTTCTCCCGCTATTGAATATATGTGAACTGATGGTTCTGTGTGTATTTAGTATTTTAGGTTAGCATGTTAGAGCATGGTTGATGTTTTGAATGTATTTGCATGACTGTATGTAGATGGAATACTTCTAACCCTGGCCTATCTTTTGAAGTTTATTGGGTTGATTAACGAATGCTTGCAGGAAACCCAACTTACCTAAATCCCCAGAGAAGATGAGACAAAATAACCAGCTATCCCCCTGAACAAAATAGTCACAACACCCAACTTAGCTCCCGCACCGTCGAGACCTGACTCTCACATTCTTGGAGGCCTAGAGAATCTCATTTCTCTGGAAAACCTTTACAAGCAAAGTTCGTCGGTACCTCGGTACTCGGTGACAACTTACCCCTATTGGCAGACCCAGTCACAAACCTCTGTCAACAGAAACTAGCGCTACAAGGAGGGCATAAGCTTTTCCCCTTCTGAAGATTTAGATTTTACACCACCTGAGGTTTCCCCAAACCATAGTTTTAGGAAGTAGACCTTTAGTGGGATTGGATCATTTTCCCCAGCCTGATTCGAAAGAATCCTTAGATCAGCTCCCGATCCCGGAAGGTTTGTCAAACTCGAGCCTCCCACTCGAAAGAAACCGACCCCGAAAGCCAAGCCAACTAACATTGTCTAGGGATCTACTACATCGCAGAATACCCAAGTCTCCCAGACAACCTCGGGGATTAACACTCAGCCTCGCCAGAATCTAACACCCCTAATGGCTGCTTACTTTGGTAACACCGGGTCCCCAATGGGAACGTTTCCAGGTGCAACCAACGATCTCTCTACACACCCGGAAAAGATGTCCCCGATATGAGCATTTAGGCTCACGAACCGTAGAAGAGCATTTGTAGGCATACAAAGATGCCATGAATCGACACCGGATCCAACATCAAGACGTTGTGACCCAGATGTTCCCTCTGTCCTTGTGACAGAATGAGCTGAACTGGTACCATAACCTGCCCGCCAACTCCATCAACAATTGGCAGGATATGGAAGATGCCTTTCTGGCAGCCTTTCGCGTACACGTGGACCTGACGTGGTCCCACAAGTAGTTCATCTCTATTAGGAAGGGACCAAATGAGCCCCTTGCAGCATTCAACCATAGGTTCCAACGCGCCTTGAAGAGGTGCACGGGTCCTTTCATTCCATCCCCGGAAGTGACTATCTAGACCTATGTGAACGCGATGGACCCTTTCGTTGCCACTCTCCTATGGAGAACTACCGCCCCCACTGGCCGGGATGCTCTGGTGAAAGTTTACAACCTAGCCTTGGATTTGTCATGCGGTCTTAACAAATCTCCGGGCGGGATTGGGCAGAGCATGCCTTTTAACATGATACCCGGCAGGACTTCTTACGCCGAGGGATACAACCCCAATCAGGCAATAGGTGCCCCTGCGATGGCCATGAATCCCCCACCACCACTGATAGACCAACAGGCCCGGTATGTATACCCATCACAAGCCTAGACAATACCAGGTCAAAATTCATTCCCTGGAACCAGCCACAACAAACACAACAACCACAGACACAATCCACCAGAGTGCCTTTCTTCTAGTCATTCGTAGCTAGAGGACTGTCGCCCTCGACTCTGGTACCCGTTGTCGCCTTTCCTGGGAACCAACTGTAACAACCGTCACATTGTGACGTGAACACCCAGCTGTTCACCGAGGTTGAGTCCCTCCAGCGACTATTATCCTCACTGACTGTGGACATGGGATAGCTGAAGGCGGGGTCTCTTGCACCCCACAACACTAATTCCTAGAGAGGGAATATCTTCTCCAGCCAATGAAATAACAATGTCGGAGGAAGGAATTACAACAACAGGCCTCGGCCCAGCCAACAACATTGGAACAACAATGCTAACATCGGAGGTCCTCCTCCAAACCAAAACACCAATCAGGGTGGTGCTGGACCTTCCCATTTCACGCTATTCGTAGAACTCTAGCCCCTGACTAACTCATGTAGATTGCACAACGTCGGCTCTAATTTCGAGGTGAATTATGCCACGTTGGAGAAATTCATCATGATCTCCCAGTTGGACAGACAACAAACTACTGATCCTACTCCCCCGGAACCTCCCATACAAGAGCCCACTCACGGTGCCTTTGCCTATGAGACTGTCTTCTTTGGAGCAGACAAGGAGGACGAAGAAGAACCCGGATTGCAGGGGTTCTTTAATGAATCTACTTCTGCCTTTGAGGCCAATTCCTTCACCAACCCACGGACTCCCTACAACACCCAGAGTCAGGCTGCTAAAGGACCAGTTTATATGCCCACACCTCCCAAAGACACCCCTCCCTGGGATAATATAACTGATCGCCCCTTTCCTCCTAAAGGGCCTAGCTCTAACTAAGCTAAGGACCCAACCGAGGGAAGCCAACAATTCCCCCGGGGGGTTGACATCACAAAGGTGTTAGAATGAACCACCACCTTCATGACCTTGATGGAGGTTTTGTTGAACTGTCCCGAGTAGAGGAAGTCCCTTTTGAAGCTCTTGGGAAACCCAAAAAATGTCTGTCTCCCACCCAAGACTGTCACTTTTGATGACGCCAACGCGGCTGTCTTCCGAGGTAACACTGAGGATCCTCCCTTGTTACTAGGTTTGAACATGCGAGGGAAGAACCTTTACAATTGCTTGGTAGATTCCAGAGCTTCAGGTAACGTCATGCCCCTATCCATATGCCAGAAGCTCAGATTTCATCCTACTCCATCTAACGGTGTAGTAGTCCAGCTGGACAAAACTGTTGTGAAAATGGTAGGTGAGTTAAAGAACATCTGATTCAGCTCATCCAAGACCCCAAGATGGTAAGCGTAATTGACATCCAAGTGGTGGACATCCCAGAGACTTATGGGATGTTACTAAGTCGCAATTGGTCTAAGTCCCTTAATGGGTATTTCTCTACCGACTTTTCCCACTTGTGGCTCCCCTGGGAGGGAGAATCTAACTAGATCTGGGTAGAAAGTGAGCCCTGAATGAAATAGGCCCTCACCAAAGTTGGGAGGGTGAATGAATTCCTCTTCTCTGAGACTTCCCCCGAGGTGTACCGACCCCTAGAAATCTTGACTTTTGATTTCACCCCCGGGGAGGATCCCATTATTTCTCAGAGAACATAGGACCCAGACGAAAGACTAAGGGATGAAGTTAACTCACAGGGTACCGCAGTGATCCTCGCTACACTTTTGTCTAACACTTGGTGCCGGGTGCATTATCAGAAACATTTAGAACTAGATTGAGCCATGTATTTATGCTGCTACCCGACACATCAACGCCCTCTGGGAGAAGAAATACTTTTTGGATGTGCCTGGACCCAGCAATCATTCTAGCGGTACCCCATGATGCCGCTAGTCCAAGAATCCCACCCACAGGCTTCTCCAGGGAAAAACATCACCCAAGTGCTAACAGAGCCAGAGGAAACTCCTCCCAACCTTCCCAAAAACAATCCAAAGGCCACTTCACCTTCCCAGCCCCAAACAACGAACAATGACTTATGGACCCTTAAGTTTGATGGGTCCCGGTCCAAACAAGGCTATGGGGCCGGAGTGAAATTGATCAACCCGCGGAGAAAATCCTTCCTCGCATCTTACAGGCTGTAGTTCAACTGCATGAACAATGTCATGGAGTACGAGGCCTTGGTCCTTGGACTCTTATTCGCACTAAGAAAGGGAATCACCCGCCTCTGAGCGTTGGGTGATTCAGAGTTGATCGTAAAGTAGGTCTGGAGCCAATACACTTGTCATGATAAAAGGCTGGCCACATATCGCAACCAGGCATGGAGCCTCATCAAAGACTTTGATGCCTTCGGCATTGAACTCATTCCCCAGAAAATAAACTATGTTCCAGATGCTCTCTCTGTATCCACCAGCACTCTTGAGCCAATGGATGGCTCCCGGCTCTAGAAATTCTCCGTTGAGATGATCCTCACCCCGTCCATCCCAGACAATGTCACCCACTTTCAGGTTTTTGAAGATGATCATCATATCCTGGCCTTCATGGTCAATGTTGGTGTTTTTGAGGACCAGATAGTGGAAGAGAGGGATCACGATGATACTGGGCAGGGTGAAGAAGATGATGGGATCATAGACTTACCAACCAATACCATCCCAAAGGGGATGTTTGCGCTAGAACGAATCTTCGACTTGGACCCTCAGGCCCAGGAAAAGATATCATCCTCCTCTAAGGGAATAAAATTCAAAAAAGTAAATATCAGCCAGGCCGATGAAGAAAAATTGGTACACATTGGCACCTCCTGCTCCCCTGAGGAGAAGGAGAAGATTTTTGCAGTTCTCCGAGAATACATTGATGTAATTGCATGGGGGTATGAGGATTTGAAGACCTATGACACATCCATCATGACCCATACCATCCCACTAAAACCTGATGCTAAGCCTTTCTGGCAAAAGCAAAGATCGGTCAACCCACTGATCGAGCCTCTAATTCATCAGGAGGTTCAAAAGTTGTTGCTAGTCCAGATCATCTTTCCAATCTGGCATACTACGTGAGTTGCCAACCTCATCCCTGTGAGGAATAAAAGTGGTGAGATCCGCCTTTGCATGGATTTTTGAAATTTAAACAAGGCATCTAAGAAGGATAATCACCCTCTCCCCTCGTTGGATGAGGTATTGCAAATCGTGAATGGATAAAAAATGATGTCCTTCCTAGATGGGTACTCCGGGTATAACCAAGTCATGGTTAAGTATGAAGATAGAGACAAAAGGGCGTTCACCACCAAGTGGGGAACATTTGCATACTCGGATGCCCTTTGGCCTGATCAACACAGGGGCCACATTTTAGAAGGCTAAGGACATTGCGTTCGAAGGCCTAGTAAACTGGTGCAGAATCATCTACATGGATGATTTGACCATCTTTTCCTAGGACAGGCATGATCATTCCACCCACCTCACCCAGATTTGCGAGAGATAACGTCGGTACGGAATATCCCTCAACCCTAAGAAATGCATATTCGGGGTCACTGAAGGGAAGTTGCTTGGGCATATTGTCTCCGAGAAGGGTATATACATTGACCCTGAGAGAGTTGAAGCGCTGCTAAATCTACAGATGCCCGACAGCAAGAATAAAATGAAATCTTTCTTCAGGAAGATAAATTTTGTCCGGCAGTTCATCACTGGATTTGCCGAGATAGTAAAGCCACTCAATGAAATGATAAAAAAAGATATGAAGATTAAGTGGAGTCCTAAGGCAAAGCGGGCATTTGTCCAGATTAAACAAATGACTACAGAGGCACCAGTCTTGGCTAGTCTAGATTATTCCCTCCCTTTTCATATATATTCCTTTGCTTCATCGCATTCTATCGCAGCAGTTTTGACCCAGAAGGTCGAAGGGGATGAATGACTAATAGCTTTCATGAGCTCCCCCTTTAAGAAATCCGAAGTCCAGTATTCATCTTTGGAAAAGTAGGCCTTTTCTCTTGTTTGCGCTATGAAAAAATTATAGCATTACATTCTTTGGAGCAAAGTGCACGCTATCATCCCGGACCAAGTTGTTAAGTCTCTGCTCCTGCAGATTGAATTGGGTGAAAGACGGGGGAAGTGGATGGCCATCCTCCAAGAGTATGAGTTGTAAAAGCAACCCATGAAGATAGTCTGAGGCCATGGACTATGTATAGCTATGACAGAAGAGACTCCCAACATCGAATTCCAAACATACACAGTAGAGTCCATCACGCAAGATCCGTGGTATACCGACCTGGTATACTTATTGTTGAAAAATAGATGCCCAGAGGGGTTACCCCCAAACAAACGTCGTGCCCTACAGTTGAAAAGCGCACACTTCATCATAAAAAAAAGGAGTACTTTTCCGCAGGAATTATGAAGGGGTATATCTCCAGTGCATAGACAGGGACAAGGCTACGAAAATGATCGATGAATTTCACGGGGAGTTTGGAACCAGGCATGGCTCAGCTGATGCCACTGCCCATCAGATCCTCCGGGCCGGGTACTATTGGCCCTGTATCTTCAAAGATGTCTACACTCACATCAGGAGATGCCATGCTTGTCAAACAGTGGCACATCATGAGCGGAACTCGGCCATGCCTTTGCAGCCGGTCTTCAAAGCTAGAACTTTCGCCTAATGGGCATTCGACTTCATCGGGGAAATTAACCCCAACTCGTCTACCAACCACCGGTATATTTTCACTACTACCGACTATTGTACCCGGTGGTCTAAAGTGGTTCCTTGTAAAAACAACACGGTAGACGTCGTCATAAAATTCCTAGAAGAAAACATCGTCACAAGATTTGGAATGCCATTTGCTATAGTATGTGACAATGGTCTGGCCTTTTCTTTGGCGCAATTACTTGAGTGGCCCTACGACAGTAAGGTCACCTTGAATTTCTCTAGCAGCTATTACCCCCAGGGAAATGGTTTTGTCGAGTCAACTAATAAAAATTTACTTGAGGTGATCAAACATCTATTAGAACAGAACCCCCGGGACTGGCACCTAAATCTCAGATTCGCTCTCTGGGCGTGTTACCTTGTAATAATTTTTAATATGTTAAAGAAATCAATTAAATCCTAGCCTGCCAACTTGAAGTTGAATGTTGAACCTATACTATAGTTCAACTTCAAGTTCAATCCAGTATCCTTCGCCTAGGGCGGTCAACACTTTTCCTGTCAGCTTGAACCAACTTGTGCAAAGTTGAAGTTGAAGTCGAAGTTAAGTCAAAACTATACTTCAACTTCAACTTCAACTTCGTTTGTTTTTTGACGTAGTTTTCTTTCTTTCTCGCAGGTGTTTTATTGAAAGAAATGGGCGCGTTTTTTCTAAAACAAAAGGGTGGGTCCTACCTCCTGTCAGTTCTAATGATGTGAAAGGCAATAAATGTGACAGTTGGGAAAATGCATGCGAAATGCAGCCGCCTTTTAGGAGAATAAAAGATAGAGATCTGTTGATGTCATGGGAAGTTAATCCGTACGCGGATTTGACGGAATTAACTAAAAGAAGTCTTTTCAAGTTCATTTGGCATGCCTGTTATTAATGCCTTAACTCACTCCATATATGCCCTAAGATTTTCGCAATTACTCCTTAAAATGCCCTCCATTTCTGGTATCATTGTTTATCTGGCCATCCTCGAATTGTAAGTGTCAACTGGTAAGAAAAAGGGCTGGAGTGCTGAGCTTTCCTGAAAATGGTGAGTGCATCATACAAATTTCTTTGTCATTTTTCTTGCACTTGGTTTTGGTTAGAAGTGTTTTAGTTTTTCATTATTTCTGTAAACCTTTCTATTTAAGAAGTCATGACCCTCTTCAGGCCCAAGTTACCAAAACCAGAGAAACTATGCTTATTGAGCTCTCTCCCCAAAATTCAGGATACCTTCCTGGTAAATGTAAGCTTACCTGAGATGATAGAACGGATTAAAAATGTTCAACCAAGGCCCATATACCAAAAACTAACTAGTAGTGGGTTAGTTGAAGCCGCCACTTTCCCAGAACCCATAGGATGCCCTGAGCTAGTTATCAAATGTGCAAACCATTATGACCCTAATACCAGGTGTATCAAGAAGACTACAAGTGAAGCGCTAGCCAAAATAAACAGGGATAGTGTCAGTTCAGCATTGCGGATTCCTCATAAAGAACCATATGAGCCTTGGACATTTGACGAGGCTGAGCGCTTATACAGCAAGAACAAGAAGAGATATGACTTTATTGTAGCTCAAACATGGCTCCTAAAACCGGCCCTTGGAGGCTCAAGACTACCCAAACCGTTAACCATTGAGCATTTCATTAAAGAAATTGCTGACATTGTGCTGCTTTTGAACAGAGTGAAAGGAAATGATCATGCTTTTCACTGGGAGAATTGGATGTATTTCTTCATCCAGAAGACTGTTGAAGGAGAGAAATTTATTGACTGGGCCGACTTAATAGTCGAAGGTTTGCATAAAGGTTTACTAGCTGTAAGTAGTTTTGGCTTATTCTTCTTGTCTTCCTTTCTGGTGTACATTTTAGCTACGTTTAAAGAATGGGAAGGTCTCCCTCATGAGCCCTGGACAGACGAAATGACCATCTATCAATATTACATAGTCCTTTAGCTTGATGAACCCTGCAAAGAGTTTCGGAAGGTAAATGATGTGTTTCTCGAGAGGTTGGTTTTTGAACTTCAAGGTTGTGAAAATTGCAAACTATCTGAAGAATCTATGCAAGCTGTTAAAATTTATGGTTGTTTTTATACTCAGTTTCCCAAGTTCACATATATCAGAGTCGGAGGTTTTATCGGAGAACCTTTTAGATTGTCACATTATTGTCTCGATAACATTATCTTGTCTGAAATCTGTAGACAACTTGTCTGCATGATAGACCCATCTGAAACCACCAAAAAGTCACCTACTTTCCTCTTTCTTATTGAAATTGGCCACTATAGATGCCCCAGTTTCAAGCAAGCTGCATTGACAAAGACAGTATTGTCCAATTTATGTTTCAAACCCTATTTCGCAAGGAAAGATTTTGATCATATGGGTTTTGCTAAAGATAATATCAGACATGTAGTCTCACTCATCCATGTTCCTCACCTGAAGGATTACTAGGCTAATTGTTCAGATGAAGTAGAGGTAAGGAGAAGGTTTTGGTCAACGTTAACTATGGGTCAAATACAGTTGTTCAAAGTTAACCTCAACACTTGCAGAATAAAGGAGGATGAAAATGAAGAGGTGATAGATCCCCTTTATGTCAAACAAATTGAATCTCTACTGATCCCTGAACTTGATTGGAGTAAAAAGGAAGAAGACGATTTGCACTCTCATACATCGGAAGTTTTGAAAAGAACTGAAGATTGGTTGAAAACAAAGAAAACTCACTCAGCCGCCCGTAGTACCCTGAGAAAACATTTTAAAATCAAACAAAAAAATGTTGGCTAAGAGCTAAATGTTTCTCCTAATATTTGTATTGGTAATCCTATTGCAGGTTCTGCAAAAGTTTAAGTTGAAGCAGCTATGCCGCGGATTCAACTTCAAGTTTAGCAAGAAGTGGTGAGCACCAGAAGAATCACCCGTTCAAATACCAAAGGTAGAAAGGCAATACAAGATAAAGGAAAGGATAAAATAATGATTGAGTTGGATGTTTCCGAGGTTACAACCACAATAGAGCAAAATCCCAGTCCTACTATCGCAGATAGCGTGATAGATTCTCAAAAAGTGGTTGATGATAGAAATATGCAGATGAACGCCCTTGCTTTAAACAACACTTCTCCAACACCTGGTAAAGAAACCTCCACGCCTAAATGGCTAGAAACCTCTGTTGAAAGGAAGAGGAGTGTAGTACCCCTTTCAATGCCTATGGATGACTTAGTAAGCAAGTGTTTAGGGAATTCCTCGAAGGCGAAAAAGGCCAGAACAGAGTCTAGAATCCACTTTGACAAAAACACTGGTCATTGGTCAGCAGAAATTGCCAACCCTCCTCAAGATAGCCTGCATGAAGATCTTACTCCTCAGGATTATCAAGTGTCTAAAATAGACCTCGAAAAAGGAAGCCGCACTGTAGATATGAAAATCTTTGAAGCATCCAACAAAAAGATTGCAGACGGAGTATGGAAAGATGCTCGAGATAAACAAGACATGAAAGAGGCAATGAAAATCATGGCTCAGTACATCAACGCCATCCTCCATCCAGAACCTAAACCCCTAAATGAAATGTCTATAATTGTTGATGTCACATCTTCAGCTAATCAACAATTTCTTGACAACCTGCAGAAGTGCAAAGCTAGTACGAAGACGTTGGAGGAATGGTTGCAATATGTCTTGGAGGAAGCAATGAAACAGGTAAAACTGTACAACATGGCTCTGAGAAAATCCACTGCCATTATCAAAAAGGTCAAGGAAAAATAAGGGAACATGAAAAAGAAAGGAATAATCGGGTAAAGGAAGTGTTATGGATTGAAGAAATACAGGTATTTGGGTTGCAGAGGTTCCTCTCCGAATACCTTGTGGCCGATTTAGACGATAAAACACTCTATGTAATTAAAGATTGCATAGAGTGGCGTAATGAGGCGCTCATACAAGGGGTAGCAAAAATCAAGGAGATCTTGTCTGGTCTCAAGCTCGTGGATGAAATAATTCAGGAAGATCTGAAATGGTTTTACAAACATTGCTCAGGTGAAGATAGTGACTCCGTGCCCCCTGTTGAAGATATAATTAAAGAGATACGGAAAAAGTTTCTGGAAGTTCAAGAATCGAAGGCACACGTAAGGCAGGATTTTACAAATATTGCACATACTGAAGCTATGCTGATAATCAATCAGAAGCACTTGGAAATGCATGAGGAAAAGATAACAGAGTTGAAGAAAGAGAAGGAGATCTGGAAATAGAGAATCACCTACATTGGCTTACCTCATCAATCGGTTATCTCTGCATTTACCGCTGCCTATGAAGCCTGGAAAGCCAAAAGTATCGCAGCTAGCGTGGACAACACTTCATGACACATGGAGTCTGCTAATTAGATAGTTGCTTCTTTTTTCTTTCTATGTTATTTTCCTTTACTGCATTTCAGTTAGCACGGTTATGATTAACCAAAAAACTATTTACTCCTGGCGGGGTAATTTTGGATTTAGTTATCTAGCCCTGATCAGTATAAGTATGTAATAGCTGACATCTTAAAAGGGTCATCTCTCCATAGATACTAAGATAGAACTAGTTTTGTTTGAAGTACTCTATGCTTTAAATTTTGAATGTATCTTTCTGAATTTGCAGCAAAATAATATAAAATTCTATAGTTTTATATGTTAAACTTTCTGGAGTAGATACTATTGTTTACTCTATAGTGATTTATGTTCTTGTGGATATCAATTACTTGTGGAAGTTTGGTTCCTCTTTGTTGCACGTTGAAGACCTGTTGTTTTGAAGTTTAAAGATCACGAGAGAAGAAATTAAATCACCCATCGATTTCACAGTTTTAATATCCAATCATGTGGATGATTTTGGTTATTAAAATCGAATGGTTTTTCAGCATACATTTTCTTTTTATATTCATGAGTTATTGATTCAGGCTTTTCAGTATTTTCAGTAAAATACTCATTGGGAAGATTTTCCCTCAAAAGAGGATTTAACGATTATCTTTTCAGTTAAGGTAGCTGCACCTTGCATAACATAAAGCAATATCAAGCAGATAATTCCTCATCTTTTGTTAGGAATTCAAACTGTTAGTTTAAAAGGATTTTCCTATTCAAAAATAAATCTTGGGAAAAACTGTTTACTAACAGTTTTTGGCGACTCTACTGGGGAATAGCAGAGCTGAATCTTTTCCCTAAGAAATTCTTATTAGTCCAATGGTTTCAGACAATGGTTCTCCCTAATCATAATCAAGTACCTGTTCTACAACCCAATCTAGGTTTCCTTGATACACAAGAAGACATTATCTCTGATCTTAATGCTTATGCTTGGGCTAATCGAGTCAGCAATCAACAATACCTCCAAGTCCAACGGGTATTAGAGAGGGAAGAAGAAATAGCCGAGAGAGTCAGGGGAATTCTAGCGGCACAAGAAGAAGCAGTGGTAGCAAGAGTTGCCGGTGTAAAGAACTAGTTTGATCAAAATTGTAGTGTTTTTCTGTCACTCTAGCAGAGAAAAGGTATACTCGTTCTGACAGATTATCTTGTCTAGTTGATCAAGATTTTAAAGATCTAGCAAGAATTTATTTTAAGCCTGATCATACTTTGAGGAGAAAGAAAGCTCAAACCACTAGTAGACCATCATCCCCTCCCAGAAGAGAAAACCAATTTCCATCCATTCAGTCTTTGATTATTCCTGGAACTCTGATTCCCTCTATAATTAATATTCTTCCTCTTAATTTTAGACAACCAAGAATGGCTCTAAATCAACCCTGGGGTGCCATAGTAGGCCCTCTACATTTACAAGGTAATTTGGGGAGATTACCGAAAGGAGCAAGAGAAGTTCTCCCCAGATTTAGTGGCGATGGAAAGAAGTCTCCCGAAGAACATCTAAATGCTTTTAATACCGCATGTGGTATCTTGGCGGTAGCAACAAAAGATGTTGCTATAAGATTGTTCATTCAGACCTTGACTGACTCAACGGCCAACTGGTTTCATCATTTACCTAATGTCTCTATCACTTCTTGGGATACTATGAAGACTACATTTGAAGCTAGGTTTAAGTCAGCTAATGATGCTAATTATTTACTCATTTAGCTCAGCCAAATGAAGAAGGAAATACAGATACCTATGCTGGAATTTGTAGCTAGATTAAACAAAGCCTTGCATCAGATACCCACTGCTAGTAGACCAAATGATGAAAACCAAAAAGGTTTCTTTCTAAATGCCATGCCTCTAGATGTCGCTTTCCCTTTGAAAAGAGCTAATCCAGCTACTCTTGGAGCATCCCAAACTCTTGCCATAGAATTAGAGGATGATCTTATTATATCTGGCAAATGGAAGAAAGATGTACAAATATCAAATTCTCAAGCTTCAACATCTTCCTCCTCTTCAAATGATTCACTAATTCAGAAACTGGCAAATGATCTTATAGTAGTAAAGAAACAACTTCCATTACCTAAAGCTTCATTTCCTTATCAGGATATTCCAAGGAAATATCCCACTCTAAATGCTCCTAATCAAGGGAGACAATTTAGCCTTCCTCCTAGTCAACAAAGACTACAAATCGAGCCCCCTCCTAGCAAAGCCAACATGTGCGTTTTTCACCTTACTAGTGATCACGAAGGGGCTACATGTCCAGAAAATGTGAGGCATGAGCAGCTTGAAGTAGAAAAGGCAGCCACAACAAATGTGATAATAGAAGAAGAACCTCCTAAAGGACCTGGCAACTCCATGAGTTACTTCCTTGAGTACGAATCTGACTTAGATAGAGGCGGTGACATTCTTTTAACTTTGGGAGAATCTTCATCTTCAATGCTGACTAGAGGACAGAAGGGAGCTAAAGCAGATTTACAATTCAAAAATACTGCATTGCCTAGCCAGGCAAAAGATTTTAAAGCCAGGAGCGAAGGTGAAAGTAAGTCATCACAAGCTCAATCTTCTCCGACTCAAATTTTAAAAAGGTCTGATCTTGACTCATCATTTGATATAGTTGATTTTTGTAAAACATCTAGAATACAAATATCTCCTGCTGAGTACTTGAGAATGAATCCTAATGAACTCAACAAGTTAGTTGAGTATGTCCATCAATCTTCACCTGATGTATCTACTAAGCAAAAAAATAGAGTTTCTTCCAACGAAGAAATCCAAAACAAGAAGCCAGACTATCATGAAGAACAGATTCAGCCTGACAAAACAAACCCTGAAACATACTATAGAGACAAACCTGATCCCTTCTATGTATCCCTATTTCTCCATGGCTTTAAATTAAACAATTGTATCATAGATTATGGGGCATCAGATAATATAATGCCAGCTGCAGTAGCTAAAGCCCTGGACCTCCCTTTAACCAAGACCTTTGGCAGGTGCTATTCAATGGATTCCAAGCAAGTACCCCTAATAGGTCAAATCAAAGACACCCAAGTCTCTTTAGTGGCTTTCCCTGAGAAGAGACTAAAGCTTACCATCCTTATAGCAGATATCCCTGCTAGTTATGGTATGCTCCTTAGTAGAACTTTCTGTCGGGATCTAGGAGGAGAAGTCAAAATGGATTGGTCCCAAGCTGTCATACCCATTGGGAAGGAAAAAGTAACCTTGTTACCCGAAGCTAAGTCTAAATACACAGTTTTCCCATCTGATGACCCAAAATCTCAAATCCTCTACCAAGAAACAGATTTCGCTAATTATCTGATTATGTCTGAAACTGAAGAAGCAGGTATGCAGTCAGAAGAAGTAGACACACCTTGGGTGTTAGAGTTGGATGGAAGTTGCTGCTCTAGTGGTTCAGGAGCCGACGTAGTGTTAATTTACCCTTCGGGTCAGACCTTCCCTTCTTCTTTTAAGTTGGCTTTTGAAAATACAAACAATATAGCCGAATATGAAGCCCTGCTTCTAGGGTTGGAAGAAGCAAAAAAGAAGAATATCAAATTGTTAAAAGCAAGAGGAGATGCTGAGTTAATAGTAAAACAAGTCAAGAAGTTGTTCTTGGTGAAAAATGAAAGACTAAGGCACTACAGAAATCGAGTATGGGACGAACTTGAAGAGTTTGACGCTTTTTCTATCGAATCAATACCTAGAGAGCTTAATGCCAGAGCAGATTCCTTGGCAGTGTCAGCTTCTTTGCTAATTCCTCACCTTGATTTTATTACTGATAAATATACTGTTGAGATTATTCATAGGCCAAACATCCTTGACAATAATAGCTCGTGGAAAGTATTCAAAGATGACGCTCACATTAATGCTTTCTTACAGAGTATGGAGAAATTTTCCACTAATTATTTTGAAGGCTCTGAGGCAGAATGTAGGAAGTTTTGTCCTGATATAGTTGAAGAGGAGATGGAAGGCATAATGCAACTAAAAGGTAATGTGATACCTAAAGGCCTAGTCGAACTTGAGAAGCTTTTTAACAGGCGAGATGCTTTCTTAGCTCAAACTTCATTTTCCAAAGAGGTCGAAAGTGGCAATTATGAGAAGGTCAACCTAGGAGATAAAGACAATCCTAAGATGGTGAATCTCAGCACCTGTTGTGATACAAGTGAGAAAATACGATTCATCGAGTTGTTGAAAGAATACATAGATGTATTCGCCTGGTCATACGAGGATTTGAAAACATTCAGAGGAGGTCAGTTTAAACACCATATCACTCTAAAGCCAGGAATTTCTTCTTTTAGGCAGAAATTGAGGACTTATAATCCAAAGGTTTCAGATGCAATATTCAAATAAATTGATAAAATGCTCAAAGCTCATATAATTTTTCCGATACACCACTCCACATGGGTAGCTAACATAGTACCCGTAAGAAAAAAGAGTGGAGAGATAAGGATCTGTGTAGACTTCAGAAACCTAAACTAGGCAAGCCTAAAAGATAACTTCGCTTTGCCCATAATGGACCAGATTCTCCAAACAGTAGCCAGTTCAGAAATGATGTCATTTCTTGATGGATTTTCCAGCTATAGTCAGATAGGAGTTGTAGAGGAAGATCAACATAAGATGGCGTTTACAACGCCTTGGGGAACCTTCGCTTATAGGAGAATGTCGTTCGGGTTAATAAATGTCGGCGCAACCTTCCAACGGGCGATGAATTCAACTTTTGGACATCTTCTGAATAAAAGTATCACAGTCTATCTTGATGGCATGACTGTATTCTCCAAGAAGCGAAGAAAGCATCAGAAAGATCTAAGAGAAGTACTGCAAAAGTGCCAAGAACATGGAATCTCACTTAACCCAAAGAAGTCAATTTTTGGTGTGACTGAAGGGAAGCTATTAGGACATATAGTTTCCAAGGAAGGGATCAAAATCGACCCAGAAAGAGTAAGAGCAATTCAGCAGCTGTGTCTTCCTGTGAACCGTAATGGCATCAGATCCTTCTTCGGTCAAATCAACTTCCTCAGAAAATTCGTGCCTGATTT
Source organism: Thuja plicata (assembly GCA_018584345.1). Lineage (NCBI taxonomy): Eukaryota > Viridiplantae > Streptophyta > Pinopsida > Cupressales > Cupressaceae > Thuja > Thuja plicata. The sequence goes on from MU221181.1 coordinate 469,082, forward strand.
TGCTGAAACCACAAAACCTATGGCTAAGTTGTTAAGTGAAAAGAAGAATTTCAAATGGGATGATTTAGCAGTCAAAGCATTTGAAGAAGTGAAAGAAGCTATTGCAAAAGCACCTGTCTTGTTTCATCCAAATTTTAAGAGAGATTTTGTAATGTATTGTTATGCATCAAAGCATACTGTGTCTGGCATTCTGCTTCAGAAAGATGAAGAGAACAATGAAGTACCTATCTCTTTTATGAGTATTCCTCTCAAAAAACATGAATTACGCTATTCTCAAGCTAAGAAACAGGCTTTCATTGTTGTAAAAGTTGTGAAGCAGTTTCGGTATTATATCCTTCATTCGCATTTTGTTGTCTACATTCCATTTGCAGCAGCCAAGAGTATCCTCACCCAACAGGATGTGGTTGTAAACAACCGAGCCACGTGGGTATCAAAGGTGCAAGAATTTGACATTGATATCAAACCTTCTAAGTTGGTTCGAGGTCAAGGACTTTGCAAACTAATGTAAGAGAGTAAAGAAGAAGAAGCTTATCCTAGTTGTTTGTTAGTTGGATTAAGAGATGAATGGTTCACAGACATAGTATACTTTTTTACTTATGGGCAATGTCCGGATCATTTGAAAGGAAAAGACCGGAGAAGTCTTCGTCTTAGAGCAGAAAAGTTCATGATTGTTGACGACATCCTTTACAAAAGAGGTTTGGATGGAATGTTTCTGAGATGTGTAGATACAGACCAACAAGAGAAGTTGCTCAAGACCTTCCATAGTGAAGCCTGCAGAGGACATTTTTCCTCTACGGTAACGGCCTTTAAGATCCTGAGAAGCGGATATTATTGGCCAGGTATGTTCAAATCTACTTATAAATGGGTAGGTGATTGTGAAAAGTGCAAGTTGTTTACTGGCAAACCACATCTGGCTGCTCTCCCCTTGAAACCAGTCGTTATAGAAGAACCTTTCCAATAGTGGGGGTTAGACTTTATTGGTCCCATCAACCCAAACTCCAGTGCTGGTCACACTCATATTCTCACTGCCATGGACTACTTCACCAAATGGGTCGAGGCAATTCCTGTCAAAGCTACAACGTCACAGGTAGTGTGTAAATTCTTAACAGAGAATATTCTGACTCGCTTTGGAGTGTCGACCAAGATAGTAACTGACAACGCTCAGAATTTCTCATCCAGAGAGATTCAGTTATTTTGCTATGACCATGGTGTCCATTTATCACATGCCTCAGATTATTTTCCCAAAGGCAACGGACAGGCCGAATCCACAAATAAAAATCTGATCAATATCATGAAAAAATTGGTGGACGAAAAAGGAAGAGATTGGCATAAACAGATATATGAAGCACTTTGGGCAGATAGAACTTCTCCCAAGAGGGCTATTGGCATGACTCCCTTCGAATTAGTTTACAGAGTTGAAGCACAGTTGTCACTGCCTCTAGAGCTGGCTGCTAAAAATCTGCAAAAGGTAATAGAAGACGGGGTGTTTTCTAGTTCTATTGAAAAGAGGATATTGTACCTTCAAAAGATTGAAGAGGAAAGGAGAGAATTAGTGGATCATATTACAGAGAATCAGGCGAGGGTGAAGAGAATTTTTGATCGGAAAGCAAGACCTCAAAAATTTATGGAAGGAGATCAAGTGTTACTTTGGGACAAAAGAACAGAACCTAGAGGAGCACATACCAAATTTGAAAGTCTATGGAAAGGCCCGTTTGTCATTTCTCAAGAATTAGGTTCCAATGCATTCAAACTGAAATATACTAACAGTGATGATCTGCCCCTGTCCTATAACAGACAGGATCTTAAGCTTTTCAAGCTTTAAGTTTCCTTGCTGCCTTCATTGTAAATACGCGTTTTCCCTGTTTTGTTCCTTGCTTGTACCTTGTTGCGTCTTTTCTATTTTTGTGTCCCTTTTAGTTGAAGTCAGTTTAAAGTTGGTCTACGAAACCATAGATCTCAAGTTCATATCTGATCCTTTACAGTCTCATTCCCCAGTCGGAGCCAATTGTTATCTTGTAATAATTTTTAATATGTTAAAGAAATCAATTAAATCCTAGCCTGCCAACTTGAAGTTGAAGGTTGAACCTATACTATAGTTCAACTTCAAGTTCAATCCAGTATCCTTCACCTAGGAAGGTCAACGTTTTTCCCGTCAGCCTGAACCAACTTGTGCAAAGTTGAAGTTGAAGTCGAAGTTAAGTCAAAACTATACTTCAACTTCAACTTCAACTTCAACTTCATTTGTTTTCTGACATAGTTTTCTTTCTTTCTCGCATGTGTTTTATTGAAACAAATGGGCGCGTTTTTCTAAAACAAAAAGGGTGGGTCCTACCTTCTGTCAATTCTAATGATGTGAAAGGCAATAAATGTGACAGCTAGGAAAATGCATGCGAAACCGGCTTTGGGGAGAATAAAAGATAGAGATCTGCTGACATCATGGGAAGTTAATCCGTATGCGGATTTGATGGAATTAACTAAAAGTAGTCTTTTCAAGTTCATTCAGCATGCATGGTATTAATGCCTTAACTTGCTCCATATCTGCCCTAAGATTTCTGCAATTACTCCTTAAAATGCCCTCCTTTTCTGGTATCATTGTTTATCTGGCCATCCTCGAATTGTAAGTGTCAACTGGTAAGAAAAAGGGCTGGAGTGCTGAGCTTTGCTGAAAATGGTTTGTGCATCATACAAATTTCTCTGTCATTTTTCTTGCACCTGGTTTTGGTTAGAAGTGTTTCAGTTTTTCATTGTTTCTGTAAACCTTTCTGTTCAAGAAGTCATGACCCTCTTCAGGCCCAAGTTACCAAAACCAGAGAAACTATGCTAACTGAGCTCTCTCCCCGAAATTTGGGATACCTTCCTAGTAAATGTAAGCTTACCTGAGATGATAGAATGGATTAAAAAATTTCAACCAGGGCCCATATACCGAAAACTAACCAGTAGTGGGTTAGTCGAAGCCGCCACTTTCTCAGCAGCCATAGGATGCCTTGAGCTGGTTATCGAATGTGCGAACCATTATGACCCTAATACCAAATGTATCAAGAAGACTGCAAGCGAAGCGCTAGCCAGAATAAAAAGGGATAGTGTCAGTTCAGCATTGCGGATTCCTCATAAAGAACCCTATGAGCCTTGGACATTTGACGAGGTTGAGCGCTTATACAACAAGAGCAAGAAGAGCTATGACTCTATTGTAGCTCAAACATGGCTCCTAAAACCGGCCCTTGGAGGCTCAAGACTACCCAAACCGTTAACCATTGAGCATTTCATTAAAGAAATTGCCGACATTGTGCTGCTTTTGAACAGAGTGAAAGGAAATGATCATGCCTTTCACTGGGAGAATTGGATGTATTTCTTCATCCAAAAGATTGTTGAAGGAGAGAAATTTATTGATTGGGCCGACTTAATAGCCGAAGGTTTGCATAAAAGGTTTACTAGCCGTAAGCATTTTTGGCTCATTCTTCTTGTCTTCCTTTCTAGTCTACATTCTAGCTGTGTCTAAAGAACGGGCAGGTCTCCCTCATGAGCCCTGGACAGAAGAAATGACCATCTATCAATATTACACAGTCCTTCAACTTGATGAACCCTGCAAAGAGTTTCAGAGGGTAAATGATGTGCTTCTCGGGAGGTTGGTTTTTGAACTTCAAGGTCACGAAAATTGTAGACTATCTGAAGAATCTATGCAATCTGTTAAAATTTACGGTTTTTTTTATACTCAGTTTCCCAAGTTCACATATATCAGAGTCGGAGGTTTTACCGGAGAACCTTTTAGATTGCCACGTTATTGTCTCGATAACATTATCTTGTCTGAAATCTGTAGACAACTTGTCTACGTGATAGACCCATCTGAAACCACCAAAAAGTCCCCTACTTTCCTCTTTCCTATTGAAATTGGCCACTACAGATGCCCTAGTTTCAAGCAAGCTGCATTGACAAAGACAGTATTGTCCAATTTATGTTTCAAACCCTATTTCGCAAGGAAAGATTTTGATC
>MU221181.1:473118-505824 GCA_018584345.1 Thuja plicata
TGCATTGACAAAGACAGTATTGTCCAATTTATGTTTCAAACCCTATTTCGCAAGGAAAGATTTTGATCATATGGGTTTTGCTAAAGATAATATCAGACATGCAGTCTCACTCATCCATGTTCCTCACCTGGAGGATTACTGGGCTAATTGTTCAGATGAAGTAGAGGTAAGGAGAAGGTTCTGGTCAAGGTTAACTGTGAGTCAGATATAGTTGTTCATAGTTAACCTCAACACCAGCAGAATAAAGGAGGATGAAAATGAAGAGGTGATAGATCCCCTTTATGTCAAACAGATTGAATCTCTGCCGATCCATGAACTTGATTGGAGTAAAAAGGAAGAAGATGATTTGCACTCTCATACATCGGAAGTTTTGAAAAGAACTGAAGATTGGTTGAAAACAAAGAAAACTCACTCAGCCGCCCGTAGTACCCCGAGAAAACATTTGAAAATCAAACAAAAGAATGCTGGCCAAGAGCTAAATGTTGCTCCTAATATTTGTGTTGGTAATCCTATTGCAGGTTCTGCAAAAGTTGAAGTTGAAGTAGCTGTGCCGCAGATTCAACTTCAAGTTCAGCAAGAAGTGGTGAACACCAGAAGAATCACCCATTCAAATACCAAAGGCAGAAAGGCAATACAAGATAAAGGAAAGGATAAAATAATGATTGAGTTGGATATTTCCGAGGTTACAACCACAACAGAGCAAAATCCTAGTCCTACTATGGCAGATAGCGTGATAGATTCTCAAAAAGTGGTTGATGATGGAAATATGCAGATGAACACCCTTGCTTTAAACAACACTTCTCCCACACCTAGTAAAGAACCCTCCACGCCTAAATGGCTAGAAACCTTTGTTGAAAGGAAGAGGAGTGTAGTACCCCTTTCAATGCCTATGGATGACTTAGTAAGCAAGTGTTTAGGGAAGTCCTCGAAGGCGAAAAAGGCCAGAACAGAGTCTAGAATCCACTTTGACAAAAACACTGGTCATTGGTCAGCAGAAATTGCTAAGCCTCCTCAAGACAGCATGCATGAAGATCTTACTCCTCATGATTATCAAGTGTCTAAAATAGACCTCGAAAAAGGAAGTCGGACTGTAGATATGAAAATCTTTGAAGCATCCAACAAAAATATTGCAGACAGAGTATGAAAGATGCTCGAGATAAACAAGACATGAAAGAGGCAATGAAAATCATGGCTCAGTACATCAACGCCATCCTCCATCCAGAACCTAAACCCCTAAATGAAATGTCTGCAATTGTTGATGTCACATCTTCAGCCAATCAACAATTTCTTAACAACTTGCAGAAGTGCAAAGCTATTACGAAGACGTTGGAGGAATGGTTGCAATATATCTTGGAGGAAGCAATGAAACAAGTAAAACTGTACAACACGGCTCTGAGAAAATCCACTGCCATTATCAAAAAGGTCGAGGAAAACATAGGGGAATATGAAAAAGAAAGGAATAATTGGGTAAAGGAAGTGTTATGGATTGAAGAAATACAGGTATTTGGGTTGCAGAGGTTCCTCTCCGAATACCCTGTGGCCGGTTTAGACGATAAAACACTCTATGTAATTAAAAATTGCATAGAGTGGCGTAATGAGGCGCTCGTACAAGGGGTAGCAGAAATCAAGGAGATCCTGTCTGGTCTCAAGCTCGTGGATGAAATAATTCAGGAAGATCTGAAATGGTTTTACAAACATTGCTCAAGTGAAGATAGTGACTCCGTGCCCCCTGTTGAAGATATAATTAAAGAGATACAGAAAAAGTTTCTGGAAGTTCAAGAATTGAAGGCACCCGTAAGGCAGGATTTTACAAATATTGCACATACTGAAGCTATGCTGATAATCAATCAGAAGCACTTGGAAATGCATGAGAAAAAGATAACAGAGTTGAAGAAAGAGAAGGAGATCTAGAAACAGAGAATCGCCTACATTGGCTTACCTCATCAATCGGTTATCTCTGCATTTACCGCTGCCTATGAAGCCTAGAAAGCCGGAAGAATCGTAGCTAGCGTGGACAACACTTCATGACACATGGAGTTCGCTAATTAGATAGTTGCTTCTTTTTGCTTTCTATGTTATTTTCCTTTACTGCATTTCAGTTAGCACGGTTATGATTAACCGAAAAACTATTTACTCCTTGCGGGGTAATTTTGGATTTAGTTATCCAGCCCTGATCAGTATAAGTATGTAATAGCTGACATCTTAAAAGGGTCATCTCTCCATAGATACTAAGACAGAACTAATTTTGTTTGAAGTACTCTATGCTTTGAATTTTGAATGTATCTTTCTGAATTTGCAGCAAAATAATATAAAATTCTATAGTTTTATATGTTGAACTTTCTGGAGTAGATACTATTGTATACTCTATAGTGATTTATGTTCTTGTGAATATCAATTACTTGTGGAAGTTTGGTTCCTCTTTGTTGCACATTGAAGACCTGTTGTTTTGAAGTTTAAAGATCACGAGAGAAGAAATTAAATCACCCATCGATTTCTCAGTTTTAATATCCAATCGTGTGGATGATTTTGGTTATTAAAATCGAATGGTTTTCAGCATACATTTTCTTTTTATATTCATGAGTTAATTGATTCAAGCTTTTCAGTATTTTCAGTAAAATACTCATTGGGAAGATTTTCCCTCAAAAGAGGATTTAATGATTATCTTTTCAGTTAAGGTAGCTGCACCTTGCATAACATAAAGCAATATCAAGCAGAGAATTCCTCATCTTTTGTTAGGAATTCAAACTGTTAGTTTAAAAGGATTTTCCTATTCAAAAATAAATATTGGGAAAAACTGTTTACTAACAGGGCGGATCGTATCCGAATAAAGGTAGCCTTGAGGACATCCCCATTCCATTTGGTTTATGGCCAAAATCTAGTATTCCCCATCAACTTACAAATCCTGGTTTTACAATTCATGCAGAAATTCAGCAACCAGGACAACATCATGGAAGTTCGACTTTTGAACCTGGTACGGATAAAAGAACAAAGAGACACAGCCCTTGAACATTTTGCGTGTCACCAACCAGTAGTAAAGCGATGGTTTGACAAAAGAGCCCAGTATAAGGCCTTTCAGATTTCAGACTTGGTTCTCTTGTGGGACAAGGCCCAGGAAAAGAAGGGAAAGCACACTAAGTTTCAATGGCTCTGACTTGGACCATACCTGATATTTGAGATTTGCAGGGCAAACACTTATCACCTCAACACTATGACTGGAGAAGCCGTCCCATTACCTGTCAATGGGCAGTTTCTCAAACACTACTTCGAATAAGGTAGGTGGTGAGTTTGCCCGAAGTTGTAATATATGTATATTTCTTGCTTGTAAATATTCTTTTAAATATTCTTTCCCAATGTTCCATTTGGAATACCTTTTCCTTGTAAATAGTTCTTGATGGTCGCCCTCCAGGGTCGCTTTTCTTGGTTTTTGTTTGCTTTTGGTTTCTCCTTGTTTTCTTTTTCTTTTCAGGTTCCCAGCATGTTGCCTCCTCTTGTAGACCAGTATGCCTTGCATAACATCTAGTCTTTGGAACGATACCTTATGCATTATGATGAATTTGGAGTCTATTGTTAGCTCGGTGGAGCTTGTCAGTGCTTCGGAGTTATTTTGTAAGTGTGGCAAAAGGTTATGGGTAATCTTCATCAGATTCACATCTTGACAGTCTGGACATCAGTTAAAAGAAAATTTAAAGAAGGAAGTGATCGGACACCTTGAGGACAAATCATTAGCACTGATCGACTAACCAAGTCTGAAAATCATTAAAAATATCCCGAGTCTGGAACTTTCTCTCCTATTTTGTAATTTAAAGTTGGGTGGCAAGGTGAAAGAAGTACCGCCGTCAAAATTAGCTAAGCTTAAGGTTCACGGTGAAAGGAGTACCGCCTCCCCATCCAGAAAAAGATAAAAGAAAGAACTGAAGAATGGAGAATTCTGGTATCCGGAGGAAACATGCACGATATGATGACTTTGGTTTGTTTTTCTTAGTGCCTCCTCTATGTTTCTCCCGGAGGTCATCGGCTTGGCTTTCTTTCAAAGCACACACTTCACAACTAAAGGACCAAAAGACTGAATCAAGTGGTGAACTCGATTTTCCCAAACGCCTCGCATTGTGCAAGTAGAATGCTCCAGATAAAGTTTTATTACGGTTTTGCTAACCAGAGATTTTGAAGTTCTCGAATGCACTAAGGCATCCGTCCCAGATAGTCACCATTTTTTATGCCTTGCATACCCATCCCTACATTTTGTAGGCAAAATGTTGGGTCCCCCTTTTTGTTGTTGCTCTTCCCTTGTTTTCTTTTTTTTCTTTGTTTTCCCTCCGAGCTTTGCTTCCGCGAGGGTTTTCTTTATTTTGCTTTTGTCTTCTTGTGTCTCTGGGACCCGATCCCTGAGTTTTTTTGTTCTTTCCAGAGCCGAATTCTGGACTCCGGGATTCTCTGCCATCACATCTTCTTTTGTGGGAAGACTTGGTCGCATGGAGTCCCCGGGCCCGGAGTCCGGAGGCTTGCTTGTCCTAGAGTTTGTGGAAAGAATGCAACTTGTTTTTACCCTAAGGGTATAAATAAAAGTTACCCATCATTTTCACATTTACTGCGATTAAAACACTTAGAGCACTCAGACCAATTTTAAGGTGATTAAACAACAAATTGATCCCTGTGCTTAGTGGCTAATTAAACGTTGATTTGCGGTGACTTGCTCGTGATTGTTCGAAGGTGAAATTGTTGCAGAGCACTTCCTATGCTCGTCTTCCTTGCATTCTTTGCGTTCCAAGTAGGTTCTCAACTTTTCTTTCTTTGGTTTTTTGTCTTTTTCTTTCATTGTGCTCGTGCTTGTTTCTGTTTTGTTTTTTCTTTCGTGTGTTCTTGTTTCTGCCTTTGCGTTTTGCTTCTCGGTTGCCTCCCGTTGGTGGGTTGGCTCTGCCATAGGGTTGTCCACCCTCTGTGCAGTTGTAGTATAGTGTATATGTTGTACATTGTGGTAGAGTAGCTTTTAGAGGTCTCTATATATTATGTACACTGTGTAAATTTGTGTAAATATTTTGTAATATTGTGTATATGTTGTTTTTTGGCGAGCTGCGCTTCGGCCCTCGCAAAGCCTTGACCCCATGTATTTTAGTGTATATATCTCATGTATATCCTTTCGTCTTGATGAGCTCATCGCGCTCCATCATGTTTTGAACCACTTTGTTGAGCTCACCGAGAGGTAGTCGCCACGGTTTGAACTCGGCACCTCAATGGTTCAAGCCATGGCAGCTTTCTCTCTCCTCTGTCGTGTCATCTTAATAGCGGGATTAATTTCCCACAAGTGGACATTCAAACCCCATCCCATCTGGCATTTAATTTCTCCCGTGTCAGCCCACTTGTCGCCATTAATGTCATTTACACCGCCTGTCACGTGGCCACGTGACGACCCATGTCAGCCAAGTACGACTTCCTACTGGTCACGTCGACAATGGCTAACTCTTCCAGACTCTGGGTGTTGAGGAGCCCCTGGGTCTTCATTCCATCTTTGTCACTTAGTCCAGTACCCCGGAGCCCCCGGGTGTTTATCAGAATCCAATTCATGTATGTCTCAATACTCTGGGATTTTTGATGTATGCTAACATTTTTGGACATGTGCGAAATGGTGATGATTTCCTCAGAATCCGTAAAGTTATTATTATTGTATCATGTATTGACGGTTCTCCGGTCTTGCAAGTTGTAGATTGGGTGATCAAGATGTCTAAAGTAATCACTCCTCCTGATAGCCCAAAGCTGCCTACTACCTCCACTCGAGCGGCCACAAAAATAAGGCCGAAAAGCTGCTGGCTAAGCTGGCGTTCTCGTGGGGTCCAAGGTGGACTCCAAAGTGTAGGAAATAACAGACACAGAGCTGGGACTCTAGGCTGAAATGCAGGGCTTAATTCAAGTCATTTATAAACTAAAGGTCAGCGGAGATAGTATGGCCACCCATTTGGCCGCCTCCGGAATCATTAAGGCTGCAAATTTCCCTTGCTTGGTGCTATCACCGGAGCTAATACTCCAGCTGGAAACACTCTACAATGCACCTACTCAGACTGTTCTGCTCGCCGATCCCCGACCGCTACATTACCCAGCAACAATCGTCAATCTGGACGCAACAATTTTCGCCTCAGGGCTGGGAATTCCACAATTCAAGGGGTCTATCATCATCAACCCGGCCAAGTCGCTACAAGAATTCGAAGAGGCTGCTCTCATCTCCCAGCAATACCTCAACTCTCAATGGCTGAAGTCTCCAAAGAGGGACCATAAAAAGATGAAGTTGGAAATTCCCCGCGGGGATTTCAAAGAGCCCATTCAGGCGGGCATTATTTTTCTATGCAAGATCTTCGGATAGCCCCATGCCCGAGATTTCTCGGCATGGATGTATTACTTTCTTTACTGCATCACCACCTGCAACCAAACTTTCAATTGGGCGGCTATCATAGCCAACCATGTGGACTCACAGCTGAAGGGAGTTCTCCAGAATACAAAGTTTTATATGACATCATATGTGCTATGGGCACTGGCCCAACAAAGACCGGCTTTTCTGGATCTACAAGCAATGGGCGTTCTCAGGAATGGGTTGGGCCAGCTAACACCATGGGATCATTATCCCCAGGTCTAGTGGGAACTCAGTTTCCTAAATTTTTGCAGGGTAAACGATGCCTTCGTTTACCAAAACATTTTGACACTTACTCGGGATTCTGGATACCGGTTATTGCAAGAGGTGATGAACCTGGTGAGAGCCTACGACAATTATTTTATTCAGTTCCAGTAGCACACGTATATTTGGGTGACCGACTTCTCTAGGAAACCCTATCTTCTTCCCCGGTATTGCGGGAATAGAATCATTCTTTTAGAGTTTTGTCGACAGATTTTGGAGTTGTACGCCTTCTTCACGCTGAAGAAGGTCACCAATGTTCCATTCCCAGCCTCTTGTGGGAATTATACTTGCAGTCTGGCCGCAACAAAAGAGGTGGATAGTGATTTAAGGAGTCTGGGGTTGGTCGAATTCGACCACACCAGAAAAAGTTTTAATCCGCTCGAAAAGATAGCTTTGGCGCTTCCCCGGGCATCCCCCCACACATAACAGATATTGAAGATTTTTGGGCAGATTGCCAAGGCAGTTCTGATCTCTGGGCCTGCCAACATTTGCGGATGTCCAAAGGAATGATGAAAGTGCTTGACCTTCAAAATTTTCTGAAGGGTTTTTCAGATGACGGGTCGCTGGAAGACCTAGCATATAAAGGGTAGGGGTTAGATAAATAGGATCTCCCTCTGGTGGATTGGGCCACCCCAGAGGATTTGACAATCGAGGGAGTATGCCGCCCCATTTTAGAGGCTAGTCATAATTATTTTGCCCGAGTGTGCCCCAAGAGCACCCGGAAGGGACCAATTATTCGAAGGCTCGCTACTGCCGTCGAACCCAGCACAAGAAAGGGGAAGGAGAAAGAATATACCCCAGCCAAGGTACCTCCTCCGGGTCTGGCCCCCATAATGTACAGCAACAAAAACAAATGGAGTCGGCGAGGCTGGCTAGCCAGTAGATAAGTGCACAAATGTCCTTCGGCCTCCTCGTAATTCCAGTAGCATCTGCTCGCCCGGTGAGATCCCCGTCGTTGGCCGCAATGATGAGCAGGCAGACTTTTGCTGAGGCGAGATCTACAAGTATTTTAGATACTGGGGTCCCATTACTGAGAAAGAAGAAGCAAAAGGTGACCCCCACTCCAAGCGCAACCACCATCCCCAGTATGCCAGACCTGCCTCCGGTCGATGTTAGTTCGGATTCCCCCAAACTCGAGAATATTTCTGATTCCTCTCCCCCACACGATGAATTTGACGATGTCTTCGAGGCAGATGAGCTCATGAACCTTCATGAGGATGTAGATCACGCGGTGGAGGAGATCGCCGCCCAAGAGAGGGAGGATATCCCCACAGAAGAAGTCCCAAAACAAGAAGTTGTCGGAGAGCAGGAAGCCCAGGAAGAAACACAGAGGGAGCCCGAGCGGGAGAAAACACCGGTCCAAGAGATCGAGGATGAACCAAGGCAAAACACGGATGAGAAACCGGTGATTGAGGAAACCGGACCCACGGGATCAACCGTACCCCCAATCATCACGCTCCAAATGCCTTTAGGTACCCCAGAGGACCAGTTGCCCCAGAGTATGTTCGGTGAGGTAGTAAAGGCAGCTGCATTGTTAAACTTTGGCCAGAGACCTCACCCACCTCCACAAGATGTCCCAGTGGAGGAAGATGTTCCATCAGATGAAACTAATGAGGCCGAAGAACAACAGCAGCAGAAGGACAGGGAAATCCCTGAAGATACAAATGATGAATCAACTGATGTTGAGAAGGACGGGGAAGTCCCCAAAAATATAGGTGATGTTGATACCGGAGGTGAAGAAGCTTCGTACATCACGAAAGAGGACGCCAACCTGGCGGAAAATACTGAGGCCTCCGGAGAGCAGGAACAGGAACAAGAATAGGGTAAAGAAAAAGAGCTCGATGATAATGTTGATCCTGGGAATACATCGCTAGATTCCGAAAGGAATCCTGATGCCTAGGTCCTAATAGCGAAGCCACCCTAGCCACACTAATGGCTGGTAGAATCCAGAAAGAGGAAGGCCCCGGCGGTAACAATAGGCGTTCTGCTCTCCCTGGTCGAAATGATGGCCTGAAATGCAAAGGCTCAGAAGCCTAAGAAGGCACTGACAGTCCATACCCTCTGGACTGGTCCAACAAGAAGTACAATCGCGATAATCGCAACACCTACTCCAGATGCAGATGCAGCGGCTGTAAGGCCCGAAGATTACACTATTACAGAAGTGGCACTGGGGAGAAGAGACAAGCAGGGTGAACTGGACCTGTTGAGAGAGGCCACCAAAGTAGTGGACGCCCGGTACATTAAACAAGGCCATAAGTTAAAGGAGGAAAAGGAGACCAATGCAAATATCCTCACACTTTTGGTGAAACTTACACAGCCTCTGGCCGAGATCCACCCGGAAGCTTCTTCCTTTGGATTGCCGCTTGCACAGGGTGACATGGATTCTCTTAGGGCCATGAAGAAGAAGGCGCAGGCTATGGACGGGTGGGTCACTGAACAGATAGCCGCCATAAGACAATTTTTAGTGGTGTCCCTCTCGGATCTTTACCAGATCAACACCCTCCTTAGCCAGGCATATGGCTCCGCTATTTTATGGAAGCAGGACTTGGAGAAGTATGAAAAATAGAAGGTCAGTTTGGAGGAAATTTTTAATGCCAGTGAAGAAACCATCACAGAGGCGGGAATTTTGGGAGATGAATCATATGATTCTCTCCAGGCCCAGTACTCCAGACTTGTCCTCAAAATTGAGGTATGCAAGGAATTGGTTAAGGCCTTAAAAGAGAAGGTGACCGCAACCCAATATCCTTTGGGCCTATTCCAAGCATTTGTGGTAGGGGTGTCACAAGTCGACGCCTTCACCACCGGGACATGCACCCCGGAGGACTACGTCCTCAGCAAATTTGATGAACGAATGGAGTCCCTATATCCGGTTGCCGGAGATTTCGACAAGGGCAGGTTATCAAGGCAGGTTATCAAGGTTATCCAAGATGATGATCTGGGCACATGATGCTGTGAAGATGGTTGATGAGTTCCGGAATGGGGCCGGAGAAGTTGAAGAGAAGTTGGAGGCTGTCGGCGGTCGATGGGACAGCGTCAAGGATATAGACGAAGAATGCGTGAGCCAAGTTTTGGAAGCATTCAAAAATAGTAAGGAGCAATAAGGTTTTCCAGATTCCAGAGATGTTTCATTGACCGTGCATATTTTGTATTGTTTATTCTTTGAGCTTAAGCTCCCGGATCCTGGAGTTCCGGATCCACAGTTTTGTATTCTTTGGATGACCCGCATCCAAGTTCCCCAGAGCCGACTGGTCATTATCAGATAGTTAAAAAGGATGTCAGAAGGTAAGTAACTCCAGCAAGGCACGTCAGCTTGAAATATGATTCTGACAGGTGGTCTTCCCAAGGCGCCGCCCCAACATAACACATGGCACATCAGAGATAGTGAGCCGCTTTTCCATTAATGAGGCATGTAGCCTCGATCCTCGGGGGATCGAATTTCTTCTATTCTCCCTCTGGCTTTCTTCTCGAGGCCAATTCTCCCATACCTCCTTTCTTGTCTCATTCTTTTGACATGTCAGACCTCTGCCCTTCTCAAGGTTGTTGTAGCGTGGTGCAGGTAGTACCGACCACCGGAAATTGTATTTTATTGGTTGAGTGTAAAGTTAAGTTAGGTTAATTTTAGGGCAAATCTATGTATAAATAACAAGTCTGACCTCATTCCAAGGGTCCGCAAAATTGATGATTTTGCAATCCATAGCTATAGCACTTTCAACACTTTCATTTCATAGTTGCAGAGCTCAATGCTCCTTAGTTCTTAGTAGTTCAGTAGATAGATGCTCCCTTGGAGCCATTGTTGATGTACTCACCAGTAATGCTGGAAAACCATTAATGAAGGAGGAAGGATTCTCACAATGTTGTTGTTGGTCTCTTGATCTTTGGGTTGATATTCTTTCGTGCTGTATGTTTCTTATGTCCCTTGCTCATATATTTTAAGTAGATTAACGACCTCCTTTTCTCCCGGTATTGAATATATGTGAACTGATGATTCTATGTGTATTCAGTATTTTAGTGTAGCATGTTAGAGCATGGTTGATGTTTTGAATGTATTTGCATGACTGTAGGTAGATGGAATACTTCTAACCCTGGCCTATCTTTTGAATTTTATTTGGTTGATTAACGAATGCTTGCAGGAAACCCCACTTACCTGAATCTCTAGAGAAGACGAGCCGAGATAACCAGCTATCCCCCCCGAACAAAATAGTCACAACACCCAACTTAGCTCACGCACCGTCGAGACCCGACTCTCACGTGCTTCGAGGCCTGGAGAATCTCATTTCTCCATACAACCTTTACAAGCAAAGTTGGTCGGTAACCGGTGACAACTTACCCCTATTGGTAGACGCGGTAACAAATCCCCGTCAACACATACCATTCAGAATGATCCAGTTGATAAGGAAGATCTGGAGAGATTAGCATGCTCTAGGGACTCATTGAGAAAAGTGCAACAACACAAGATTAATGGTGATAAAACCAGAGCAAGGGTCAACTGGATCAAGGATGGAGACAAGGGGTCGAGATACTTTTTCCAGTTGCTAAAATGCAAAGAAGCAAAAGTCAAGATTGACTGCATCTGCAAGGATGGAGATACTATTAGTTCCTAGGAGGAGATTCCTCAAGCCTTCGTTGACTTTTACTCCAAACTATTCACTTCGGAGGAAGAATGTTGAGGAATGGAGGAGTTGAGGAATAAGATAAAAAAACATTATTCCTCCCCAACTTAGTGAGGAAGATGCTCTCAATCTAAGCATGCCTATTTCAGTTGATGAAGTTAATGGGGTCATCCTCAATATGAGTAATGAGAAGGCTCCAGGACCTTATGGACTACCTATTGAGTTCTATAAGGAGAACATAGAATGGATTGGTCAGGATTTTCTTCAGGTATACAATGAGGCTATTGAGGAAGGTACTTCAGGATCAATAATCAATACTAGAATTATAAAGCTTATTCCTAAAGATGGGGATAAGACACTTATCAAGAATTGGAGGCCAATCACCCTCCTTAATGTGTCTTACAAAATTTTAGCCAATTTTTTATCTAGACGGCTGGTGGATATTCTTCCTAAAGTGATCAGCCCCACCCAAATGGGTTTGTGAAGGGTAGGTACATATTGGAAAATTCGATCACCTATTGCAAGACCATAGAGTGGGACAAGACTTCTGAATAACAATTCAGTATGTTATTGATTGACTATGAGTAGACATATGATAGGATCGAGTGAAGATTCATCTTGATGATGATAGAGGCATCAGGGTTCCCCAAAGAATTCAATCAGATGGTGTTGGCATTAATGAAGGGAGCCACTACTATGGTAGAGATCAATGGGTATAGATCTGGATCCTTCCCTCTATCCAGATCTATCAGAAAAGGTTGCCCTCTTGCCACTGCCATGTTTGTGATTGCGGCAGATTCTTTGTTCTACATTCTTAGGGATAGTTATATCTCCCCAAGGGTTAAGGGTGTTTTTTCTGCCCAATAATGAGGAACTGTCTAACGTTGAATTTGTAAATGACACTTCTATCATGATAAAGATGAGTGAGATTAACTTTAGAAATATCATGATTAAGCTGGAGATTTTTCGCTCAACTTCAGGTAGTAAAGTGTCCATTCCTAAATCCACCTTGCTGGGGTGGGAAGACTCCCCTCCTAGATGGTGTAATTAGTTTGGATTCTCATGGGGGTGACCTTTACATAAGGTCAGATACTTAGGCATACCATTCTCAGTCAAATCTGACTTGAGAGCCATGTGGGAATGGGTGAAGAATAAGACTGAAGGGAAACTAAACAAGTGGAACAACAAATTCCTCTCTCTAGAAAGGAGACTACAAGTATGTCCAAAGATTCTCTCTGCATACTCAGTATACTACTCGTCGGCCTAGATTTTTAATCAGACACAAATCAATTTCATTCAAAAATTAATTAGGGACTTTCTGTGGTCTGATGGGAGAGGAAAGAAGAAAAGACATGCAGTTAGGTGGGACTGGTGTATCAAGCCAACTGAGAAAGGAGGATTGGGTCTGAAAGACTTCAGATGGTAGGGTATTGCATTGGTTGTCAAATGGATTGCCAAAGCTACTCAAGGGAATGAGCCTTGGAAGATCCTGGTTAGAAACAATATTAGCAGAGCTAATCCTATTCAGTCTAAATATTGGAAAAACCTTCCTATGATTGATTTGTCAGGTAAGTTCAAGTTGAGAGTGGCAGGGTCTTTTGTTTTTCACTATATTTGGAAGGGATGGGAAGAGGTTAGACTATGTGTCTCAGGTAATGGTATCTTTTACCGAAATCAGAACATATGTGGAGAAAAGTTCATTTGGTGGAATCTTAGTAAGGGTGATAAGCCACTAGCGTTGTTGCAAGGATACTCAGCAAAGAAATGAGATTCTTTGGGCATCAAGTCTTTCTCATATATCATTAGGAATGAGGAGTTGGTCTCTTGGGAGGAGCTGGTAGATAAGTTTGATCTCCCCCCTTCTCACTGGAGGACCTACTTCACCCTAAAGGAGGCATGCATTCCCCTCTAGCTGCACAGAACCTCTTGTGTTGAACTAGACAAGCTTGACTTGCTTAAATGGTCTGATGGTACTCCCCTTTGGAATACTAAAGTCAAGTCGGTATATAAAATTCTTGCTGGAACTGATGCTATTTGTGAACACCTTAATACTAAATGGAACCTTAACTTAGATTATGTTGCCTAGAGTAAACATCTAATGAAAAAGTGGCATACCCCTGTTGAACCTAAAGTGTTGTGTTTCATGTGGCATTTTCTTCTGCATATGTTGCCAGTTAAGAAACCTGATGGGGAGCCAAATACCTGCTCATTCTGTCATGAACCTAAATCTATTTTCCACATTTTATTTGATTGTTTCTTTCCCAAGGTTGTGTGGAGTTTCTTTGGTTTGGAACTTAATAGTAGCTTCTCTCTATTGGAGGTTATTTATGGAAATATATTGGGTCTAGATAAAAGATGTAACATTTTTTGGTCTATTCTGTCTCTTCACATTCTTTGGCACATTTGGAAGCTTAGGAATGATGATATATTCAATAGTAGAGGTAGAATTCTTACTGAGTCTCTGCGGAGGCTCATTACTCGGAATGTTTCTATGCAGGTTACTGTGGTTATACAGGTAAAATAACACAAAGCACTAAGAGTTATAAGAGAGATCTGGAGTGTACTAGATAGAGAATATGTACCATGCAGTATGTCTACTAAATCTAGTGTAAGCTTTGATTATGATGTTACCATTGGTCAAATGTTGGAACAGATCAAGGAAAGGAAAAGAGAACCAAAGAGCCAAACTAATAAAGAGCTCAGGATTGCATATGGGGGTGTCGACTATTGCCCCAATGGTTGACCCTCAGGAGGAGACACATAACACATCCATGGGTTCCAACTTGATACCCCATGATCAGTCCTTCAATGCAGAGCCCCTTGATCAGAATCCCATAATTGTACCTCAGAATCAGAATCCCAACACTACACTTCCTTTGCTGCCATGGGAGGCTTGGATGTCCAACCCTTATAATGAGATTGTACAGGACAACTGGAGACTGAAGTGGACTGATGGTCATATGCCATGGATAGCATGGTTCCCTCATGAGTGACTTAGAGTTTATGAAAATTTTGATCCCCAAGAGGGGACGATGTAATTTTGTATTATACTAAGTAACTGTAGTTGATACGATGCAATTGTATAACTTTCGAAGATATAACTCTTTTTATATTATGGTTAATATGAATAAAAAATACTTCTCATTTTCATTATCACACACACACACACACACACATATATAGTCCTTAATAGGATTCAGAAATGATACTTTATATCAATATCCACTTAGATATATTACAACCTCATTTGTTGTCACACAATGTTTGTACCAGCCATATAAAAGATTCACTTTCTTTCTTATTTATTCCTCATGAAGAGTAACATCTATTAGATAATCTCTTATTCGATGATCCTTTCTCTATTTGCTATATTTCCTTGGTCTCAATCCAACCGCTTAATATACAAAATATATATATGTACAATCTATGATTCGGTATCCCTTCATTATTCCTTTTTCTGTCCCTTATATATGTTTCCTTAATTTAGTTTCTTTAAACATTCAACTCATATTACAATTAGTTTGTAATAGAGACTATATCCAACCTTTCAAATGTAATCGCTTATCATGTTATTGTTGTTTGCATATGTGCTGAGACTAATGGCCCCCATAAGGTCGATTAATATTTGTCTTAGGCAATATTCTCATTTTGATTGAGATTCTTAGGGAATCAAATATGACCTTTGTATTATACTATTTTTGAAATATTAAATATGTTATTATATTAGTAGTTATATTCTATTTATTGTTTGATGGAATTATTACTATATTTACTAATAACATATAATTTTTTTTTTATAACATTTATTAATTACTATTCATTGATGTATTTACTAATATAAGGAGAATAAATAAGAAATTAATTATATTCTTACATTCAAAGTAGTAATGTACATTTGAATAATTCATATGTGCATTAAAATTATATTTATATCAAATATGGCTTATGACACATGGAATACTAGAGCTCCATTAAGATCGCCAAGACCACTTGAAGTGTGAGGATACATACTAAATGTTTCTCTACATTCGTTTCCCCACTTCATGGAGAAAATCGCACTACTCATGGATTTGTTATAGGATATTGCAAATCATTGTATTGCTCATCATATTGAGGAATAAAATATTTTTTTGACTCCTAACAGCTTCATTTCATGGGATTCTCTTGCCTAGTACCAATCACTTTTGTCATTTTAAGTCAATTACTAATTGGGATTAGTTATGATAGGCTTTCTTATACAGCTTCAAAGAAAGTGAATATACTTCATCATTCTTGAGCAACTAACAACTACCAAGTTAGCTCCTATGGTGAAGGTAGATGATTTCAATATATGATTTTAGAAAACATGGTAGCACGTCACCTTACAGGTTCAACCCCCATTAGTTATAAATTATATACACTATATAAAAGCTTTTGATTCTAAAATAGCTATTGTCATGAAGAATACAAGAGGAAATATACTTCCATATGCATATGAGGTTGTTATAGCTACAAAAAATGACTTTATAGAAATTGGAAGGTTGGCATCTTGCCCCCCATGGTATTATTCCCAAATATTCAACTATCATATCAATATATACCTACTAATTGGTCTCCCACTCAAGAATCCCATTCTCATCAAGCCTCAACTAGAATATCACTTTGCCAATCTATTAGCTTCCTATAAGCTTGGCAAAATACGAAGGTTGCTTCAAATAATTTTTAATGAGGTCACCACTCTTAAAAGAAATCAACATAATGAGAAAATACCTTATTATTCAAATAATTAGCACCCACCAAAATAATAATATATCCAACAACCTAATCAAGGCTACCAAGAATTCAAGAATAACTCACACTACCAAAAATGATCCTCATATCGTACATGAATTTATTTTGTGTAGTCACAAAACCAACTAGTATCAATTGAATATTCATTGTAATAGGTTCCCACTAACCTAATAGAGAGCAAAAGATAACTACACTCGATCAGAAAATACAATGTGATATTACCATTGTATGCTCCATACTCTAATGGTGTGCCTTACCAATAGCCACACCCAACCACCTGTGCCGAGGAAAGATAGATTGCCAATCAAGGTGATCAATAGTTTGTGGCAAAAACTTTCCCAAAGAAGACAAGAAACTCATAATAATGATTGGTTACTTGGGAAGAATATATATTGAATAAAATTAAAATGAACCTACTACAACCTTAAAGGGGCAACAACTCAAGTATGATTATCAAGGGACACCAACATCTCAAGAGAAAGACAAAAGGTGGTAAAAGGACAAGCATAATCAAGGATAGTACTTTAGTACAAAACATAAATTTGAGGTTAAACTATTGTTTGGTTTGCCAATGACATCAACTTTAAAGACTGTGACATATGTTGGTGAAAATTGGATGAATTTGGGATGATAAAAATAATAGAGGCCCAACCAAGGATAAGAAAGACCACATAGCCTATATTGGAGAAGCTAAATGTATGTTTGACATCTATTCTAACCAAGATAGTATAGACCAAGAGTTCATTCAACATGGTAAATCAAATTAAACAAATTTGTGATTAGCATACCAATCTAGAATGTGCTATACTGAGCAAATGAAGATGCTAGGAGAAGCTCTCAAAAAGAGGTTCTAGGTAAATAGAAGACACCATTCCTAGAAGCAAGCCTGCTACCAACTACTATCTTACAAATTGTTAGAAATGAGGTAAGAAAGAATAAAGGAAAGCCCTTCTTATGACACTTGTTCATAAGTTAAAATAAATAATTGTATGATAGATGTTGGTGCAAGTACCTTAGTGATGTGCAAAATGATGTGAAGGCTCCTGGTTTGATAACCAAGCCACAACCAAGAGAGTTGTCCAATTGCATAGCACCCTAATGAATTTTGTATGAATGTTTAACATTTTTCACATGTTCCCATATGCCTACCCAAAAGTTGAGGTCCTTCAAAACATATTTGTGATTGAAGTACTCACTATATTTAGCATTTTAGTGATTGAAGTACTCACTATATTTAGCATTTTAGTGTTTAGAGAATTTTTATATTGTCAATATACATGTGCAATATCTAGAAAAAGGAATGTTGAAGTAGATAGAATGACTCTTTTTTGGTTCTTAGTTTGATTTTTCCTTGCACCTAGTGAGAAAAAAAAAATGTCATTAAATTGACAATCAAACCTATGGTACTTTGATTATTAATCACATTGGCTAGTATTATTGGGGTAAGTGCAAGAAGTTGGGTCCCAATTCGGCGGAAGGTTTTGGGGCTTGGGAAATGCCGCTAGAAATGCGTACGCACTTTTTATAAAAACATAAACCCATTATGGTTTGGGTGCCTGATCCACGAAAAATGAAGTGGGCACCCATTTATAAAATGTGTATGCATTTAGCTGCGGGCACTTGAGTCTAAAACACGTACCCATTTTTTGCAAAATGCGTAAACGATTTTTGGATGTATTTATTTATTTTTTAAATGACATTTCAGTCATTTTCACCTCAACACTCAGCGATAAAGGCTTCTAGAGTGCACGCATGCCCGTTTTCAGCTCTTGTCAACAACCCCCTCACACCTTTTATTCCCTTGTTGGGTATGTATATTTATCGTATATACGTTATTATTCATTTTTTTATTATTTTTTGACAAAAATGAGTAGAAAATATTTACAGTTTTGTGTTTTTATGATTAGAAATTTTTATATTATTTTATTGACATTGTAGAAAATTATTTTCTTTGTATGTTAGAAAGTTATTTTATTAAGTTTTTTTATATTCTGTCAAACCTTAGAAAACACAAAATCGTAAAAATTTAAAACTTGAGGTAACTAAAACCCTAGATACATAAACTGTAGGTACAACTAAAAGCCATGACACGTAAACCCTAAGTACAACTAAAACCCTACATACATAAACACAAGGTTTATATAAACAAAAAGCACAGAAACCTAGGTAGAAATCAAACCTAAGTACACACATACACACCCCCTGCACATTGCATCAAATATATATATATATATATATATATATATATATATATATATATATTTATTGTGGGGAGTAATTAATTGCAAGGAAAATCTCAAATTTCAAAACTCCTTAAATATTTATAGAATTTACATTTTTAATTGTATGTAATTGCTGATTTTTTCCTTAGCCCAATCATGAGGTTCCCAAACTGAAACTATGAAAGTGACCTGCGCTCAGTTGGAACCCTCTTGAGCTATAGTTACTATTGACGGGGTATCTGCTGAAGAAATATGTTAGCATACAGATGAGGATGTCATTTTATTTTTGTTGGGAGAATGCACTTAGCTACCAACAACATGGCAGAGGCATTAGTGCTTGGTCACATTGATTCACTAAGATTGTCATTGAAATAGTCTCTTAGATAAAGAGATTACTCTTTCTCTAGGGGGGAAACCAAAGAACTGGAAATTGCAGAAAATACTCCGGTACATTTATTGCATTTTAAATAGTTTTGATGATGAATTTCACATTGATATTCTTCCTGGAAGGTAAACTGGAAGGTAAACCGGGTTGCAGACATTTTTGCTAAATTGATGTCCTCTTTAATGGTGGAACAAGCATGGCTGGGAAAACAGAACGACTTTCCCAATTTAAGGTTTTGAGTTGGCCTGTAAAGCATTATTAATGAAGTAAAATGATAAGGTTTTAAAGATGGTAAAGGCTGGTTCAAATAGACCTCTTCCAATTTTTTAACCTATGTTTACAACTTTCATTGGGATCTCCTCTTATCACCCACAGCACTTTATATCATCCCCTTCGTTTCCTTGTTACCATTTTTACCTTCACCATGCACGCCATCCTCCCTCCTGCCATGTTCACTCATGGTCACTTCAATCAAAGGCTTGCTTCTTGCTCAAGTGTGGGAAGGAAATGTGTTGTAATTGGAAGAACTTTTATTTTTTAATGCCCTCCATTCTTGGCTTCATTGTTATACTACAGTGGATTTGGTGAAGATAAGACTTTTAGTCTAAGTTACCACATTTGCTCCTCCCTGCTGGAATTCGAGATCCAGTTCGCTGCAAAGTCGGATTTGGTTCGAATTCGCTCAAAATTCTGCCACAATCAGGTAAATTCGCTCAAAATTATCTCAGAGGGGCCCTGGAGGACTTTTGGATGAATTTGGAAGACTTCTGAATCAGACACAGGAACCCAAAACGAATTTTGAGCGAATTTGACTGAGAACATCATTTTCATAAAGTTTTTTTGCCAACTTAGGTCTATTCGACCCTCCAACCCTAAAAGTTACCACTAAAAAGACCAAAAAGGTTGTTTTATATGTCATTTGTGCATATACATATGATGTGGAAGTTTGAATCCGGTGACTTTCTAGTTGGGGTCTTTGTAAGAGACTGAAGCCTGAAAATACCGTGCAACAGGGCATACATAGGATGCCAATAGCAAAGCTAACAGGGAATCACAGACCCGCTAAAAGAGTCTAGTTATTGGCTACAGGCATTATACAGATTTCTGCAGGTGTCAATAGACTGCTATTGGCGAACAACAGTTTGTTACAAGTGTTAACTACTACAGACATTAACAATTAGAGGTGTTCACAAGACTTTAAATTAGCACGAGATCAATAAGGAGACCAAATGGGACCATCGTCTTATACTAGAATCATTAATGAAACTGATAGTATTGCTTATATATATATCCAAAACATTTGATTTGGAAGTTTGAATCTGATATATATATTCATATATATATATATATATATTAAAAACAAAACATATAATCTTGTACTGATGAACCCAAAACGAATCCGAACCGAACCCAAAATTTTTTTGGATGAATTTCAAACCTGAATCTCGAACCCGCATCCGTACCAGCAACTTAGCTTTTAGTTTTCGTTGATAGTGGCTCTGGTCAGATGAGGGCTAGTCTTCTTAATGTCAGAGACTTAGTTTGGGATGAGCTAAACCTGTTATTGAGGATTTGGCTATTTTGAATGAGCATATACTTCTACCATGTTTAATATTCCCACCAGTGCTTCTAGTCCCTCATCTGTTAGTTTTACTTCTCCTGGTCAAACTGCTATTGTCCCTATGGAAGACCCTGCAAATATGAAAATTAAAATTCAAGCCCTTAAGATTGAGGTGCTATCTCAGGAAAAGAACATATACAATTACCACCCTTCGATAGTTTCATAGATAAGACTTCTACCAAGGGCCCCTAGCATCTGAAACCTATAGATCGTTTTGAGGATTTTCATGCGACTGGCAACTTCTGTTAAGCAGGTTTTGTGTGTATGACATATCCAATCAAAGTGGTGGAAACCCTACATAATCTCTGTCTG
This sequence comes from Thuja plicata, assembly GCA_018584345.1. Taxonomy (NCBI): domain Eukaryota; kingdom Viridiplantae; phylum Streptophyta; class Pinopsida; order Cupressales; family Cupressaceae; genus Thuja; species Thuja plicata. The sequence goes on from MU221181.1 coordinate 493,697, forward strand.
CAGCTGATTATGAATTTGGTCACTGAAGATAAGGTTTAGGTTGAGGGGCTATGGCTTGTCAAGTTGTCAATGGTTTTGATGAAAAGCCTAAGGTGGGTCAGGATGGAGTGACGTGCTGAGGTGCTGGATTTGATTCTGCTCAGCCTTTTGTATCTTTTAATTTTTGAATTCTGTGCTAAATTTTGTTCCATCTGACTAGGACGCTAGAGGGTAGGCCCTTTACGACCCATGATTAAATTTGAAGTTTAAATACCCAAGATTAATTTTGAATTTTAATATACTGCTCTAAGCAGTACTAACTTTAAGACTAGTCGATGGATAAAACTGGTTTATATTTATGATATTAGTTCAGTTTTGAGCCACATTCATTAGGCATTTTAGCAGGATACCACTTTGGGCTGCATGGATCCTCTTGTTACTTAGTTTTACATTTTTTGTTTAGTTAATTGTGGGAAGGCTGGGAGACTGGTTTATAGGTTTGATCCTGCTTGGCATCCTGTGCCTTTATCATTGAATTCTATGTTAATTTTTGCTGCTTTTGACTATGTGCGAGAGGGTAAACCCTCAATGACCCATCTTTACCAAACAGTGATTTTGGGAATTGCAGAGGGGAAAATCTGGTTCATATGCACGGTATTAGTAGTTTAGCCACTATGCTATCATTAGGCATTTTGGCAGGACCTGTAGTGTCCCACTTTTGGCTACATGGATCCTCTTGATTACTTGGATTTTTTGTTCAGCAACCCGTTGAAAGGTTGCTAGACTGATTTACTAATTTCAACCTATATGATCTCCTTTTAGAACTGTCAATATATATAATTCTCTTTACCCTTATTCCTCCAAAACATAATTTGCTGTTTTTTTGTATTGCTTCACAGGTTTATCTGATCTAGCATTAAAATAATATAGTCCACTATCACATGCATCACAAAAATAAGAGGATAGTCAAACATCAAGATTTCGGTACGTTTAACTTTAATTCTTTCTGTACAAGGTTGATCATATCACATATAAAAAGAGGATGCGACTGTTCAAATAGCAGTTGAATTGGATCCGTTCCTCTATTCTTCAAATGGATTCTTGCCATTTGTACAATGCTCTGCTGAATGGTGGATAACCAAACTGATTAGCTAACATAGAGCTGCCCATAAATGCATACACAGAATTTGGCAAATTATTAGAACTAGATTAAGGAAATGCTGCCTTGCATCCCCTGATATCATAAAAAAATGAAATAAAAAGACATCTAAATACAGTAATTGAGCTTTGTTTAATATTCATGTTACATCCTTCAAGTTCGTCTTTATGGAATTGTTGTGGCATGATTCGGTCTGGAAAAGCATGAAAATTCAAAAGCAAGATTGGAAAATTGAATTGATAAAAGTCCCTACAAAAAATGTTTTACAGAAATGAGTGTTCATTCGGTGGCACAGTCAAAATCATTTCACATCTAAAGTGGAAACACATCTGAAATATTATTTATATGACTATTCTAAGTTCAGAGCGTATGCTCTTAATACGTCAAAAAGAAGAAATTGACAAGTATAATTATCCTCTAATAGCCTACAGACATCAAATGAAGTCCATATGCTTTTATCCTAATCTGTTTTAAGTAGAACTAGGGAACAAAAACAGAACAACACCCATATATTTCTCCATACTGTTTATCACTATAGTTCCAAGTTGAATTCTAACATGACTTACTAATACCTGCTTAAACAATATTAAGATCAAATGGTACAAAATTAAGAACATAACTCAAATGAAATTGAAAACGAGTACAACAGGAGAAGATTTCAACAGAAGCTAGGCTCTCTTCTTGTTCATATTCTTAATTACGTAGCCCATCTGAAACCTCCACCAGAACACATACAGAAGACCTAAAACAATAAGTACAATAAGCCACACCTTTTCTCCAGCTGCCTCCTTCGGAAACTCGATCTCTTGGATGCTGAATTCCTCTCTGCTAATCTTCTTTGTATAATCAAGCAAATGGCAGTTTAAGACATAAGCTTTATTATCCTCTCTAAGAGCTATAGCTGTTGCAAACAAGGAAGAATTCATTGGAACCTCATCTACAACGGTGGCTACACGCCAATTATCAGGGCTCTGCACAAACCACGTTGTGTGACAAGAAACCACCAAAAGCACTCCATCCCGCCTTACAGTTATCCCATCAGCCCAAGGCATAGGCTTTGAGATGTCCACAAGCTTAACTGCCCCATCATCAAGGTCAACCTTATAAATCTTCCCAGAATTACTCTGGCTAACCAAGAGGGCACCTTTCTTATTATATGCTATGCCATTGAGCCCACAAAACTTAACCATATCATCTTCTACTATGGTGGGCTGTGAAGTAAAAATTGGGCTTTTTGCAAAAACTGTAGCCTGCCCTTCTAATGTGATTTTCCATATAAAATTGCCTGCCGAATTTGTGACATATACATTTCCAAGTGGATCCACAGCTACATCATTGGCCTCAACTCTTTCCCCTGGCTCAACTCCAACGTGGTCTAACTCTACAAAGAAGAACCTTTTGCCAGATTTTAAGTCATACGATGCAAGGGCATTGAGCCCTGGTTGTCCTCCTTCTCCTCCGCCTTCACCGCGGATCACTGCAAGAAATCTGTTCCTTCTAGTATCAACAGTGATTCCCAACACGGCTGCCCGGCCTGCATAGTCGTTGTCCTTGATAAAATCCTCTACAACACCTGCATCTGAGACCTTAAGAATTGTGCCCAGAGTAATAGAACCAACTATAAAATGCTGATTTTTAGGGTCCCAATCAAAGCCCTCTGGAAAAAGCTGAGGATGTTTGATGTCGATGGCATGTAGCCTATTTGCTCTCGTACCTTCGAAAAGAAAAATAAGGGATCCAAAGAGAAGCAGAATACTTATTCCTTTACTGTCCATGGAAATTCCAGAGGAAAGCTTTAAAAGCCACGAAATCAGAAATCCTGGAATATCACAGAAAATATCAAGATCAAAAGCTACGAAGGATGCCGAAGTCGGTACGGGACAATAACATGTACAAAACCTCAAGACTGGAACGCGCAAAGTCAAATGCTAACATACAAATGAATAAATTGGTATTTATTATTATTATATGATGTAGACAAAATAGCTTTTTTCTAATTTCTAATATTTATTATGGCTTATTAATATTTGGCTTTTCTATAAATAGCGCCACATTTATCGGAAAGCCGAGGAAGAGGACAAAATCCCACTAGAGATAAAAAGCTGTAATAATCTGAAGTAGATCGTGTGTTTATCCATAGCTAGTTTCACAAGAATTTTGTCAAGTATTTAATCTTCAAGGTTTGCCTATATTTTCTTTCCAAAATTGTTTGGTGGAGTGGAGTTTGGTTTACCAATCAAAATGATGTCAATACATATTCCAAACACAAAGGGCCTGTTTGGTTGGCGGAATTTGTGCATGCTGGAATTGTCAATTCTGAAATTGAATTCATTCCGGGTTTGTGCTATTCTCAAAATGAATTCTAGAATATGGGCTTGTCCTGTTTGGTTCCCCTGGAAGATGACTGAGAAGATGCAAATTTTGCGTTTGGCTCCACACAACTAGAATTGAAATTGGAATTTTGTTTTTGTACACATACACATATATACACACACATATACACACATACACATATATACACACACATGTGTATACACACATACACATATGTATATATACACACATATACGCACATGTGTATATATATACACACATGTGTGTGTATACATACATGTGTGTGTATATACACACACACATATATACACACATGTATATATACACATGTATACACACACATATATATACACACATACATGTATGTATATACACATGTGCATATATACACACATACACACACGTGTGTATACACACATATATACATACATTTGTGTATATATATACACATACACACATATACACACATGTGTGTATATACACATGTGTGTGTGTATATATATATATATACACACACACATGTATATACATACATGTGTATATTCACACACGTGTGTATATATATACACACACATATATATACACATACACATGTGTGTGTATATACACACATATACACATGTGTGTATATGTGTATATACATGTGTGTATAGATATATGTGTGTATATACACTCATATGTATATATACATACATGTATCTATACTATATATGTGCATGTGTGTGTATACACTCATATGTATATATACACATGTGTATATATATACATCCTGATAGCAATATAATATTAACACAAAAATGGGAATGAATTTTCCTTCACAAAATAATACTCTCAATTCCAATTTCAATTTTCAATTCCAATTCCAGGTCCTGAGGGGGAATTGTGGAATGCTCGAAAAGGTCCAAAATTAGAATTCGCATAACCCTATTCCTATTTTTCATTTTGGAACCAAACACTGAATTCGACAATACCAGCATGCCAATTCCTAGTCAATACCTAGAAACAAACGGGGCCTAAGAGAGTAGTAAAGAACTAAATGCAACGTTTATGTTGAAGATTCATTGATAGTTTCATATAAGTAATTTCAGCATGTAACAAATTATTTCATTCACCCAGACTTAACAATAAAGTTTTATACAAGGATGCGGTAGCCACCACTTACAGGTGATCTCCAGCTAGACCCACTCGACTCCAACAATGTACGTATGGCAGGTACAAGTTGTCCTCAGCATTTGGAGGTTGTTGTAGTCGCTTTCCCACTCACGCGAGATAGTGACTCAGTCCCGTGGCTTGAGACTACCTCATGCGCACACCTTGCCAACCTCTACGCATTCACTAAAGATTATAGTCACTATCCAGCAGTTCGAACCAGACTGTATTCTCGAGAATGGACGCCCAGTCACCATCATCGTGCAATCAATGACGTGATCTTCTACGTGAAACAAGAAGTCCTACTAGCCTGCTATTACTATGAGTACCTCTCACGCAACTTGGAAGGGTGAGACTCGGTCCAAATACAACGTTGTGCATGCACCCAAATGTTTTACAATGAGGATGCCAACAATACGATAGCCGCCTTAACCAATGATGTCTTGCGCGATTTTCAGTCTTCTTGCACTGAAAGTCTTCACTAATACAATTACTGAAAGTCTTCACTAATACGATTACAAGCCACAAATACTTTAAGACCAGGATCTGAAGTAAACTCCCAAAACCAAAATCCAAAGATTACATTTTGATTCAAATATGAACCCTGTGTGAATCCACCAAATGAAAAAGGCTAGGTTTGCGTCCAACCTCCGAACATCTCTTAAAGGTTTGCATTCTTATAAAAATAACCAGTCACATAAGTAACCCGATTAATTTATCTTCTTTTTATAAAATTCACGGTGTCTTTCCCAAGGAGAGTTTTATGTTTTTACAACCTCGATATGAAAGAAAACACATAATTCTAAGCCATGTAGAATAAAGTACACTCACTTAAGTCACTTAAATTGACTTAACTATAAAAAAGACTCCCAAATACTTGAACACCCAAGTAAAACTGTGTGACGGGATGACATCTCTAGAAGAAGCAATTAGTCTATCAGGATGGGCGAGATAAGACTAATCAGGGGCCAAAATGGCCTAGCTTAGAGAAGGGGACATTACAAAAGCTCTGCCGGCCTACAGAAAATCAAAGTAACGGAGTGATGGGAACTCCTCTAAATTCCAGTTTATCATCTACATCCCACTTCAAATGCTCTACCTCGACACCCACAAGAAGGATTTGGAGGAAAGGCCAAAGGTGGAGCAAGAACTTCAAAGTCACAGCTGAGGAGCAGTCTACCAGATTAGTGACATTTGTTGGAAAAGGTGGAGCAGGGAAGACAACATGTGCCCTACTGGCTGCTCAGGTTGTTTTCATTCCCTTCTCTTCTCTGTTGTTGATTCGAAGGCCAACTTTTATTGCGTTGGTGGATTTCAATCTAAAAAGCATTGTTGTCCAACTGGCTGGATGTGGTATTTTATCCAATTTCAACACTTATCATGCTACATGGGGATTTGAACTTAGGGCAGTTTTACCACTTGAGCTCACTCATCTTATTCTACATTTCTCCACTGTTTTTTTAATTAACGATCTGAAAGTCAATTTTTGCTGTGCTGTGAACTGTTTAACGTAAATTCTGTTGTTGGGTTGCTTAATAGGTTACAGTAAATTTTAATTCTCTTTTGTTTTCCAAAAATATGATTTGAAGCCCAATTTTCTTTGGAGCGTGGGATGTTTAACACAAGTGATATTGTTGGATGTCTTAAGACAATACTGTGTGATTTATTCACAAGCTGAGGTCAACAGCAATGTATAATCATTCTGCAGATCAATTGCTCTTTTCTTTTCTCACCTGCAACTTGCAGCTGCTCTCGTTCCTTTGTTTAACATGTTGTTTTGGCTAGGAAGTCTAGGGCTAGAACTGAAGTAAGGAGGAGAAGATGAGGCATGGTCAATTCACCAGGGAACGACGCCTTGTTGATTTGTCTTAACTTTATCTTGAAATAAATTTCGGTTCTGCATTTCATTCCTTTTTATCATTTATTATGGATTTTGTGGCAACTTTAGAGTAATTCTTTTCCATTCCAAGTGTATTTATATGAAGTCTTGCCCATGTAACTTGATGCGGCAGTAATGAAAATTCAGAATGTGATATTTGAAATAATTGTTCATTCGTAAACTATGAGTTGTCCCAAATCAAGAAACGGCTAACTTATTATGGGCTCGGTTGTACAGTACTTTGCAAGGATGGGTTTGAGAACATGCCTTGTAATTCAGTCTCAGGATCCCACTGCAGAATTGTTGCTTGGTCACAAGATAACGAATGTTCCTTCTCCTGTAGGGAATGATAGTCTGCTTGCTGTCCGGTTGGAATCCACCAAGGTAGTCATTAAATTTTTCTAATCTATCTTGATCTAGGTAAAAGGCCATTTACAATTTGATTATGAGAAATATTGTTCAGAGTTGTTACTAACTCTGTCATACTTATTTATATGCAAATGGATGTAGATGCTTCTTGCACCTCTTTCTCGATTAAAGAAGGCAGATAGCAGGATTAATCTAACACAAGGAGTTCTTGGTGAGGTGGGTAGAAGATCTCTGTCCATTTAGCTGCTAGCATACATAAGACTATTGTCACTCCCTTTCTATAAACACGTGTAGGTATAGGAAGGGACAAAGGTATAGCATTGGCCAAATTACGCCCTATGAAGATGGCAGTATTTTTTCTCTAGTCACCCTTTTTTACAGCAAGTAATAAATTTAAATTTTGACATAAGAGCCTCTGTTCTTAAACTATCTTCATTGCAACATAGATTGTGGGTGAGGAACTTGGTGTGCTCCCAGGGATGGATTCAATTTTAGCAATAGGAGCATTGGGACAAATGATACAATTTGAAGGAGGAAGTGGAAGCAGTACCAAGGAGGTGGAAAGGAAATATGATGTGGTAGTATATGATGGAATAAGCAGTGAAGAAACTTTGCGGATGGTTGGTGCATCAGAGAGATCAAGGTTCTGCAACTTATGCTCTTTCCTTGCCCATGAAAATGATGCAAGAAATTAGACAACTCTAATATAGATGTGTTTGCTAGTAAACTAATTGTTAAGTTGTGTCAGATGGTACATGAGGTATCTACGTAACCTTGCTGAGAAGACTGATACAGGGAGATTGACAGCACCTTCATTTCTGAAATTGACAGTGGCTTCCTTAAATCAAGACGGCCTAGTTGATACTGGTGGACAAACAAGTGCCAAAATTTGGGATTCTGCAGATAGCTTTCTGGAGGTAAACATATATTCCAACATGTTGGATGATATACATTTGTGATTTGGGTTTATAACTGCAATGAGCTTTGGATTTTGCAGCAAGGTTCAAGTGCATTTGCAAACCCACTGAAGTTTTCTTGTTATCTTGTAATGGACCCCAGTAATTGTATGTCTATTAAGGCTGCATTAAGATATTGGGGCTGTGCAATTCAAGCTGGTGTTCATGTAGCTGGGGCATTCTATCCAGCTTCTGCACTCAATGGAGCATCAAATAAAGGATCAATTGAAGAGAAGTTTTGCCCATTAGCCACTGCTAGTGTTCCTTTTCTGCCAATGGATTCTGCCATCAATTGGGACCTTGCCATGAGCAATATGGATGGAGATGCAAAGAAACTACTTACTGTAAACAACGTTGGCAGCAGAATCATATCTCCAGTTACATTTGATCAAGGCAAGAAGATGTTAACCCTTTTCATGCCAGGATTTGACAAATCAGAAATCAAACTATCTCAAGTAAGCTTTCTACCCTATCTACTTAAAATATATATTAGCTTCTACAAGCACTTTGGCAAACTGAAAAGGTGATGCATTAGTTTCATGGACGCTATGAAAAACTCTACAAATAGAATTCATAATGATGACTACTTATGCATCATTTATTGAAAATGAAAACGTAAAGAGCACACATAACTATCTAATATTGGCTGGTTGATGCAAATGAGATCATGTTAAAGGATTAGTGCATTTACTGTCAGATACGTTAACTTTTAATTGACAGCGTTTGGTGATAAGTAATAATAAATGTTATATATCCATCAGTAAATTAGCAAGGAATTTAGTAAGGGGAGAGTACAATTAATGCTGTTCTTAATTTTCATCAAAAAGCATAGTTTGTACAAGTCAACCACAAGACATCAAGCAATCATCTATGCTTTAGATCCAACACTGAGTATGCATGTAAAAGGTAACTGAAAATACTTGCATTTGGACAAAAACTCAATCTCTTTATTGCAAATTTACACTTCAGTATTTTTCTCCAGCAAAATGAATATGGGGGGAAGAAATGTGAGTAGAATGAGAAATCATTGTTTGGGTTTCAAATGAAAACTTTAATGGTCAAGTCAACCACAAGACATTAAGCAATCATCTATGCTTTAGATCCAACAATGAGTAGGCATGTAAAAGGTAACTGAAAATACTTGGATTTGGACAAATCTTCAAACTCTTTATTAAAAATTTACACTTCAGTATTTTCTCCTGCAAATGAATGTGGGGTGAAGAAATGTGAGTAGAATCAGAAATCATTTTTTGGGTTTCAAATGAAAACTTTAATGTTCTTCTTAATGTATTAATCTTCTGGGATAACACCTTCTGTTTTGTGTTTCAGGTTTGGTAGTTTTTTTGTTTTAATTGTTTTGGCAGTTCAACTGTTTGCCTATAAATTAAGAATCTAATCATCATTTTCAAATCAATAAGATACACCTTCTGTCCTGCTCTTCAATCCTGGCCTGCCAGTGGTATCAGAGCACAGGAATTCAAAAATTGAAGTAGCATATTCCAAGCCCAAAGGGCAACAGCGTTCCTTTGTTGCTTTCAAAATGCTCAGGCTTCTTGGAGGTGCAAGAGCTCTCCCCAGATGATACTGATATGGGTGTCATATGTCTGTTAAAGTGATTCTTGCATTCAACATGCACTGACAACATCTGACCTATATAATTCTACCTAGAAAGTAAATACACAAAATGGAGTGCTGGAATTAGAGAAATGGTGAGGGAAGGCAGAAAGCAAATTGGAAGAGATCTCGAAATTTAGTGGAACTCTTCTGGTATGGTTGTAGATAAATTTGAGGACTCTGTTTCAGATTCCTTACTTGATAAATCTCAAGATTACAGTTGGAGCAGTAAAAGTGGGCAATGGTGGTGTGGGCAGTACTACACACAATGAAGCTGCACACCAGTAAAAGGTCTGAATATTGGTGTAAAGCTAGACCTTTGCTCATTTTTTGCATGCCTAAATCAGGTGCAGTCAATATTTTTCATTTCTGGTATATAGATATATTACTGCCGCTACTATATCAAATTATTTATTTATTGCTTGCTGAACGGAACATAGTCACAGAACTTTTATTTTTTTAACCTCGTACTTTATCAATAAAAATTAAAACTCAAGCACGAAAAATTAAAGAAATAAATTTGAATCTGAAAAATTGTGTAATTTACAATGCAATCTATTGTGACAATGGTTGGTGAAAACCTAACTGGAAAAGACACATGGATAGAATGTTATAGAAAAGTTGAAAACTCTTTACTCTCAATGATTTGTGGTGTAAAATTTGTGATGGAGACAACCAACCTTCCACACAAATGTCTATTAAAGAAAATGAAGTGTGGCAGTGTTAGCACCTTCAAATTCAGACAAAATTTGAAGTGCGAAAACTTTGATTGTAGCACTCAGGGATACCTCTGCAAAAACTTTTCCAAATGGCCTAGTTTGAAGATGAATAAGTGGATGCCCAGTGCTTGTTATGAGAAATGGCTTGGGGATTGTGTTTATCTGCTATCAGTAAGTGTGCTTGTCTATTTGCAGCCTCCCATGATCAGTTTTGATTAATTTTCAGAATGGCAAGTTAAAGGGTTCAGTGAAAGTTTGCAATCTACACATTGTCTGATATGCCTGAATAGCCATTTTCAAAGAGTTATAATTCATGACCAGTTGATTGACAAGTGAAACCAAATGTTTCCCACAATTTTCCCTATCTTAGTGTACTTTTTTGTCAATTTCAGAACCCCGAGACTTCATTTGATATTTTTACTAAGTCCAAACTAAATGCAGTTTTTTAAAGTTTGCCTCTTGCATGTTGCAAAGTCTGCCAGGATGACCTTCTTTGTGGATTAATATTTTGCATCTGGGTGATCATCAAGAGATGCAGATTGGTTACCATTATTGTCTGAATATTCATATGCTCCCTTGCACAATTATATAGCTTCAGTGGTCAGTTTGGTATTTTTCAAGGCCAAAACCAAATGGACTTTTCAGAGTTTTGTATCTACATATTCTTGACAATTTCAGAGAGATTAACTTTGACCCTCAGTATCTTGCACATAAAATGGAATTGGATAAATCTGATTGGCACACATCTTCTGTGTAGCTAAATGTACCTATTCGCTAGGTTGCAGGTCCTCAGATTGAAGTTAGTATTTTTTTTGAGTGTGAAATTTATGGGTTCCAGATGGTTTCTGGCATGTGCAGTTGCAAAAAAATTTATAAGGGCAACTTTGGGCATTAATCTTTTGTAACCCTGACAAGGTCATGCAACATTGTTTGGGAGTTTGATTCATATATCAGCAGTGAGTGTGTCTTTCAGGTAGGGCATTCATCTCTCTAGCAAACTCTTGAACAGTAGTGCCACCTTCACTTTTGTCCAAGTATTTTAGCAAGGTGGTATTTTAATCTATTAATTCCACCTGTCATTAGCTGCTTGAATTCATTACAAGCGACTTGGCCCTTGATAGCTCTGGGTGTTCCGTACTTCTATGAAGGATCTTTTTTACCACTCATTTGTGTTGAACTTGATGTCGTTGTTTTAACATGGAAAACAATCAGCGAAGTTTGATAAAATCAGCCACAAGCAAAATAAAAAGCATTTAATTAAAAAAATAGAATCCAAATAGACGGTAAAAGTGTTGGGAAATAAGGGATGAGGGGAATGGAAGAAATTTTGACAACATTTCTCATTATGTCGGAAGTTCTGTTTGTTTCTATGTTACCCCGAGTTTCTGGGACGGGGGGACGGGGAAACGGGTTTCCGGGACGTTTTTTTTTTGCCGGAGCAGGGGACGGCAGGGGACGGCTAGCTATATATATATATATAAATTTATTTTATAATTTATATAGAAAATCAGAAATCTGATTTCTCAAATATATTCATGAATTTGAATTCATAACATTGTTACATTCATCATAGCTGTAGCAACACAATAATTTAAATTAATTCATCATAGTTGTAGCTTCATGAATTTGAATTCATAACATTGTTACATTCATCATAGTTGTGCTTGTTGTGCGTGACCTGCTGCTGTGCGTGACCTGTTGTGCGTGCTGTGCTGCTGTGCGTGCGGACTCCAAACCCTTTCGTCGGCTTTTACACAAATGAAACAAACGAAGTAAAATATTTAATAAGTTATAACTTTTATAACTTATAAGTTATAACATATGATATGTTATAATTATATCTTATGTTAATGTTATTTCAATATTTTATAATTGTTATTAACCTTCAATGCGCGTGGGGCCCGCGAATGGGCATAAATATGTTTTTTTTAAATTTATTTTTCTTTGACTTTCCGGAAACCCCAAGCAGT
>MU221181.1:584779-600532 GCA_018584345.1 Thuja plicata
TGATCTATCAACTAGTAGCATCCATAACAGAAAATAAATAACTCAAGACACAGAATTTTGGTAACCCAGAAACCCAAGAAGGTAAAACTGGGGTGGGGATGACACCCACAAAATCTTCACTACTGCAACAATAAAGTGTGCTTGTTAAGGCTACACAATTTGATCACACTTGATGATCTACCTCGTTAAAGGTCTACCTGGTTAAGAGCTACAGATCATTACAATCTACCTTGAGAAGGGATTTAAACTTACAACAAAGTAAGCACTCAGCTAAGAGATTTAGAAAGGTCTGTTAGAACCACTCTATTAAGAGATTTCACCTGATACACTTGTTAGAATGTCTCAAGATCCAATCCTTCGATATGCACTCAGATGTTGATGACGGATCTCCTCTTTCCAATACCTTCTCTGATCTAATAATCTGATATAAATTTTCTCTGCTGCTCACTGCTCTTTTACTATGCTAGATCTATGCTTCTTCACTCAAAAATAACCCTTCGCACATCTCTCATGTATGCACACACTCGTTACAAAATTAGGGAAAGAAGAAATCTTATATACCTTATGGATCTGGCATCTAGATCTAGATCAACGATCAAGGTCAAATATGTATGCCGCTTGGGCATTCCAATTTTCTGATTGGTTCCATGCCACGCATTGGGATCAATGATTTAATGTGTAATTAACTCCGTTTAAAACATTAAATACTCAAACAAGTCGGCCCAAGACTTTTTACCTTCAAGTTTGTGTCATCCTTGACATGTATGACAAAATTGTCTTGCTCGGCATATGAAGACTCTAGCGCTCGGCATGGACTGATCAACTTCACTCGGCTTCTGTGTAACTCGGAAACAACTATCTGCTCAACAATGACTACTGCTTGGCCTATACTAGATAGCTCAGTCACAGTGATGGACGACTAACCTGCCTAGATAAATGACTAAGTGTGGGACACTAATGATCAACAATCTCCCCCTTTGATATTAGTGGCAAAAATACTTATCATTTCTTTATGTCCACAAAAGTTTCCTAAGTACACAATGTACTCACCCTAAGATTATACTTCAGACTACATACAATATTTACATAGTATACATGCCTTAACAAAAAATTTATACTTGTTTCTGCACATCTTTTTCTATTTTCTTTTATGTTTCTCCCTTTTTTTTGTCATTGATAGTTGTAGGGGTTAAGTTATACTTATCCAAAAATGGTTTTTGAAGTTGTAATGTCAATGCAAGCGTTATATCCCAACTTTCCCTAACAGACTTCATAACCTGTAACTTAAGTTCTAGATCGGTAGCTAGACTTACCAAACTATCTGCTGTAGAGAGATGAGAATCTCTCTTGACTAATTCTCGTGCAACTGTAAGTTCCTTCTAAATAACCTCCAGATGAGGTATCAAGGTAGTCTGAATAGTTATTAATTTTTCCCTGATTCTGCCATTTTCAGCCATAATCTCGGCTAATCTCCTCTGAGTATGAGTCACTTATCAAAATGTATGGAGCTGAACTAGCATGCATGCTCAATGAACTACCTGCTGACTTCCAATCTAATTACAACTTATCCACAAGCTGTTGATTATCCTTTGTAAAGAATTCTACATCACATAACTTTTTGTACAAAGAATAAACATTATTTGCAACTTCCTCAAGAATATCAATAAGAGAAGAAAGTTCAACCTGTTTAATAGCAATCTCTGCTGATATCTTCTCCAAAACTTTGTTCTCAAATTTTCTTTCGAACCATTGTAACAACTTTTTATTTGCCCCAATATTTTCATCATTAACTTTCTGCACAATATGAACTAACTGTTCCAAAATTGGTGTTTGCTCATTTATATCTTCCATATCAAAAGCATTAACAAAAATATCCTTTATTTCATGGAGAACTTGCTTCTACTGATGCTCCATCTTCATTTCCTCTTGTTTCTTCTTCCTCTTCAATAGGTCTTGTAGAGTGCTAATTTGCTCATATGTCAAGTTCTCTGGATCCCATTTAGGAATCACAATAACTTCATCCAATGTGACATTTAGGCTTGGTGACTTTTTCTTATTTGACTTCTTTTTCTTGAGCTCTGGTGAGCTGATACTCGGCTTAGATTCTTCGTTATCTTTTGCCTTATCAGTGCTAATTTCAACTGCAGTCTTCAATTGAGTAATGATCATCTGTTGATCGGGTATACGGATAGCTTTGGGTCTAGTTGGAGTAGATGGTACAGAGTGTGGCAGCTCCACCAACACTTGTATAGCCTCTTGTTTTGTAGGCTTGTTTATTATTTCTTCCATCTTACTTTCACTACCATCTAAAAATGTTTGCACAACCTCTAAAATAGGTGGATTATCATTTATTACCTCCTTTTCTTCTGATTTTTATGTCTCAGCCTATGTTGCTTGAATAGGCGATTGCCTGCCTGTGTCTTCCGGCTCATTCTAATCCTTGGCATCCAAATTAATATTATCTTCAGGTGCAGTGAAATAGGACTGTCCAGTGTCAAATCTACAGTTGGCACTTTGTTTGTTTTCTCTGTCTCTACTTGCCCAGTAGCAATCTGTCCTTCCAATTCCATCTGTTGTGAGGTGCCTTCACCTGTCTTGCTTTCCTTCTTAGTTAATAACCCAAAAGTCTCCTTCCAGATTTGAGTGCTCTGTTGGACTACTCCTTCAACATCATTTTTCAGAATTGCATAGGCTCTAAGTTTGGGAATAAACTTCCTTTGATATTGTTCAATATTTTTTCTTATTTGTTTCTTTGTTAATCCAGGAATGGCCATAGCTAATGTCCCTTCCCTTATCTGTCTTTGAGTCATCAATGCATATTTCCATTTTTGTGATAAAATATCATATAGTTTTGTAGGGACAAGATCTCCTATTTCTACAGGTCTCATCTTAAATGTGCCCATCATATCTATTAGTGCCTCCTAAATCTTATGCTTGTCTTCTATACTTTGCGTCTCATACTTAACAAATTTGAATCCTGCTAATCTAGTTGTACTTCTAATGTTTTTACATACCTCATCAATATTGATCGTTGCTTTATGTGATGTAGGTATTTTGTTGTCTTTATCTGTATCTGTCTTCTCCTCATCATCTTCATGCTGCAAGATCAGCTTCCTCCTCGGTCTTTTCTTAGGTTGGCTCGAGGCAGCCTTTGTTTCAACTAGTTTTCTTTTACCTGAGCTACTCTCTCCAGCATTCTTCTTTGTATATACAATTGTTTTCTCAGCAAGAGATGAAACAGTTGATGCCCTATTCCTAGGCCGGTTTGCAATAGGAGGGGTAGCCTTAGGTTTGGCTTTGCTTGGTTTAGTTGCCTTGGCAACCACTGGCTGCTTTCCTTTTGCTTTCTCAATGATATCTTCTTCAGGTTCACTCTCCTCATCTCCACTAGTCATATCCTCTCCTTGACCTGTTGACAAACCTAAAGGTGCATCCTCTATTTCTTCATCACCCTCAATTACAATCATCTTCTTCAACCCTTTGACAATCTTTTTCCTTTTTCTCTCCATACTTCCAGCCTTCAAATCCATAGAGATTTTGGACTTAGCTTCCTCATAATTTCCAAAACGTCTGGTTGAACCATCAATCTCCTCTACCAGTAGAGATGTTATAGCTGCAGATGTCTCATCAATGTTCACCTCATAAGGTAATGGCCTTAGCCATGATACCCTCGGTACTATTGCTTAAAGATAGGTAAAATATGTATCCACTAGGAAACAAATGTCCTCATAGTGTTTCTCAACTAGTGACTTGGGAATTCTGCTTCTTAATCTAGTCTTTTTCTTAAATTCAACAAAATATGTTCCCATTACATTGTTAAAATTACTACCTAAGTGTTGAATAAGCACATTGATTTGATGTGTAATTGGTCGGTCTGTCTTCCACACAATATCTCCAAAAGTAGGAAAAGTATTCTGTATACAGAAAAATATGCAAACTAGCAGAGAACTGGACTTACACATTGAGTTCTTTGCTTTTCGGATTGAGGAAAGGTTCTCGGCCAGCTGCATCGTTTAAAGCTCGGCAAGGTCATAAGTATGGTCCTTCTTCACAATCTTCCATGCCTGGTCGACTGCAATACATGGGACATTGTCCATTCGGCTCGATTGATAAAATTTGTGAGCTATGACCCTTACTGCAAAATCGATCTCCAAATTTGTGATAGTAGAGATTGTCATCCCTCTTTTTTTCTAAACAACTCTGGTGTTTGCTTCTATATCCTCCTTACTTTGACATCTCATGGTTCTTTTTCTGTTAATAATTGGATAACCAGTTACTCGATTGATGATTTCCTTTGTGATCTTAACTGGTCCATTATCCAGCCAAATGTTCATATCATGTACACGGCTAAGGACAATCTTAATCCATTCTATTCTGAAATCTCTCAAAAAATCTAGGGCACGAGTTAACCCTTTCTCGGCTAGATGTTTATGCTCAACTTTTAGGGCTCTGTCTATACACAATTTTCCATAGGATTGTCTTAGCTCATAATCCCCAATTTCGCTCACTTTACACATATAACATGATCTAATATCATGAATCATAAGAACCTTTGGTGGAATTGATGATAGGGCTCTGGTCAGATCACCTAGGATAGCGCTTTCAGGAACTACCCAGAAATTAGGAGGCGCACAGGTGTTGCTCCTAACCAGTTGAACTTTTAGCAACTCCTTCATTTTCTTAGCTACTACGGAAGAACTTGCGGCCCTTATCTTTGAAAATAGGGTTTGAACATAATACCTCGGCAGATATCAAAACTCACACTTTCCATTAAAGAGGTTGTCGACGGCACGCTGTAGAAATCTTTGAAAGACTTTGTTGTTATCAAGTTCACAAATGCTCAATCGCTCTGTGAAATTCTTAATCGCATGGCGAGAATAAAAATGAATGGCTCTGTCCTTTATATAGGTTCCAACGGTCAAAAATTAGGTTAGCATTAAATTTTCTTTCCATTGAGTAAGTGCCAAATAGTTGTCCTCGGCCAGCTCACAAAACGCGCCTACCTCTCGGTCACAACCCATACTTGGTCATCAAAAAAAACTTACTTGGTCAATCATATCAGCTTGGCATACACTAGGAAACTCGGTCTTAGTGCACAATAATACTGTTGCTCAGTACATGTCTCAAAATATGTCCTGATGCATCTTAACATATGCAGATATGGACTTTTGCATTTTTATATGTTAGGAACTGATGAAAGATATGAAATATAAATGTAGTTCCTCACATACCTCTTTTTCTTAGTTGGTGATGGTGTGATCACCTGATCCATTGGATTGGGTGGCCTCGGCTGCAGTAGATTCACTACTGCATGGTTCTTCTTTCCTTGTCCATGTCTGGTTCATATGTGCTCTAATCTACTCAACAGTAGGAGCAGGTACCCTTGTCTTGCATTCTCTCCTAGTATGACCAATTTTCAAACAATTATAACAAACTAGGCTTCCATTCATCCAACTCTTAGATTTTCCTCTGAAATGTGTCTTTATACAGTTTTCTGGAACATGCCCATACTCACCACAGTAATGACAATTATGCCATGTGTTATCCCAATTATAAGTGTTACCTTTCCTTGGTGCTTTTTCTTATGTCTTTGATGTCCATTGTTGTTTAGCATTAGATCTGCAATCTTGTGCTCTATGTCCAAATTTCTGACAGTTGTAACAATACCCATTGAATCTAGGTGTGGGAGGTGCATTGTTTTCCTTTGCCCAACATTCATGTGCCTGATGTCCAAACTTCTTACAGTTAAAGCAATAACCATTAAACTTAGGTTTAGGATTGGACTTACCATTCATGCTTCGACAGATGTTTGTTGTGTGTCCTGGTTTTCCACGGTGGTAGCATACAGGCTTGTTGTTCTTTGTCTTTGCATTCGTCTTTTCACCAGTCTTAGATGATTCTCCCTTCTCAGTAGATGTCTGTTGTTCAGCATGACCTAATCCAGAAGAATCCTTAGATCTTCTTGATGCTTCCATCAAATTTTCAAAATGATTCAAAGCTTCATTTGGTTTGTTCAATGTTTCATTAAGTTCTTTCTCAGATCTCAATTCTTCTTTCAATTGACTATTCTTAGATCTCAGATTCACAATTTCCATGTCTTTCCCGTTGATCTCCTGATTGACAAGTAGCAATTGATTCACCATGTCAACCTGATTGTTTGTCATAATTTGTACATCATGTGTCCTTTCATCAAGTTTGATAGTCATCACTCTTTTGTCTTCATTAGCCATAGCCTAGTCATCTTCAGCTTTCTTCTTTTGTTCAACTACTTCACATAGTCTTACTGTTTGCATTTCTTGGTCTCTTTTCAGGTTTCTGACTTCTTCACACAATGTATTGTTCATTTCCAGTAGATCTGAAATTGACGCATCGCTCTCAATAGAGCTTCCATTCTTAAATAGATTTGCAGTGTCTTCTTCGTGATAATAAGTGTCATTCATTTGTTTGGCCAAATCTTTCCTTTCTTGTAAGGACTTCTTCAGTTCTTGTCTTGCTGTCTCAAGTTGATGTAATGCTAACTGAATATCAATCTTTTGATTCTCAATGACTTTTCTCAATTTGTAAACCTCCATCTCAAGTTCTGTACTCTCAAGTTGATTAAAACCTTTTTATAGGAGAGTTGCACTCTGATACCAATTGTTGGAAATACAAGATGGGAAAGCAAGATACTGAGAGGGGGGGTGAATCAGATCTTATAACTTTTACCACTTAAAACAAACTAATCCACAACCATGCATAAATATAATTGATCTATCAACTAATAGCATCCATAACAGAAAATAAATAACTCAAGACACAGAATTTTGGTAACCCAGAAACCCAAGAAGGTAAAAATGGGGTGGGGATGACACCACAAAATCTTCACTACTGCAGCAATAAAGTGTTCCTGTTAAGGCTACAAAATTTGATCACACTTGATGATCTACCTGGTTAAAGGTCTGTCTGGTTAAGAGCTACAGATCATTACAATCTACCTTGTGAAAGGATTTAAACTTACAACAAAGTAAGCACTCAGCTAAGAGATTTAGAAAGGTCTGTTAGAACCACTATGTTAAGAGATTTCACCTGATACACCTGTTAGAATGTCTCAAGATCTGATCCTTCGATATGCACTCAGATGCTGATGACGGATCTCCTCTTTCCAATACCTTCTCTGATCTAATAATCAGATATAACTTTGCTATGTTGCTCACTGCTCTTTTACTATGCTAGATCTATGCTTCTTCACTTAAAAATAACCCTTCGCACATCTCTCATGTACGCACACACTTGTTACAAAATTAGGGTAAGAAGCAATCTTATATGCCTTATGGATCTAGCATCTAGATCTAGATCAACAATCAAGATCAAATACTTATGTCGCTTGGGCATTCCAAGTTTCTGATTGGTTCCATGCCACGCATTGGGATCAATCATTTAATGTGTAATTAACTCCGTTGAAAATATTAAATACTCAAACAAGTCGGCCCAAGACAGTTTACCTTCAATTTTGTGCCATCCTTGACATGTATGACAAAACTGTCTTGCTCAGCATATGAAGACTCTAGCGCTCGGCATGAACTGATCAACTTCACTCGGCTTCTGTGTAACTCAGCAACAACTATCTGCTTGGCAATGACTACTGCTCAACCTATACTGGATAGCTCGGTCGCAGTGATGATTGACTAACCTGCCTAGATAAATGACTAAGTATGGGACACTAATGATCAACAAAACTTAGAGATCAACATATATATATATATATATATATAAATATATATATATATATATATAAATATATATATATATAATTTTATTTTATTTTTTATTTTTTTATTTTTTTTATTTTTTTTTAAATATATTTTTAATATATTCTTTTCCAATATATAAGGAACATGCAAACTTCTCACAAAAAATTATAAAGATGAATTTATCTCTATTTTTAAAAAAAACTGCAAAATAGAGTTTCTTGAAAAGACAAAAAGAAACAATTATGCACACATGCAATATTATTATTAATAATTAAAATAAGCAAGCATATATATGTGTGTGTGTGTGTGTGTCTTTTTAAAGGTATTTTCTAACAGGAAAGAACATGCAAACATAGATAATTAACAAATTTATTTGACATACAACATTTAACCCCATTTTTAAAAAAATAAAGGTAAAATTGAAAAGATACATCAATATTTTCCTATCAAACCCGTATTTCTTGAAAACCCTAGATCTTGGAAAAATCCAGTTGAAACACAAGAAAAATATGATTTTTAAAGAAACCCTTAATCCTAATTCCCTTTATTATTATTATTATTATTTTCTCCTGATCGAATTGAATTCTTGAAGACACTTCACGGATACACACAAGCTATAACCAAGCACGAAGAAAATAGTGATTTCAAAGGAAAGCTTTTCAAGGATTTAAAACCCTACCTTAATATTAACGAATGAAAATGAAGATGATGAAGACCAAATTGGATTCGAAAACTCGAAAGCTTTACAAAAATTCCTTAACCCCAAAATTTCGCCAGAGAGAATTCTTCGAAAACCTGTTTAAATAATCCCTCAAATGGTCTCCTAGATCTAAAATATAGAAAACCTAGAAAACTAGGGTTTGAAAAGTGTAACCCTAATCATGAATTAAAAATTACATTAAAACTAGCAATCACACCTTAGTGTGCAATAGTTTTAAGTAGAAATATAATTTTGTAATGTTAGTTGCATTAAATTAATCATATATTAAGTGGCGATATCAATTATGTATCATATCCCATATAATTAGGTTAAGTATTTGAAAACTAAATCATATGTTACCAAATTTTATATTTCCAAAATCTCCCACGTAATAAAAAAAAGTTAAATACAATAAGTTAATATAATCATTCAATGGTAAAAATCCACCTTAGGGCTATCTGTTTGTTCTAGTTTAATTAAGAAACTAGATGGGCCCATAATGGGATTATAGGAACCACCAGTCCTACTCTATCAATCAGAGATAAAGAAAGAATTTGTTCAGACAATTGTAAAAGTAATTCAATACATATATTTATTGAAAATGATACAATGATGACAACAAAATATAAATATAAATCAAAATTGTGTACATAAAATATATAAGCTAATGTACTACATAAGAAAAAGTAATACGTGATTTGCTGGAAATTTAATTGTAAGTGTAATTAATTAAATGTACTACATACATAATAAATTTTGGAGTATAAAAAAAAACCAATTATATTCCACTTTAGTAAATTTTCAACTGTGTTCATTAAATTGTAATGAATTTGTTTGACCACTGGAAAGGTAAAATATAAATTCGCCTACAAAGGTACGGTGTATCCATTACCAACAGTCTAATTTTTTATTTGCAATTTATGAAATACGACGTACCCATTGCCCAAAAAAATAGAGCAATTTAAATTATATAAGTTAGCTAAAATCACAAATTTGGATTTTATTGTATGTTTCAATAAACGCTTATATTTTTAAAAATTCTTGTAAACATTTTTTAGAGTAGTGTTTGTATGTCACTGTTGGTAGTAGGACGTTTTTTTTTGTAGTTGAAGTTCAAAAATCATTTGCATTTCATAATGAAGAAGTATACATTTATTACATTTTTGTTTTTTTGTATTTGAAATTGTAAAGTAGTAAACTTGCCAATGAACTTTACTGCAAACTCGATTAACTATTATTTTCTAAAGGATTACACTAGGGGGAATTTCTTTGTTTGTCATGGGGTCAAAATCATCAAACCAGTAAAGGTGCTCGAGTGTGCGATGAAGAACTCCCCAGTTGCAGGTGGCAAGATTTATGCTTGGGTAAAATTTATAAGTTGTTTGGGTCCACGTTGGTATTTTCTCCATTACAATTTTTCTTATACGTTCAGCTATGGGTATAGATAAATAAGCCCTTGTGGTCCCCACCTTTCTATGACTTGTTGGTTCCACATTCTGTTTGAGTCAGATGCAAAATGCAAGCGGTAAATTTGACCATGATAGCAATGGTTCTGCAAAGATGTTGTATTGATTTGTGGTACTCGAAGTAGGTTCTCTAACCATAATTCTCCTACTCCATGTATCAGAGAGGAGTATTCTACTTCAGAGGCTATTGAAGCTAACTGAAACCATATCTCACTTGGGATATGTTGTACCTCTGTTGGATTGCATGTTTCACAAGTATTCAATTTTGAAATATATGGATCCCTATAAAAGTGGGCAAAATGTATTTGTGATACTGGACGATATGTGATTAGTCCTCTTTCTTGTAGTAAGCTTTGTGCAATTAATGCAGAAGATCTTTCTTCTTCATGAATCCTATGAATGTCCACATGCTAAAAGAAGTGATCAATTACAATAGTCCTTTGTCGTAACATTTCTGCAAATGAGTTGAATAATTATTAAAACGCATACTAACAATGCAAAAAAAATTATATTTAGAATTTACATTCAATTTCACATTCAATCTGTAATATTAAATACTTATCATTTACTTTAAATTGAAAATCTAATATTTTTTTACCGTGTGATTTCAAGAAAATAAATTATATTTAAGTTAAACAAAACAAAATGCAAATGTATCACAATGATAAATGGAAAACTCTGATTGGAACTCAATCTTACATAAAATAGACACAGTACACGCCATTTACCAGCCTTTTTTAAAGCTTTAAAGACAAGTGTACAATCCAATTTGAATTTGGCGAACAACTCTTAGGTTTTGTATTAATTGCTAGAGGTCATTTGGGCATCTAGTACGTATGGATCATTGTTTACCATTTTTCCACAAAGGCTCAAAACAATCCACCTACTACTCTGCGCCATGTCCCAAATGACGGAGGTAGGCATTGATAGGAATGAAGCTCTTAATGGCAATCACCTCCCTTTTCACCAATAGCAACCGTAGATCTTCAAATACAATATATAAATTATATTTAAGTTGAATAAAACAATATTCAAATGTATCATAATGATAAATGTCAAACTCTTTTTTGAACTCAATCTTACGTAAAAGAAATGTATTTATAACTATTCTTGTAGACGTTTTGTTGAGCATAGTCAGTTTTTCACAATTGGAAAGTGTATTATTTTTTCCCGAAGTTGAAGCATTAATATGAGTAATACTGGATAAATAAGTAGTTCACAATTATTCCCTTTTTATTATGAAATTTGAATTTATAACTATGCAGTTCCAGTTCAGTGTGCTTCAAAACAAGTCAATTAAAAGAGGTGTTGTGCTTACAATTAAGGTGTAGTGGCTAGAGTAGTATTTGATAATTTTTCCAAATGCATCTCCTCTTCTTTTCCTCGAGCTACATATGGGTTTTGTTGCATGCGGGCATATCTTTCAAATGTGAATGTTGGTTGGATGCAGCGGTTCCTAAGCTCTCGAACTCTTGAAATAGTTGTGACTGTAAGGCCTTGTCAGTCAATGTTTCCAATATCGATTGTAGCTTTTTGAAGTGTAAGCCCTTGTGATTTGTATATTGTTATGGCCCATGCCATTTTTAATGGTATTTGGCAGTACATTCCTCGACTGATTGGGATTATTGGATTATACTTTGGGTTGTTGTTGTCCCAAGATGGACCCATGTACTTTTGAAATTCAACAACAACAAACAGTGGTACTTGAGGTGGTTCTTCTCCATCATTGTAGACAATTGCTTTTACCTGTCCAAGTGCACCATTAATGAGCCCAACTTGAACCCATATATTTGCACAGGGCATGACCTCTTGACCGATACACAAGAGGATCTTAAATTGAAGTTGTTCTTCTTCTACATTTGAGCAGGGTATTCCTTTAATTTGTTATGCATTGGATAGTGCAACTGGCTTTGCTAAAGATAGCAACATGTGTTTGTTATGCATTAAGATCATTTCATTTGTTGAAAAGAGATGTATGGTTGGGAGAAAAAGTGTTTGTTCATCTGATGCAATTGATGAATTTAATCTTGACATTAGAATCCACCAATCTGCAATTATAGGGGTTGCATTCCGTAAATTTGAAAGGAGTGCATGAAATTGAATTTGAATGAGTGTCTCCTATTTGGCAAATTTTGTCCAATGTAACAATAGTGTTGAAGTTGTGCCATAGTGTGCCACCATAGGATTTTGAAGCATACATTGGAATTTCTTTAACTGGTTGCAATTGTCCCAAGTCACCAAGTATAACAATAGAGCGTCTGCCAAAAGGAATGTCGTTCTGAGTTGGGAAAGCTTGGTGTAGCCTCATGTCAATTTTTTCAAGTAGCCTAGGCCCTATGAAACTCATTTAATCTATTAGAATGTAGCGAATGTAATACACGCTCTCTTGGAAAGTTGCAAGAGCTTGTCCTTGTAGGGGTACCATTTCTTTGATTGGTATTCGTAGTGAGGAATGAATTGTTGATGCTTGTATGTTGAATGTTGAGACACATGTTGGTGCGAGTAGGAGTAGTTGCAATCGACCACTTGGGGTTGAGTTGATCATCATTGTCTTTATTGTTGTAATAAGGAGTGACTTTCATGTGCTTGTTGTGCCTTGTACAAGTAGCTTAAGGAGTGGTTCTTGGGCGCTCGATTGTAGGTGTCACAGAATAAGTGCATATGCTTTTTGTTGTTGTGTAGAAAACATAGTTTGTGTATGGTTATTGCAATTTTGGAGGACTTGAAACATGGTACAGTTACTTTTAATGAAAGCAGACGCTAGTTGTTTTTGTGATTGATTGAATTCTAAATCTGCCCAATTATTGTTCAAGTCTATTTATCGGTTACCAAGCATGTCAATTTCATTTAGGTGGATAGGCAGACCTGGGTACAATCCTGAAAAGACTTGCCATTCATTATGTGTATTTTCGTGCAAAATGTTTTCATTGCTTATTGGGCTATCAATTTTGTCTTCTTGTCCCAGTTGAAGATTGGTTCTACGCACATGCCAAGGATGGTATTGGTTTGAAAAATCCTGTCAATTATGTTTAATCTCACATGATGGTGATCCAATGCTTGTTTGAAGGTTGCATAATGGTTTGTATAGAACTAATTCACTCCAACAAAATGCTTCAAAGCTATCATCTTCCTTTTAAGGTGGGGCATGGAGAGACTTCCAAACAATAGTTGTGGTGGGGCACTTTGTCCATTGGTTTTTTTTTCCTTGTAGCATTGAAGGTCCATTATTGGGTGACCTCTATAAGTGATGAGGACTCTAGGCGTGTAGGGCATGAGATGTAGGATTCAATATAGTTGGGGTATGTTGTATCCATTGCTAGTGTAATTGGTATACATTGTAGATTTTTTTGGTTGACGTTTAAAGATACAAATTTATGACTAGATATGGAGAGTGGAAGTTTGAGCAAGAGGTGACAAGTTTCCTGGGCACCAATGTCACGGTCTACTAGGTTTTCAAGTAGCATTCTTTGAAAAGTGATTGGGGCTAGTTTTTCAGAGTCAAACCTTGTTGAAATGCGGGACAACATTGCATAGTACATTTCTGATTTGTTTTGGCCTTTGATGCATATTTTGCAATGTACTTTAATACTGCATCAATTGACAAGACGGGATGGAAGTATACATTGGCTCGCCAAATGGATAGTATTTGTGGGTTGTGTAGGTTTAGGTGATCATCATTATGAGTTGGGAGGTGGGAAGGCTTACCATTGTCTATTTTGTAAAGTATTGATTTGTCTTGTGTGGTCCAGGGTGTTTTGTAGTGACACAAGGGAATCTCCTTTCATCCTTAGGCATGTTTGGTGGGTACATCGTGTGTGTCATTGCACATGATTTAGAATCTTGATGTAGTCACTGACGGGGTTGGAAGAAGCAATCAAATGTGTGTCCGTTAAACATGGATCATCAACTATTGATCGATAAATTTTTTGATTCTGCACCCGAAGACTTCATGGGTTCCATGCAAAGACATATCTATCAATAAATTCAAGTGTATTTTGGATGGATTGAGTATCATTCCATTGTAATTTCCCAATGTCTGGTGTGTGTCGTAGCCAAATGAATCCATGGATATGTGCAGATCCTCTGTGTTTCCATTCATACCCAAGAGTTTGTTTATTTAGTAATTACTATGAGGTAAAATAAACTTGAAAGTGGAATGGAGGGGATTTTATACCTGTACCAATGATCTATTGCACCGAGAAGCTTATCTAGGACCTCCTCCTAGAATGATGTGAATTTGTGGTGCATATAGAGTGCTGCTAGGTGGGGATTGTCGGTTACATTTTGTAATCACCATCTTGTTGCAGCATTGGGGTCTGGTAGTGAGGTGGTTGGCATTACCTTGTGCAAGTATGGCCATTTAGTATCTGTTGCACTGAGTGTGAAAAATAGAGTTGGGCATCCTATTTGAATCACCATGTCAAGAAGCTCTCCTCGTTGTTTACTCCAAAATGCTTGTGTGCCACGAAATGATGAGCTGAATTGCATAAGTTGGTCGGCAAGCTTGTCATCAAGCATGTCCTTCAACCTTTGACACAGGTCATAAATGGATGTAGGTATTGTACCATCTAGTTGTTTACGAATAAATACAGATGTTGTTGCTTGGCTTCGATGGCGCATAAGAATATTAAGTATGAAATACCTAAATCGTGGGTGTTGCCCAAATCTGTTGTCATGATAGCGCAAGAGGTGCTGAGCATATTAATGCAGTTTGACATCTTTTATACGTTGTTGCTTAAATGTAGCGTTGCCTTGAGGGTACAGAGTTAGAAATGTCATTGCAAACAACCCTTCTATTGTGTATTTATTGATGGGAGAGGTAGAAATGGATGGCCACTGTATATCTAGAATTCGTCGGCCTTCCCCTAGGTGTAGCAATGATCGTACCTCTTCCATTTCTCTTCTTGCATTGGGAAGGTTTGGTAAAAATGATGTGGCTTGCATAATTTCTTCTATTTGCTCTTCATCAGTTGCATTTATTGATGTAGAAGGTCTATCAATAGGATCTTCATTTGAAGTGGTTGTGTACAAAAGGTCTGTAATGTCAGCCGAATGATTCAGAAAAGATGAAAAAGTTGATTCATCTAACTGTACATATCTGTAAAATGGGTCATTGTTTATTTTTTTATTGTAATGCTTCATAAACACGGCTTCTACTATCATAGAAGTTATATTTTTTATGCCCAATATTTTCTTTGTTGACTATAATTATGTCCAAGTCATTTACTTGCCTTGGCAATAAAGATGCTATTATGGTAATGACCTGAGGAAAACATATTGTGTGCCCGATGTATTTCAGTTGGCCACCTCTTGCATAAGTAACCTGAAGAATAGGGTTGATTCTTGCAATCAACATCTCTTCAATTTGAGTAAGGACTTGTAAACATTGAGGTTGTTCACCAGGGTCCATATTATTCCATTTTGAGAACCGATTTCCATGTTTTTGTGATATGCATCTATAACAATTGGTTGACTCATTTGATTGTCTTGTTTTAATTCCTGGATATCTTTCCATGCAAATA
Source organism: Thuja plicata (assembly GCA_018584345.1). Taxonomy (NCBI): domain Eukaryota; kingdom Viridiplantae; phylum Streptophyta; class Pinopsida; order Cupressales; family Cupressaceae; genus Thuja; species Thuja plicata. Next base: position 600,198 of record MU221181.1, read on the forward strand.
TTGCATGTTGTAACAGTAGAGAGGCTATCCAATTTGGAATGGAATTGATTCCTTTCTGTTCAATATTCTTGAGATAAATTTGGAGAGTATATCTGCTCTAGTGGGGTGACCTAAGTGGTATTGTGTATTTGTGGTATAACTGCTTCTAGATGGATTCTTGCAGGTGATGTTAGTAGTGTAGAAGAGGTTGTTGTATGAATAAGGCTTTGGTGGGTCTTTCTTTTTCTTTTGTTGATGATGTCCTTTGTAGCATGGTACCTTATTCTTCATTTTTTATTTCTTTGAGAACGCTTGTCTTGTTCGTTATCATTGGGTAAGTCCATTATATATATATA
>MU221181.1:600582-611915 GCA_018584345.1 Thuja plicata
TATATATATATATATACACGCACAAGCAAGAGGATTTGATATGCCTGAAAGTAGTATTTATGCAATTAGATTCTTATATATTTTATAAAACAAGTTGTAACTAAAATAGATGACGAGGCAAATTATTTAAGAGTTGTGTTTAAAGGTATGATTGTGTAGAAAAATTGTAAGTAGAATCATTAATAGAAGTCCCAAGTCTATAAAAATGAACGCTTGTAAGATTTCTTTGTCACATTCAGAAGTAAGATATTAAAAATAACAAATTTTCTTGTGTAACATTGGAATAATTGGAACAAGAAAAGGTGGATGCGTAATATATTTATTTGTTGTTGGAAATGTAGTACATACACATATAGTATTTTGCATTTTAAGCGCAAATTATTTTTTTTGTTTGTGGGAAACAGTAATGAAAAATTATATTTATCATTGTAGGGGATGAAAAACTTTCTATATAAATATCACTCTAGTAGAAGCTTTCTAATTTTGATATTTAATCGTGCATAATGAGATCCATGTGCCACTTTTATGCTAGCTTCAGGGCTATAACGACAATTCTTTGTGTTTCTTCACCCCCAAAAGGATTCATTTTGATGGTAAGTTTAAAGAGATTGACAATTTATAATATTGTCCAAAATGTCCTTTGCAGCATCAGGCTCTACTAGTAGGAGTTGGAAATCTTTGGCAGGTACTCCCAACAAATCAATGGAGGGCCCTTCAAATGCAATTACCTTCAACAATTCCCTTGTAGCATCTTGCAAGTCCATCTTGAGCATGTAGTTGTAGGCACAGTTAGAGAGGTCAACAGAATATTTGGGGCACCGGAATTTATTTGTTAAGTAGTGAAAAACCTTTTTCTTACATTTCTTGTTGTCCATTACTAGTGGACATGAAAGGTTGTAGAACTTGTCCAAATGCAATTTAGTGATTTTTACCTGTACACAAATAGGTTGTGTGTTGGATAATTCTTTGTTGACAATAGTAGAGATATCTATTAGATCAACAAAGTTGGGTGGGTAGCTATGGCCTTTTGACAAGGATATAGAGGGTTGGTCATTCCCTACATTTGTATACCATATTTTTAATGCAGATGCTTCAGGAAAAGCAGGATTGATTGTAATAGAGGTTGAAAAGGTGTTATCAAGTTTTTTTCCATTCCATGATATTAGACGTGCAGACTTGATCAAAATTATTACTGGGGTTTGTTGGGTGAACATATCAAAGATTTTTTTGCCTTCAACTTCACAGTGGCGATCCCATAGTGTAATATTTATGGAACAGTTTGAAATGCCTTTTAGTGTTGTTATGCATTTCTTAGTCTCAGTTCCATTTTTTTTGCGTATGGTTGATGGAGGAGTTATAGATACAAGTATCCCTATGACATCTACTAGCAAGTCGATGGGAAATGTATCTAGCGAATCTATGCTCTTAAAATGTAAGCAATGCTTGGGTATTGTAGAGTCTCGACAGGTGGAAGGAGTTATGATTGATGAGCTTAACATGACTATTTCGTATGGGTTTGTCGAGCTGCTATATTTTGTGTCTGCAAGTTTTATGCGACCACCATAAATCTTGTATAGAGAACCAGGGTGGACAACATCATAGAACTCATCTATGAGCTCATTAAAACATGTTACATGGATTACAGATGTTTCTTTATCTATGAATTCAAACCAAATACTTTTCCTTCACAAGTAGCATTTTTGTATTCATGGATTGGTTTTTTTCCTAATGCTCGACCCTCAATGGACCAATTCCTATGATATGGTGTCAATGATTTAATGGGGAGTGGTTGAAAAGGAGTCAGATTTTGTACAGAATACTTTGTAGTTGAAGAAGACCCTAAGGCATGTTTAGAGGGCGAAGGTCAAAGGTAGTCAGTAACCTAGAGGAGTGGAATTGGGCTTCCAACTATAGGTGCATTATTTGAGAAGATTTCAAAGTCTTCGATTAAGAGTGCCATGTATAGAACAAATAGTGACAATTTAGGAAGGAGTTTTAGTTTGGAAATTAAGAACTTTAAGGTGGTAGTGTTAAAGAAAGAGCTTACGTGAAGTTATGGAGCATCTTGCAAAAAAAATTATTGAAGCAAATAATTGAGCCCTTCACCAAAGCCTCTTCAATGACAAGATCTTTGAATTTTTCTAGTAGTAGTGCAGAATGGGCGTGTTCACCATCAGAGAGGTTGAGTTGGTATTTGGTAGATGTAGAATGTGTTTGTTGTATAGTATGCATAGATGTAACTTGTAAGTATGGATCTGTAATAGACGTGCCTACAAGAATCTTAGCAAGTGCATCGATTGATAATGTCACCATCCTGAAGTATACTCTAAAAGGAAACAAGTAGCCTGCAAGTGCGGGTAAATTGTTTGATTATGTGGTGGAAGACTTAGTATTAACAAATTGTAGATCAATTTTAGGCGAAGTGGTATGAGCACATTTTATTCATATAGATGTTTATTAAAAAAATCAACACGTTGTTATTTAAGTTGTTGATCTTTCCTTCATTTTCGTGGCTTGGAAATAAAATGTGCTCAAGGAATTATGTTAGTTTTATTTTGTTAAAAAGTGCATTATATACCATTTTCTCTCTATAAACAAGCCAATTGAATAATAAACAAACTGTGGAAAAGTAAACTATTTCGAGGAAAACTTAATAGAAAGGCTTTGATTTGATTATTTTTTGTACCAGAAAGTACATTCAAGTCTATAAATAGGTTACATAGTGCAGAAATAAAAGCTTTAATATTTACAACAAATTTTCTACATAAACGGGTGTTCTTGAACTACTTAGTGGAAGGTAAGACATATGATCACTTTGTGTTCAAGTACGTCTCATAAGCCTCAACTATAGAGGGTGTTGCACCACCTGTGTAATATCAATCATAATACATCTCTTTCATGAAGGTGCAGAGGTTCTCCAACTCAGTACAACTATCTTGAAGTGTATTGACTTCTTTTTCTTTGACAAGTGACAATTGGGATTCAACTTTGAAGTTCTGCACAATATCATGACAATTGGTTGATAAAATCGTAGATAGAGACTGAACATTGGTTGTAAGATTTGTTGGCTGATTTACTGAGCAACACAATTCTTGTAGCATGGTGCCTACTAAAATTGGAGTTGAGGGGCTACTAACATTCTTTGTTGTGTCTCCACTAACGACTTCAATGATTTCGTGATTATTCATGTTTGTTGTCTTTTCTTGAGAAAAATGAATGTAAATATGGTATAAGTTGTAATTCTAAGAATAATCATGGTGGGCAAAAATTTTCCCTTGCATTTAAAAGTGTTTGAAATAATTATACCAAACAAGCATTTAAATATGATCTTAATTTGCAGCAGGAATAATGGGCGATAAAACTCTTAGATTTTATTCTATAGTAAAGATTATTATAATGATTGTTCTATTAGTCATTCCCGAACCAACATCTTAGATTTAGGGAAAAAAATTAATCGTAATTTATCTTTAAAAAGATAAGATAATCTATGTTGTATTGCCATTAACCTTAATCTTAAGACCATAATCTAAGTTGTAAACAACCCTGACCATAATCATGACTTAAATTGAAACAATTATTCTAACCCTAACCAGAATAGAAACACTTGCTTTAGGAACATAAATAATCACATTCCTATATCTACCCTCAATCATAACCTTCAAGCTAAGTTACATCCTAATTCTAACCATTATACTAACAATGATGTAACTCCTTACCCTAATCATAATTGTAACATGAAGCCTATTCACAATCCTAACTCCAACCCTAACATGAGCTCTATCCCAAACATTAAATTACAATCTTAAACAACATCATAAATCCTAACCCTAACCATGGTTTAAATCTAAACTCGTATCCTAGACCTAACCCAAAATATTACTCTTAATTTCTACTCATAATTATAAAGACCATAATATAAACCTTAAGCCAAATCATAATAGTTATGGTAACCCCTAATCGTAATCCTATACAAGATAATACCTCAAACTCTAAGCACAATCTTAGACTTAAACATGAATTTTTTTTAGGAAAAATAGATTCAAGCCTAATGTGAGTAAGTTAAAAAATAAAAAATAAGAATATTTGTTTGGCTGCAACAAAACTTATACAAGAGATTTTAAAATATATTTTTCACACTTTCCTACATACAAGCTAACTTTTACTACGCTGTGAAATATATATTACAAATACAACATAAAAACACCTTTTTAATAATTGGGAATAAATATTACTCTACTTCAATCAATTACTACATTTTGACTTTCATGCACATAACAAATTCTTTTGTGTTAGCTTTAGGTTCTTAAGTCACAAAAGGAAGAATACTAAATAAAATCTTCAAAATGTTTAATAGCTTAAGATGCACAAAATTAAGGTGGGTACCTAATGGATAATTTCCCCTAATTTACTAATATATGTTTAGAAATTTGTATACTTATATGTTTAATCAATTATTATTATTAAGCTAACAAAATAATTATAACTAGTTAATAAAATTTTGTTGCTTTAAATCGAGATAATTATTAATTGTTGTCAAGGACTTAGATTTTAGGAAATGGGGTTCTAAAGCTGATTTGTCACGGTTAGGGTTAGGGCTTAATAATAAAAAGATAAATAATTAAACATCATAATTGAATAAAAATTAAAATAAAATAAACTAAACTAAATGCAAAGTAAAATATATCAAAATATAGAAATGTTTCTTTTTTTTTTAACAAATAAATAATGAATTTATTAATTTAATGAATAATTCAATAAAGAAATACAAATAATATTTTACTTAACATATTAATAAATTATATATCTAGAAATTAAAATAATATATTTCAAATACTACTAAAATGAGTTGAATAAAAAACAAACTCAATATTATCAAATAAAGAAATGTTAGTATATTTAATCTTCATATAATTATATTGCTAAATAAATCATCTTTTTTAAAACTTGAATTGAACTTCCAATCAAATAGATAAACAATATTAAAATTGTTAAAGCTAAAATGTTATCTTTTTATTAAATATTACTAAGCTAGAACATTTTGTTGAAGTTTTATCTTCATATTTGTGACACCAGACACAATCCTTTGTAATCGAGGTTCAATGGAACTTTGAATCTTGGGCCTGATTGAATCTTTTGTAATTTTTTCTAATTAATTCCACAACATTGTTGAATTGGTTGTATGGAAAATCCATCAATAGCAACATAACCATATCTCAGACATATTTCTCATTCAACAGAAATTAATATCTCATCTAATAACACTATGGGGTTAATTGCATGCAAAATCCATCAATATCAACTAGACATACCTCAGATATATGTGATATTTCCCATTTAACAAAATGATATCTGGGTTCAAGATTAGATGATTCATCCTAAACACACAGTAAACAGTTTTATTGAGTTCCACATACCATGATAAACAGTTCTAACTCCCTGCTTCTAAATTTGTACAAAATCACGTGTCAGCATTTCATTACAGTCTCTTCCACTTCCTAGATGCCTTATCTACCACACTCTGAAGCCTTAGAACAAAATTAGAGATCTATTTTTGTTTTGTCTGGAAGAATATACAGAAAAGAAACTACAGGTGTAGAACCATTGGCATCCACATGGTATAGTTGGACCAGCAGTCCCAGTACTAAACTTATACAGCGACTAGAGAATGTTGATGTTTTGGCCAATGCTTGACAAATTATTTTAACTATCAATGATTTTTTTATTTTAAAAATAATAAACTATAGCTAGATACAACACTGAGAATAAGTTGTCTCTGTTTGTGCACATTAGTAACATATATTTATGAGTCTAAAAAGAGAGGGAAATTAAAAAATTAGAAATTGATACAAAGAGAATCTTAGCAAATTCTCAAAAAGGGTCTACCCAAAACAAAAAACAAAAAAAGGAAAAAAATATAATAAGCACGAGATAGGTATTCATGCAAATCTATCATACAAATACAAATTTATAGAACTTTTTTTTAGCAATTGGTTTTCTAAAACTTCACAAAACTAAGATGCACCTTCACAATTGGTTTTTTTTAAACATGTTATCGTGATCAAACAGGTATCATAATTAAAGAAAAAAGCACCTTCTCAAATTATAACCTTACTATACCAAAAATAAAACCCTTGGTCTGTGTTTCACAGCAGGAGCAATGAACACAAAGAACATTGCAGAAGAAATACCACAATAATGAATATTCATGTATACATCACACATTGAATATACTCTTCTTTTTGGAGTGTTAGACACGGTTAAATCCTGGGCAACAACATATGAGAAGCTCACAACATAGACATCATAAGTACTTATAAACTATAATGGCTACAAACATAATCAACAATTTGTACAACGCCAACAACAACAAACAATAAAATTGATAGGAAACAATTTCTACAAAGCCAACAACAGCAAACCAGATGGGAAAAAAAGAACCCTAACAACCCAATATCCCATCAATGGTATAATTTAGTGGAAATATGTCGAGTTCATATTGTACTCCAGCCAATTCTTTTCATTCGTTGAAAATTTACTCTTCCGCTATCACCGTAGTTTCCAACTTTTTAATTACCAAGATTGCACTGAACATAAAATTTAGGTACATGTGAGTTTCCCAACAACATCTATGCAGCCAGAAATTTACACCTGAAATGACGTTTTTGTGACATTTATTAATTAAATTATAAATTATAGACAGTTGTCATTAATTTTTAGTTTAATTAATAAATGTCACAAAAATGTTACTACAGGTGCAAATTTCTGACTGCATAGTCAAGGGTGAGTTTCCCTAAGGTGTTTCCCGTATTTTGAAACATTAGATATATGTCAATATAAATTCTATGTGACATTCCACTCCATGATGTTCGAAATTCACTCAAAAATATGGACTGACTTTTTTAATAACGAATCTTATAAACTGACTGAATCGTTGCCGACATTTTCAATTAGCTTTTAGTAGTTCAACTTCGAAACAATTCCCTAAAAATCTAAGAACTTACAAAACATTTCAAAAACCAAGTAAAATAGTAAAATATTAATTTTGGTAGGGTTTTATTGGATGGTGGAGAGGAGTTCCAATTCTTAATACAAGAGAACACATCAACACCAAGATAGGCCTAAATAACAGGTGTCTTTGAAGGATGTAATAATTAAGTAGAGCGAGGTATTCAAGCTTAGGGAAAAGTTGATGGATTATCGTGCAACAAACAGGTGTCGTTGCATGTAGAGATGACGTGTGAACTATATGTTGCGGGCCGAATATGTTTAATTTTGTAGTTTTGTGTACAATTTGAACTGACAAAGAGTTGAATCCCGGAGTGGAATTGAGCTATTATGTTGCAATTGAAGTTCGCATGGGTCCAAGAAGACGTGGGTGTTGTAATGAGGGTCTCCATTCTTGAATTATATTTGCATTTTGTGTCTTATTGGGGTTTATTTTGGAAGGAGATGATGTTTATTTTGGAAGGAGATGATGTAGGCTTTATTTTGGTAGGAGATGATGTAGGCTTTCCTTACTATAGGCAAAATTTGTGTGTTGAACTGGTCGGGTTCGAAACCCAGGGGATGGATGGCTTTGAGCTTCAGCTCGTTCACAGGGTTGATCTAGCTTTACAAGTTGCAAGGAGAAGATGGGGGTGGAAGTGTTGTTGGTGCTTGGTTGTATGTAGTACAAGTATGAGTGGGTGTAGCTCTATTTCAAGGGAAGGTGAGCCTTAAATGCGGGATATTTGGATGTTTAGCATCGCCATTTCAACCATATTCCACCACGATTGCAGGACAACCATAAGAGGGAATAGAGGATTGCATTTTCTGGATAGCTTAGAGGGAGGCCATTTTTCAAGGGCTATCAGAGGAGAACAACTTACACAAAGGATATATATATATATATATATATATATATATATATATATATATATATATGAAAGAAAGTCAATGTATAAGGGTAAAGTCACTTTTGGTTTGGCAGGGAGCTTGTTGTTCTCTCCAAGATGCCTTCTTGTGTTGTTGATTTCTGATTTTTTTGACTGATTGTAATAGCTTTATTTCAGTAGTTTTATGTATGTTGAGTAAAACTGTTGCTAATCAGAATTTGTTTACAAATTTTCTTAGTTGGATTTTTATAGTTTTGTTTCCTTCGTGATTTCAATGGTAGAGAAAAAATTTGAAGCAATGAAGGTGTGCTTTCTGATAGATACTAAAATAATTTTACTAACCTATGAATTGTTTTATGAAATGGGGTTCTCTAAATTCGCATCAAATGCTAAGAGAAAAGTTTAAATTATCAATTCACATGTTGAAGGATTATAAACAGGCCAGAGCTTCTTCTTGAAATCCATATATTTCTTGTGAAATTGGAATCGTGGTTGTAGAGATATTAAAATAAGAAATTAAAATTGAAATTGTTCATACTAAGAGAGTAACGCAGTCTGCAATAATTTAATTTCTGCAATGTCATTTCATTCAGGCATCAGATTGTTCATCATTTGCAAGAGAGGCGGCTTAAAAAGGAAAAGCAGATTTGTATTCAAAACCGGTGGGTTGAAATCGTGCCTAGGAAACTGAGAATTTTTTGATGGTTAATAAGATCTTTCGAAGGTGCACCATGCAATCATGCATGGGCCTAAATTTTTCAATTATAGTTTGTCTTTATTGGGGCTTGACTACAACACAATTTCATATTCAAGGGTTGTCTTTTAGAGTTCTCTTGGTAATGATGTCGTCTAAAAATCCACCAAAGCATACAACATCTGATACAAAGGAACTTAATGAATAGTGAGAAGCAATAACTAAGTCAAAGACATTGTAGAGGTGGTCATAAGATTACAAAAAAACTTCAAATTTGAATAGAAGAAGGCACGGTAATAATTTCTATGAATATATAATTTTTGATGAATATAACATTGCATTCATTGTTGTCTGAGTACTCACCTCTGTAACATGTAATGTATAACACATTTCCTTGAAAGAGATCCAATCCAGCAACTTCAAGATTTTCTAACTTCCTGTGAAAAAAGAGCTGTGAAACAAGGGTTGTGTGGAAAAATATTTTTATAGACTGTGAAGGCGGTTAACATGATGAGGAGGCAGGGGAATTTTAAGGTGGTCAATAGGATGAGAACGTAGTTGTGCAGTATTAAAGGCACAGGTACTATAGTTGAGCTAATTTTGACATAGTAAATGCCATTTACCAGCCTTCTTTAAAGCTTTAAAGACAAGCGTACAATCCAATTTGAAATTGGCAAACAACTCTTAGGTTTTGCATTAATTGCTAGAGGTCATTTTATTCATGAAGGATCCAAACAATCCACCTGCTACTCCATGTCATGTTCCAAACAGCAGAGGAAGGCATTGACAGCCAGGAAGCTCTCAATGGCAGTCACTCCCTTTTCCACCAATAGCAACCATAGATCTTAAAATAAAGGTTGGGGATTTCCAAGATGGAAACGCCTACGACATAATTAAACAAAAATTGCTTTAATTTCAATTTTAACTTAAATTAAGTTTGCACAACTTAACTTTATAAAATAAAGTTGAAGTCATAATTTATTAATAAACTGCATTTAAATTGCATGATAATATTTTAATTAAATAAATTTAAAATATGCAACTTAAAGCAACATTACTAACTCGATTTTGCATTTAATTTTCAATTTTGATTTAATATTAATTAAATCTCAATTATTATTTTAGACTTAATAATTAAATCACTCAATAGAATATAGACATTTAATTAATATTTATTAATTAAATAACAATATATTAATATTTCAACATTTAAAAAGGTATAATTATTTAACTTTAATAATTAACCTTAATTAATCATTTTAATTAATCTTTTAATTGACAACATGACAAAATGCAACATAACCCTATATGAAAACATGCATACAGAAAAATCAACAAAAACCAAATGCACAAACACAAGAATACTCAAAAGGGGTTCACGAATTAACGTCACCTTGACGAATTTAGATAGGATAGTCAGTCGGATACTTGTCCATTCATAGGACAAAATATAGGTTTAGGATAGGGTTTTAGGCTTGACTGTTATCTCCCCTCTTTTACCATTGAGACATATGTAAGGGCACACTCACCCCTGCCAATTCAGGGAAGCTGATGTCTGATACCTGCAAACCTGTCATCACAAAGTCAAACATGTACATTCATATATATAACATGCAATGATAGGAATCAATACATCACATGGATCTCACAAGCAAGTAACTATGACTTCAGCCCTCACCATATCAGGCGCATCAAACAGAACATAAAACATACTCATAATCCATGTAAATGCATATATGGGGTCAGTATGTTAGTAAATCCATAAGTATAAATAACACCATTTGGTGCAGGAGCACCCTTGAGAAACTAGTAAGTTGGTGGTCTCATGCCATTTTAGGTGTGCTAGTGTGTGTAAGACCCTCTTGTAGGGCAATGTAAATACATAAGGTCATGTTGACCAAAGGTGTTTTAGTTAGGTTTCATTTTATGCTTTTGTTTGGTTAGAATAGCTCTTTTTGGCTCTTGATTAGTGGACTGTACTTGATGATGTCATCAAAGGGCAGAGTGATGTCATGGTGGTTCTTAGGGTCCTTGGATACCCTAGGTGGTCTAGCTAAGGTTAGATAGGTTGAAATGGTGGCAAAACACTTAAAAAGTGTAAGTTGCAATTACAATGTAAAATGTTGCTATGCAACATTAGCAACTTTTAAAAGTTGCTGACAACATTTTGTTGTCTAGAGGATTTCGAGGTTCTAATGGTTTTTGAACCCATATAAGGAGTGAAACATGTGTGTGGGAAGTATATAAGGTGACAAAACCCTAATTTGGAGGAGGAGAAGACATTGTACGAATTTTTGATATTGGAGCCAAGAGCTTTGAATGTGAAGACAACAGATTTGAAGGATTTTTGTGTTATTTTGTTGTGCATGGTTTGAAACTGAGACTGTGACCAGTTGTATCCATTGTAGTAGATGTTGTAGTGATTTTCAAATAGCTAGTTAAGTTTTTAGTTACTTTTCTTTGCGGTTTGTAAATTATTTTTGTTTCAGACAGCTTGTTGTCCAATTCTGAGCAAGGAGCAAGGATGTGGACCTAACTCCACTTCCCACCATTGGTTCTGTACAACCATCTGGGAATGGAGACTAGGTCCATGGAGCCTTAAGATTGTGGAAGGAGGAGCTCTGAAAGTACTTGCAATTATTTTTAAACACTTTCCCTAGGCGAGCTACATGCACAGCCCGGTTAGGAAGAGCAAGTGACAGTTGGTTTAAAAGTTGCAGGGGGTGTTCTCATGAGCCAAGAAGGCCATGGGTGTATTGAATGAT
>MU221181.1:632105-661597 GCA_018584345.1 Thuja plicata
TATTCTACAACATTATTTCCTTATAAAGATTTATGTTTTGGCTATGGATACCCTCTTATATGAGAGGTGATTGTCCTAGGTCATCACCTCTTCTTTATTTTGCAAATTATGTTCTTTATAAACTCTTGCTCTTGCTTTGGGTTAGAGTTGGCTTCCTTCATTCCGAGATTCCTCTTCCTCTTGATCGCAGAGGGCCTAATGATCAAATCTTTGGTCCCTCTTTTCTTTGGAAGATGACATTTTATCCTAAGAACTCCTCTACGGTGGGGGTCTTGCTGATAAGATCTCTTCCTCTTTAAGGATCCTTTTTCCATATTATACACATCCCTTTCACGATTATCTATGCTCTTAGAGGTAAGGGTCAATACTCTTTGCTAAGGATATAGTATATATTGTTGTTAAACTCGATAGCTCCTTACCTTGTGAAGTAGGTATCCTCTTTCTCTTCGTTATCCTGCCTAGTGGGTAGTCATGATAAGGAGGGGGGCATATATAGGCTCTCCCTTATACTACAGTTTACATTTTACAACATACTAAATCCTTGGAAGGTAACACACATAAGTTGCTAAATCCCGAAGAGACACACATTTTTATTTTTGCTAAATCCTCGGAAGGTAACACACATAAGTTTCTAAATCCTGAAGAGATACACATTTTCCAATATGCTAAATCCTTGGAAGGTAACACACATAAGTTGCTAAATTCTAAAAAGACACGCATTTTATATTCTATAGTGATACAATAAGGTGGATCTATGGGTATTCCAAAAGCCGTCAGAAGACACATTACAATTACAAAGCACAGTTCATGGGTGAACCTGTTGGGTTCTCTCTCATTGGTGATTCATGGTAAGGTAGGCATCTTACTAGGGGAGGTAATCACTTTATCTTTCCTCTCTTTCGCTTTCATGTTAGTAGGATTAGATCATGAAGTTATGTTATTTATAGCGTTGATCTTGTCTTGCTTATATAGTCATCTATGCTTTCTATGATTAATTTCTCTTTGCTTTCATATCTTTGTGCATGTATGATGAGTTATAATCCTTGGTTTGGGGGCTCATGTCCTTGACTAAGTGATGTTCTACCTCGTTTTGATCCACTAGAGTCTTTCTTCTAACTTTACCCCGAGTATGTTCGATTTCCATACTCCCGCTAAAGTGGGGGCTTAATGTATCATCTTAAAATGGAAGCACTTCCATGTTAAGAACGTTTATCCCTCCTTAGGGGGTGTTTTTTACCATCATCATATTGTTCCCTCATTTCTGCACCCTCTCCTACTTTTGTGCCTATTTAGGACCCTAATTGGGCCTCTCCAGACACTATCTATCCCATCTGGCACATTTTACAGGGGTTATGACTCCCTGGGTCAAGGTCAACCTTGACCTAGGTCAAGGTCAACCTCAATTTTGACCCAGGTCCCCCTTTCCAATTTGAAAGTTTGTCAGCTGTCGGGGGTCATTAAAAGTTCATTTCCCGCTTTTGGGTCGGTTGTTTTGGGTTCTGAAGTGACGACTCTTAAATTATATTTAATATAGGTCCTCTTCTAGGGGTATAGGTCTAATTGGAATTTAATTCTCCTATGTAGGCCTCTCTAGAATATTGTGCCCTAGATTGGTATTTAAGGAACTTTTCTCCTCTTGTTTTCTCTATCCATGAAGCATAATCACAAGCGAATAACCATCATCTAAGACAAAAAGAAATAAAAGCACGAAAGTTATCTATATGTTCTCAAGATTTCAAAGTTCAATCAAGAATTTCAAGTTTTCCTCTCAAGCATTCAAGTTCTCCATTGAAAATCAAGGATTCAAGCATTCAAGCCTTTAAAGGGATTTGGTTCAAGCATTCAAGATTCAAGCATTCAAGCCCTAGATCTATCCATCATGGTGGTGTGATCTTCCTTCAAGATCCTTTGTGCATCCTCAAGATTCATTCATTCTTTCTTCAAGGTGGATTCCAAGCGTACAATCATGGAGGTTTATGGTTTCTAATATTGAGTCCAAGCTTTCATATTTACATACTTGTTTACATTTGAAATACAATTGCATATCTATTGAATATCATAGCTTCATTATTAGATCTACTTCTACTACTTGTTAGCATTCTCTATTTTAATTATTGATTTCAAGGTTAATTCCTAAATTGGGGTTTGACTAAGGCAAAACCCTCCCCCTAACAAACAAACCATTTTTCGTGCAGGGACAGGTCCGGAACAACGAATTGGAGTGCAGATTCGGATACCCTTTTCGACAAACTATCGGGTTCCAAAAATAGATTTTCTGTCAGAGATTTTAGGTCAGAATTGACATTCTGTTCTAGGTCAAAATCAGAGATTCTAGGTCTGAATTGGAAATTCTAGGTCAAAGGCGACATTCATTTCTGGGTCAGAATCGACATTTTGTTCAGCATCAGAATTGAAAATTCTGGGTCAAAGGTGACATTGACTTTTGGGTCAAAATCATAACTAAGCCAGAACGGAAAAAGATTTATGGGTTTTGTTTGTCTATGTGTTTCTGTTCCAGATCTGGTTGCAGATTTTCTAGAAACTCAATGCAGGCACCCAAAAACAACATTCTTTAGATCTATAGCATTTTGAGGCTAGTACTTTTCTTCAATTCATTTCAATTAAAGTTTTTAATCTTCCTACATCTATCACACATTCTTTTCTATAAAATGAAATCTAAGGTCTTTCTCTTTATTCTCATTTCCAATCGATTGATTCATTTATGCATTGATCCTTCCTTTGGGGTTAATCAATTTGGATCCTTCCTTTGTGTATTTGAGGTTAAAAGGAACATCTTATCTTCCCCACACATCTCACAACACATTACACATTATTTATTTACCTTAATTTCTTATACATCTTCCACTTACATTTTCTTATATATTACATTTAAATAAACAAACATCTATTTCTTTTATTACATTTAAAGATATGCATGGTATAGGCTTCTCGCCTTCTCAAACCAAGGTGGTTGATCTTAACTATTGCCCTCCTCTTCATGTTCTTCTTCCAACACCTTCCTTAGATCACCTTGATACTCCTCAAGATGTGGCTAAGAAAGTGTATGTCCAGTTAATGAGTTCTAAGAAAGAAATCTTTAAACCTATGTCGAAACATTCTCTCTCTAAATACAAATGTCCTTTTCATTATAGTAATACACATTTACTTGCTGATTGTGTGCATTTCAAGCTATATGTTAGAGAAAGAGTTGCTTTAGGAATTATATCTCATTCATGTGCAGTATTACAATTTCTTCATAATTTTGATATAGGGCATTCCCCTCATTCTTCTATAAATTAGATCATTTTTTCCCTCTTGTCTCTTAACTGGGGGGCAAGAGGTATTTCCTTCCAATCTTCTAGGATCCATTATGCTCTTAGCATGTATTTTTTTCGAGTTTAATCGGTTATTCTTTCTATATTCTATCCCTATAATTTTCTATTATGGTACATACTTCCTTCGCTCATAATCATTCATGATATCTTTTCTAGGACATTTGTTTTGTAAAGATATATCTTTGTTACAAACATTGCTTGATATAATTTGGTATATCCCTTTCTTTCATTCCTGGGGGCAATGTATTTTCCTTCTTCCTCTATCTAAGGATGTACTTTCCTTAGCTTAGTGGCATTTGTTTATTCTACAATATTATTTCCTTATAAAGATTTATGTTTTGGCTATGGATACCCTCTTATATGAGAGGTGATTGTCCTAGGTCATCACTCTTCTTTATTTTGCAAATTATGTTCTTTATAAACTCTTGCTCTTTCTTTGGGTTAGAGTTGGCTTCCTTCATTCTGAGATTCCTCTTCCTCTTGATCGCAGGGGGCTTGATGATCGAATCTTTGGTCCCTCTTTTCTTTGGAAGATGACATTTTATCCTAAGCACTCCTCTATGGTGGGGGTCTTGCTGATAAAATCTCTTCCTCTTTAAGGATCCTTTTTCCATATGTGACATATCCCTTTCACGATTATCTATGCTCTTAGAGGTAAGGGTCAATACTCTTCGCTAAGGATATAGTATATATTATTGTTAAACTCGATATCTCCTTACCTTGTGAAGTAGGTATCCTCTTTCTCTTCCTTATCCTGCCTAGTGGGTAGTCATGATAAGGAGGGGGGCATATATAGGGTCTCCCTTATACTACTGTTTACATTTTACAACATGCTAAATCCTTGGAAGGTAACACACATAAGTTGCTAAATCCTGAAGAGACATACATTTTTATTTTTATTTTTATTTTTGCTAAATCCTCGGAAGGTAACACACATAAGTTATTAAATCCTGAAGAGATACACGTTTTCCAATATGCTAAATCCTTGGAAGGTAATGCACATAAGTTGCTAAATTCTGAAAAGACACACATTTTATATTCCATAGTGATACAATAAGGTGGATCTATGGGTATTCCAAAAGCCGTTAGAAGATGCATTACAATTAAAAAGTACAGTTCATGGGTGAACCTGTTGGGCTCTCTCTCATTGGTGATTCATGGTAAGGTGGGCATCTTACTAGGCGAGGTAATCACTTTCTCTTTCCTCTCTTTCACTTTCATGTTAGTAGGACTAGATCACGAAGCTATGTTATTTATAGTGTTGCTCTTGTCTTTCTTATGTAGTCATGTATGCTTTCTATGATTACTTTCTCTTTGCTTTCATATCTTTGTGCGTGTATGTTGAGTTAGAATCCTTGGTTTGGGGGCTCATGTCCTTGACTAAGTGATGTTCTACCTTGTTGCGATCCACTAGAGTCTTTCTTCTAACTTTACCGCGAGTATGTTCGATTTCCATACTCTTGCTAAAGTGGGGGCTTAATGTATCGTCTTAAAATGGAAGCACTTCCATGTTAATAATGTTTAGCCCTCCTTAAGGGGTGGTTTTGACCATCATCATATTGTTCCCTCATTTCTGTACCCTCTCCTACTTCTGTGCCTATTTAGGACCCTAATTGGGCCTCTCCGGACACTATCTATCCCATTTGGCATATTTTCCAGGGGTTCTGACTCCCTGGGTCAAGGTCAACCTCAACCTTGACCTAGGTCAAGGTCAACCTCAATTTTGACCCAGGTCCCCCTTTCCAATTTGAAAGTTTGTCGACTGTCGGGTGTCATTAAAAGTTCATTTCCCACTTCCAGGTCGGCTATTTTGGGTTCTGAAGTGATGACTCTTAAATTATATTTAATATAGGTCATCTTCTAGGGGTATAGGTCTAATTAGAATTTAATTCTCCTATGTAGGCCTCTCTAGAATATTGTGCCCTAGATTGGTATTTAAGGAAGTTTTCTCCTCTCATTTTCTCTAACTATCCAAGAAGCATAATCACAAGCAAATAACCATCATCTAAGACAAAAAGAAATAAAAGCACGAAAGTTATCTATATGTTCTCAAGATTTCAAAGTTCAATCAAGGTTTTCAAGTCTTCCTCTCAAGCATTCAAGTTCTCCATTGAAGATCAAGGATTCAAGCATTCAAGCCTTTAAAGGGATTTGGTTCAAGCATTCAAGATTTAAGCATTCAAGCCCTAAATATATCCATCATGGTGGTGTGATCTTCCTTCAAGATCCTTTGTGCATCCTCAAGATTCATTCATTCTCTCTTCAAGATGGATTCCAAGCATACAATCATGGAGGTTTATGGTTTCTAATATTGAGTCCAAGATTTCATATTTACATACTTGTTTACATTCGAAATACAATTGCATATATATTGAATATCATAGCTTCATTATTAGATCTACTTCTACTACTTGCTAGCATTTTCTATTTCAATTATTAATTTCAAGGTTAATTACTAAATTGGGGTTTGACTAAGGTAAACCCCTCCCCCCCATAAAACAAACCATTTTTCTTGTAGGGACAGGTTCAGAACAACGGATTGGAGTGCAGATCCAGATACCATTTTCGGCAAATTATCAGGATCTGGAAATATATTTTCTGTCAGATATTTTAGGTCAGAATTGAAATTTTGTTTTGTGTCAAAATCAAAAATTATGGGTCAAACGTGGCATTCATTTCCAGGTCAGAATCGATATTTTATTCAGGGTCGGAATCAAAAATTCTAGGTCAAAGGTGACATTGACTTTTGGGTCAAAATCAGAACTGAGCCAGATCAGAAAAAGATTTATGGGTTTTGTTCATCTCTGCGTTTCTATTCTAGATCCGGTTGTAGATTTTCCAGAAACTCAGCACAGACACCCGAAAACAACATTCCTCAGATCTGTAGCATTTTGAGGTTAGTAATTTTCTTCAATTCATTTCAATTAAATTTTTTAATCTTCCTAAATCTATCACACATTCTTTTCTATAAAATAGAATCTAAGGTCTTCCTTTTAATTCTCATTTCCAATCGATTGATTCATTTATGCATTGATCCTTCCTTTGGGGTTAATCAATTTGGATCCTTCCTTTGTGTATTTGAGGTTAAAAGGAACATCTTATCTTCCCCACACATCTCACAACACATTACACATTATTTATCTTACATTTCCATTATATATATACATACATTTTATATATTACACTTAGTATCATGTTTAGGTTAAATTCTCTTGGGATTCCTAGTGAGGCATTACAATTTTCTCTTTCAAGTAATGCCTCAAGTGTAGCTTCTCTAAGCTTGAGCTTCTCCACATGGTTATTTGTGGTTGCAATATTTTTCCTGACAGACCTTGATTATTCATCAACAACTTGTTCAACTTATGATATGAGACAAATATGATCTTCTATTATCTTACTTCTTGTATGAATTGCTTGGTTCTTATCACCAATGGTCTTTCCTTCATTATGATTCAATCTTATAAATCTTGGTACTATCCATTTTATCACAGGCTTTGTTCTTCTTTGTCTCTAGTATCTTCATCACTTATAGTCTTTGGTACACTAGGCGCTTGTGTTTGAATCAATTAATTTTTTCTCTGATTATCATTGTTGATTTTCTTTCCAATATCAAACACCTTGGATATGGTCAGACTCTCAAGACTTTCTTGCACCTTAACATTTGTGCTTTCTATTAACTTCTTTAGTATTTTTTTATAACATTTATATGCTCTACTTTTGGTAGAATATTCAAGGAATATACCTTCATCACTCCTTGCATCAAAATTTCCTAAATCTTCATCTCTCTTTATGTAACATCTACTACCAAAAATTATGAAGTACTTAACAATAGGCACATGACCAAACCAAAGTTCATTACATGTCTTACCAGTTCTATCTCTAATCTACACTCGGTTAAGAGTGTATACTGTAGTGCTCACAACTTCTCTCCAAAACTTTTGTGGAACATTCCTCTCCAGCATCATGGTCCTAACAATCTCTAGAATTGATCAACTTTTCCACCCTGCTACACCATTCTGTTGTGGAGTCCTTGGAGAAGATATATGTCTCTTGATTCCATGCATCTCATAGAAAGCATTAAACTCATTTGATGTAAACTCTCAACCTCTGTCTGATCCCAACTTCTTCAATTTCAGGCCAGTCTCATTTTCCACCATTGACTTGAATGCCTTAAACTTACTAAAATCTTCCAACTTATCCTTCAAGAAGGTCACCCCCACCATCTTTGAATAATCATCAATCAATAACAAAAAATATCCGTCTCCTTGCAGGCTTCTAATCTTTGTAGGACCACACAAATTAGTATGAACAAGATCAAGCAATCCATTTGAATTTTCTTTCTTAGAGTGAAAAGTAGTTCTTGTTTTCTTACCCAATTGGCATTCCTTGCAAAAACTATTAGCATGCTTCTTTATCTTAGGCAAATCTCTAACAACAAAAGTAGAACTTATAGCAACAATATTGTCAAAGTCCACATGACACAACCTCTTATGCCATAACTAACTTTCATCTATCCGAGCTATCAAACAAGTCTTTTGACTACTATTCAAAAGAAATATGTTACCTCTTGTCTTGGATCCAGTGGCAATCTCCCTTCCATAATTATTTAAGATCTTGCACATGTCATTTTTGAAATGCAAACCATAGCCCCTATCAATTAGCTGACCAACACTGAGAAGATTATGTTTCAAACCTTCTACATACAGTACATCATTAGTGTTGCTTTTTTCATCCAAAGTAATAGAAATTCTACCTTTGATCTTACCTCCAGAATTGTCACCCTGTTTCACTTCGCCACCATCATACTTCTCATAACATAAATTTTCTTTTATCACCAGTCATAAGATGAGAGCATCCACTATCAATCACCCACTTATCTTCTTTGACAACTTGAGCGGCCAAAACTTTCTTTTCAACAACAACATTAGTGACAATAGAAGACACTGAATCTTCAAATCTAGAATCATCTTCTTTAATATGAATCAAAGAACTAAAAGACTTAAGACTATCATAATTATTACCTTCTTCCTTGACAACAATGAAAGTAAATTCATCATAATCTTTATCAACTTCAACAAATTCATCATTAGTAATTCCTTCATCATCTAGGACATAATAACATCTTCTTTATCTAGGATTAGACTCATTCTTGTACTTAGGAAATCTAGTACGACACCTAGATGCATAATGTCCTACCTTACCACATGAAAAACATTTGAAAGACAACTTTCCTTTGTACTTACTTCTAGCAGTAGCTCTTTCTCTATAAGACATCCTTTTTGCCAACTTAGCTTCCAATTCTTCAAGCTCTCTCTCTATCTTCCTCTTCTATGTCCTTCAACTCTAGTTCCCATCTTGACAACTTCCTTGCATGTTTCTCAGCTGGATTCAATCACTGTATGATCCTTCCAGTCATAGTGGCTTTTAAGGTTGTCTCATTCTTGGGTAGTGCGCCACTTATTGAACTCAACTCAAAGGTTATAAGCTTCCCAACTAGATTTTCTCTTGTCACATTAGTCACTATCCTTATTTCTTCAAAAGTTGCAACCTTGTTGTCATAGGTAGAAGTTAAAAATCTCATAACTTTAGAAACAATCTCATCCTCATCAAGTGTTCCTCCACCACATCTAATAGCGCATACTATCTCATTTACTTTCAGCATGTAAGAAGAGATTTTCTCATCCTCACTCATCTTCATGGCTTCATACTTTCATTTCAAGCTCTGCAACTTTGCCATCTTCACTATTGTGTCTCCTTCATAAAGAATCTCCAACTTCTCCCATATTTGATTAGTTGTCTCCAATTCCATGACATTAGTCATCTTTGCATTTTTCAATGCACTTAGCAAAGCTTCCATGGCCCTAATGTTTGCTTTGGCATCAGTGATCTCACCAGGAGTTATAGGATTCTGAGGAGGGATATATGAATTCTTTGTAATCCTCCAACAATCTTCATCAATACATATGAGATGTACAATCATTCGATTCTTCTACAATGCATAGTTGGTTCGATCAAATCTTGGACTATCTTTCTTATATGTTGTCATCTTCAGATCTCCCTCAAGCAATTAGGATTCCTTCAAGGGACTAGCTCTGATACCAATGGTAGGAAATAGGCATTAAGCAACTGAGAAGGGGGGAGGGGATGAGGGGTGAATCAGTGGATACCAAAATACTTAAAAACTTCAAAACCCTTAAACCCTTAAAGAATAAAACCCTTGAAGCATAAAACCCTTAAAGCATAAAACCCTTGATCGCATAAACTGTTATTACTGATTTGCAAAAAGTAAAACATGTAAATACAAATCAAGAAACATTAACACCGCATAACACAAATATTTTTATTGTGGAAACCCAAACTAGGGTGAAAAACATGGTGAGGCTGATACCCACAATAAGACTAATGCCTTGTTAGAAGTATAGCTTATTACAATATGAGGAATGCACATACATTTAGGCACACTGCCTAGAGTCACTACTCAATTCACCTTGAACACCCACCCTAAGGAAGTCACACTGACTTACAATTACAATTCAAAGTCTCACTGACTTACAAATACTTTTCAGACTCCAATATGATAATTCATGAATTGTACAGTAGCATCTCACTATGCCTTGGTCAGTTCCTTTTTAGTACAGTTAGATCCCTTGCTACAATTCTTTTTGCCACATCACATACAAACAATTCAACCTTCAGTAGATCTGCATAAATGCTTCACTAGCATACACCTGCTTCTGCAATCTCAAAAACACTGGCACATACACACGACACACCAATCAAACCCTAATTCACCATATTTACCAAGAACTAGGTCGGTAAAAAATAATCCCTAATTATCCTTTTCTTAGTGCCAAAATTAACCATTAGGATCTCTGCGTGCTTCCTAGACATCCCTTAGATCCATTAGTAACATCTTGAGATCATGATCATAACCCTAAAACATTTTACCGATCTCTTATAAACCGTTTTATAATATTTCCTTAACATGTTGACTAAGACCACAAAAACATAACTTAGATTCAACGAACTTGGTCACCTTGATCAATGTAAACTCCCAACTCATCTAGCACATAATCCTAGATCATCCTAAGACATCATTAAGCTCAAACAAATAAACAAATCCTTTGCACCCATCAAATCTACCAACATCTTATGATAAACATTCAAGAACACTATTATCCTCCACTAAAATACTTGTAACTGCCTCACGGATCATCAAAATCATAAACCCTTTGAATGGTAGACACATTGCTACGTCCTTAACATATTCCCAGTTGTACAACCAAAGTTCTCATCTACAACACTTGCGTGAAAGCAATCTATGCAACTTTGTAATTCTGTAATACTAGCAATCAACTAAATAACTAGTCTTCATTTGCGACATCATAGCTTGATCAAATCATCACGTCAACAACTCAAACTTAACATGAAGTATTTAGACAACCTCTATAACATCCCATGAGGTGCGCAACTCCTCATCTTCAGTAATCTTTTTTCGCCATCCATCTGAACATTCTACGTTACTGACAAAACTACATATCTGTCAACCAAACTTCATAACATATATCAAAATCGTTTGATCTTCACACTAGACATTCAAGCAACATAGTAGGTATCAAAACATCATAGTAGACATGTTAACATCAATGACAACACATCCAACTTGCCAACAAGAGCAATCATAGAGTAAGGGTATTTTCCAGATTGAGACTCTATAAAAGGTTCCAAAGACCTTGTTGTATTGAATCAGTGTTAATTCTTTATAATGTAATTGTGATGATATTTTGGTGGTATTTTTTCTAAAGGACTCCTTGCATAATTTTTTTGTATCTTGTGTAATCTTGTAGATGCATATTATTCCATTACCTTTGTACATGTTATTAGATAAATTTTACAAGTGTTGTTGATTATTATATACATACATAATCTTAAGTTTTTGTTATCCCAATCTATTGCTCTTCTAGAATAAGGGTTTAAATCCCCAAAAATTTATCATGATAATTTGTGCAATTAGTTGAATGTAAAATTCTAAATAGGAACAAGTGTACTTATCTCCATGACTAAATAAAACACTAAATTTGAGATGGATTTGAATTTGACATGACTCGTTTAGAACAAAAAATGACAAATTGATAATTGTCCAAAATCAAAATATTGTACATTTACTATGTACATAGACAAATTTGGCACTTGAGGATGATTTGCAACCAAAAATCTATTATGCACCTATAAACTTATAGTTTATGATCTGCAAACTTTTGTTCTTTCCTTTGTCTGATTCCTTGTGACTTCTTCTATGTCTTCCAGTAGCTAATGGATTGGTGGTATTTATAAATACCTTGGTAAGGCTACCAACATGCCATAAGGGGGCATGTTCTCCCAGGCCAACGAACATAAATGTGTACAAATGATAAAAAAACAATAATATTTAGTGATGCATATGCTCTTATGAGTAATTGTACAAAACTAGATTCATTCTAGTGTATCAATTGAAATGTATAAATGTGAACGATAACTTGAACTCTTTGATTAAGTAGATTATTAAAATAAATGCATGAATGCCTTTACATACAACCGTCTAGAAACACATTGCACAAACTTATATTTAGTCAACCCTAAGTACGAATGTTAAAGTGAAAATTGGCTATATTTAACTTTAATGTTTGAATTAGAAAAAAAATGAGTCTATGACCACAAAGATAGGCCTTCAACCATAAACTTGTTTGGGAACATGAAAGAGAATAAATAAGAATACGTAACATATATACAAAAATCTAAGCATGTAGTAAATAAATAAATTAGTAGATAAGATGAATGTATAAAAATAACTGATCGGTAAAATGGAGTAAGGATAAGTCTATAATAATAGACAATAAAAAAATTAGATGACATAAGACAAGATTCCCAACTTTACACAAAATGATTTCATTTTTCATTTGGGTGTTTAAATTTCACCGTTACAATTTAGAGAACATATTTAAAATGAAGTGGCATATTAAAATTCAGCTCAACATTCAAAAACTTTTTGGAAGACCCCATGCTGCTTCGTTGGAGAGTATATTCTAGGAAGGAATGCATTGTATAGAAAGCTTAAACGATGTGCATTCGATTATTGTTGAAGCGAACATTGTAAAAGAATGGCACTGTCAAGGTGCAACTCCGTAATCCTCGGAAGGCTTGATTGCTCGGGGTCAGAAGTTAAGCTATGTGCAAATGCCGTGCCGAGCAATGGAATCAGAACTTCTAAGCCTGTGAAGATGAAAGGCTTACAAATCCAATCCCAAAATGCCAAGGTACATCTATGTCCCTCAGCTCAATCATAACTATGTTGTTTCGGTGCCCTTTACATGGACCCTCCCCATTTAAGCTAATAGAGCCTGTTTCATTTCTGCTTTCTCTATTCAAAAAATGGTAAAAGGAGCCCTTTTGATACACTATTGGCTTGTGGGTGAGAAATGTATCATTATTCAACACATTTTGTGGTTTTGTGGGTTTTTATGCGTTCATCCCAGGGTTTTAGTGGAAGCAGGAAATGTGTTTACAGTTGGGTTTGTATGTTTCCGTGTTTATTTTTTTTCTTGCCTTTTCTAGTTCACTTGAAGTTGCTGGAAAGAACTTTTCTGAGATTTTTAGGGCTAGTCATTGATATGGGTACTGCTTATTTAACTATATCAACAGGAAGTCAAAGTTTGTTTATGTGACCATTTTGGCCTTTCAGGGCAGATTTCTCAGCTTGTATAATCTTAGTAGGGGATGATATCATCTGATATATAGGAGTGTTCTAACTTCTGTCCGTAGTGTATCCAGTTGCAATGTCCTTCTGGGGCCAGCTTTGTCATTTTACTTCCATGATGATGGGTTTGGTAGAGAGACCCAAAATGTGGGAATCTAATTAAACTATGCATTTGATCCACGAAAACATTACAAGATAGCTTATTCTGTACACTATTTCGTGGCTGAAAATCTGCCTTAGCATTCCTAGGGCAAGAACAAAAAAATGTGTTCCCAAGTACGAACCTTTTAAATCAACTTTGGCTCTGTTTTTCTCGAGCACCAGTTTGTGGAGGTATTTTATCTTTTGAAAGAAGTCCGAACTGGGTAGGGAAAAGCTTTTTGCTGTGTATTCTAATTTCTGATGCCAGACTATTTAGGTTTTGCTATTTACCAGACTATTCATCCTGCAAGGTGTTAATACCCAGGTTTTGTGGATCACATTTTGTTCTATTGGAAATCCTCCTTAGCCATGTTTTGAACTTGTGCATCCTAATAAGTATAGGGTAATGTTGAGCCTTAAGCCTAGGAGTGTTGATTTTATATCAGAAATATCACAATGCAAGAAATAGATAACACAAAATAATGCAAGACACAAGTAGTTACCCTGGGAAAACCCTCCAACTTGAGGGGAAAAACCCAGCCACACCAAAAATATTACTTCATTGAAAACTAGGAGTCTGAATTTTACAATGCTCACTAATTGAAACAGTAATAAATCCTTCTTCTTAGTCTGCACACACTTAACAACCAATACACAGCATTCTCTACACAATAATATTGAACCTGCTACAGATAT
This sequence comes from Thuja plicata, assembly GCA_018584345.1. NCBI lineage: Eukaryota > Viridiplantae > Streptophyta > Pinopsida > Cupressales > Cupressaceae > Thuja > Thuja plicata. The sequence continues at coordinate 646,011 of MU221181.1, forward strand.
ACTTCACACATAATACTCTTATAATAGCAATGGATGCTATACACGATAATAACCACAATGAACACTCATGATAATCTCAGAATAAACACCCATGATAATCACAGAATAAACACCCACACCAATCGACTGTATGTGAACTATACTGAATATCAACAACTTGTCTCAGAAAAACATGAAAATGACACTTTCAACTGTTGCCAAAAAACACCTTAGACAAACTGCGAATACCAACAGGAATACATGAGACATGCACTCAAAAGATGGACGCTCCAAATTAATCTGCTGTCGAATGAAGACACTGCCGTTACCCAAGACAGTGACTCTTCCATATCTTTAACTGACCGACCCTTCATCGCCTGAGAATATGAAACGCCCAGACCATTCGATGGAAAACCAATGGTAGAAGAGAAGGAATAATCACTGGCAAAATGAAAGATGATCAGCTGAGAGTTGCAACTGGCGGCACATAGAATTAAGAACAGCAACCTGCAATATGAGATGGCTCTTTGAGACAGAGATAACTATCACAGGTATGAAAGATATCTCCTAAAGGTACATATCGTCAACACTCCCTCTTAGCGATGGAGGTATCCTTCCACATATTCATGTCATGGAATCTCTCAACATGACACCCACAATGGCTACACCCATTTGTGGAAAAAGTTTATCACGGAATCTCTCAACGTGATAACATCATGGACTCACTCACATGACATTCACCATGGCTACTCCCATGTGTGAAAACGAGACATATACACAAGCTCTTATCACGGAATCACTCAACGTAATGTCATCATGGAATCTCTTAACATGATGTCCACCATGGCTACTCCCATGTGTGGAAAGAACACATATCTCAAGGGCTTTCACCTCATATTTCTCCATCTCAGAGAAATATGTATTTTAGCATATATAAAAAATAATCACTAATGCTGAGACTCCCTCTCAGCAAGGACAACATTCTGCACAACTCCAAGCTTGTCTCGAAAATGTACAAATTTCACCCGAGAGAGAGGCTTGGTGAGAATGTCAGTTGTCTGTTCATCAATGCAAATATACTGGAGTTTAATACCTTTTCTCAGCACCCTATCTCTGATGTAATGATATTTGATCTCCACATGTTTTGTTCTATCATGAAATACTAGATACACAAAAAGCTTACACAACTTTGATTATCACAATGAATCACAGTTGGCTCTAATGCTTGACCAAACAAACCTGCAAGAAGTTTCTGAAGCCACGTTGCTTCTCAAGCAGCTACACATGCTGCAATATATTCAGCTTCTACAGTGCTTTGAGCCACAAAAGTCTGCTTCCTGCTACACCAGGAAATCACGGCAGACTCCAAACTGAAACAACATCCAGAAGTGCTTTTCATATCAGTTACACTCCTAGCCCAATTAGAATCAGAATAACCCTGTAAATTCAGATCTACATCTGAAGCATATCTCAAGCCAAATCCAACTGTGCCACGGAAGTATCTCAAGTTATGCTTGGCTGCAACTAAATGAATATGTCTTGGTTCACACATGAACTGACTAGTATTCACTAAATATCTGGTCTAGTATTCACTAAATACATCAAATATCCAATCAGCTATCTATACATGGTGGAATATACCAAATCAAAACTAGCTGCACGAGCTCTCTACTTCTTCAAATTTGTCTCCATGGGAGTAGGCATGGACTTGCAATCCAACATCCCAAACCTCTTCAAGATATCTATATTGTATTTCCCCTAACCAAGAATAATCTCATTGGATCTTTGCCATACTTCCAGTCCTAGAAAGTAATGCATGAGACCAAGATCCTTCATCTCAAACTCAGAGGTTAAATCTTTCTTGCATTTGACAATGAGACTATCTTCTTCAGTTTGAAATAAATCATCAACATAAAGAACCATAATTAAAACTTTACCATTAACTATCTTGAAGTAAAGATTTGAATCTGCATCATTCTTGGAGAATCCCAAGCTCATCAAGTATTGATCAATCCTTTCATACCATGCACGAGGTGCTTGCTTCTGCCCAAAGAAAGGTTTGTAAATTTTCATCATGAATCATTGCTTTGGCTGCCTCAACTATGGATCTGTTTTTCCTTTCAGCAACCCTATTTTGCTGAGGGTTGTAAGGGACACAAAACTCCCTTTTAATCCCTGCCTCAATGCAAAATTTTTGAAAGCCTCCAGAAATGTATTATCCTCCATTATCAGATCTCAAAACCTTGATCCTTTTCTTGATATGTTTTCAACCCGGGCTTTGAACTCTTTGAATCTACAAAGTACTTCTTCAAATTCCTTAGATTTCAAGAAATAAATCCAAGTCTTTCGAGAAAAGTTATCAATAAAAAAAATATAATACCAAAATCCACTCAAAGAAGCCGCAAACATTGGTCCACATAAATGAGAATGAATAAGATCTAGAATACCTTCTGATCTACTTTCACTACTTAGAAATGAACTTTTAACATTCTTGCCCAGTGCACATCCTTTGCATATGCCATCATGATTCTGGCTGGATTTTGGTAAACCAGTAACCATCTTTTCCATGGATGGAAGAGATTTGAAGTGTATGTGACCAAGTCTCTTATGCCATATCTCACTTGTATTGATGGAGTCATGCACTAATGCTTGAATTGGATGAAGAGAAAGTTTGTACAGACTCTCTTGACGAAGACCAATCACACGGGTGAAATTGATACTAGAGTTCTTTGGCCAAGCAAAAACTTTACCTTCAGAAAATGCAACTTGATACCCTTTGTCCTCTAATGCTGAAATTGAGATAAGATTTCTTTTGATTCCTGGAACAAACAAAACCTCACTCAAATGAAGAGGGATGCCATAATCTAGTTGAAGAGAAGTGGCCCCTGTACCTTTTACTACATAACTTGTATCATCTCCAATTATCACTTATAAATTGGTTTCTCTTTCTACCAAATCAGAAAGATGCTGTCTATATCCTGTAATGTGACGTGAAGCACCACTATCAATCAACCATGTGTTGCTGTCGGTTAGAACATTGCTTGAGAGAGCTGAGATGAATAGAAATCCTTCTTTGTTGTCAGTGGATTCCTTTTTAGGTGACATCCCCTCCACATTTGCAGCAGCAACATGATGTTTAGATCTTTGGACACAATCTTGAGCAAAATGACCATACTTGCCACATCTGAAAAATTTAATGTGAGAGTAATCCTTCTTCTTTGGTTCAGGAGCTAAATCAGAATTATTGTCTTTGTTACTCTTGAAATTTCATTTTCTCCCTTCTCTTCCTTTTCCTCTGAATGTTTTAGCAGCAAGAACATGGTTTTTTTATTATGAGAGCTTCTTCCATTTCCTCTTGATATCAACCTAGATTCCTCTTGAATACAATCAGCCCTAAGACAATCAAACTTGGGAATTTCAGATCTTCCACAAATGCCTTGGATGAAGGACTTCCAAGATTGAGGAAGACCATTCATTGCCAACATGACTAGGTGTCTATCTTCAACTATATCTCCAATGGCATATAACTGATCTTTTAACTTAGTAATTTTCATGAAGTAGGAAATGACTGACTCTCCTTTAGCCATTTTAATATGATGGAGCTATTGTCTTAAGGCAAGAGCTCTACGGGTATTGTTGATCTCATACAGATCTTGAAGAGACTTGAATATGATTCTGGCTGTCTTCATCTTGGATATAATTGGCACAAGATGATCCTTTATGGAGTCTATCAAAAACTTTCTAGCCTTAATGTCATTCTTCTTCCATTGAGTTTTCTGAGCCTCATCAGATGGTTCAGGCACCTCAGTCTCCACATATTCTAGAAGATCATTTTCTTCCAATGTAATGAGAACTCTGAATTTCCAAGATGTAAAGTTTGATGCGCCATCAAGCTTATCTTCAACCTTGAGACCATTCACCATCTTGGATGCTTAGAAAAAATTATTCAGATGAGAGGAAAAAAATAAAATAAGAAAACTTTACAGACTTTGAATGAATCTGATCACTTAACCTGATTAACCCTGCTCTGATACCATATTGATTTTATATCAGAAATATCACAATGCAAGAAATAGATAACACAAAATAATACAAGACACAGTAGTTACCCTGGGAAAACCCTCCAACTTGAGGGGAAAAACCCAGCCACACAAAAAATGTTACTTTATTGAAAACTAGGAGTCTGAATTTTACAATGCTCACTAATTGAAACAATAATAAATCCTTCTCCGAGTCTGCACACACTTAACAACCTATACACAACATTCTCTACACAATAATATTGAACCTGCTACAGATATACTTCACACATAATACTCTTATAATAGCAATGGATGCTATACATGATAATAACAACAATGAATAGTCACGATAATCTCAGGATAAACACCCACAATAATCACAGAATAAACACCCACACCAATTGATTGCATGTGAACTATACTGAATATCAACAACTTGTCTCAGAAAAACACCTAGGATGCTGGTTTTGGTTCAAGTTCGAGTATGAAGGCCTGGTTTGCCGGTACGAAATTTTTTTGAAAAGGGGTTTGGGTTCAGGTTCGTTTTTACAAAAACATGTAATATATATATATATATATATATTTATGCAACCTAGAAGCATGAGTTAATATTAGAATGTCACATAGTATTATAAAAACATTTAAACAACAAAAACACTTGTAATCATAGCATCATGAATCAGAATCATGATCATACCATCATATACTTCAAGTTTAAGTTCAACATCAAAGATTCAAAACATTAAAATTAAATCATAACATTAGTTCAAGACTCAAGTATCATTGTTTGAAGTTCAACTAATGGATTAAAAATTTATTGTTATTCTATTCTTCTTCATCATCTTCTTCTCCATCTTCTTCTTCGTCATCATCATCTTCTTCTTCTTCTTCGTTGGCATTAGTTGAGTCACAAATAGAGCTAAGGCCAATGGGATCAGCTGCACCAATAATAGTATTGGCGTCAAAATCTTCACATTCATCAAGTGTAGGCCTTTCAAATCCACTTGTTAGGGTTGTGGATGTCAAAATTTTATAAAATATGCAAAAAAAAGCCTTGAACTCCGTCTGCGGGCCCAAGTTTGGTGAAGTTCGTTCAAAATTCGCCATTTTCCGGCTGGTTCGCCCGGGTCCGAATGGACTGCTTTGTGGTTCGAACTTGGTCCCTGTGGACCGGACCCTGCCCGGACCCATAGGCGGATCGGACCCGGACCACAGACCAGTTTGAACTTGGCCTGGTCCGGGGGCCCTTCTAGCCGAACTCGACTTCCTAGAAAAACACGAAAATGACACTTTCAACTGTCGCCAAAAAACACCTTAGACAAACTGCGAATACCAACAGGAATACATGAGATATGCACTCAAAAGACGGACGCTCCAAATCAATCTGCCGTGTCGAATGAAGACACTGCCGTTACCCAAGACGGTGACTCTTCCATGTCTTTAACTGACCGACCCTTCATCGTGTGAGAATATGAAACACCCAGACCAGTCGATGCCAAAAGCCAACAGTAGAAGAGAAGGAATAATCGCTGGCAAAATGAAAGATTATCAGCTGAGAGTTGCAACCGACGGCACATAGAATGAAGAACAACAACCTGCAATATGAGATGGCTCTTTCAGACAGAGATAACTATCACAGGTATGAAAGATATCTCCTGAAGCTACATATCATCAACAAGGAGATGAAAATTTGTTAAAAAATCAGACTCTGTGTACATCTGAGCCTTGAATGTTGCCAAATCAAATTTACAAAACATACAACTCTACGAGTACTTTATATGTTTTACATCGGGGGTAGTCTCTTTGAAACTCAAATTTGTTTTTTGGCTTCAAGATGTGCATTTTAGATGGTTACTTTTAACAGCAAATGTATCATCATTAGTTAAGGATAGGTTCCTGAAGATTGGATGTGTTAAGAGTGTAAACCAAACTACAGTAACCTCTGTATGGCAATGTTATGCTGTGTACACAGTTTTATAACTGAAGCTTTTTACTTTATCTTATGGACTGTGAAAACCTTTTGTTCATTATTGTTATCCTACTTATTTCTGTGCTGAAGCTTTACGAAGGATATGTGAATTTGTTTGTCACAATGCTACTTAAGTTCATTCGAGTGTGGCCATTTTTGGAAAATCACCTGTTAGATAAGTAAACTCTAGATATGCAACTTAGCAGATTATAAATTTAAGTTTGGAGATAAAAGCTAAAAGAATACCATGAAATGAAATGATGATCTTGAAAATCTCCTAAGAGCGACCATGTTATTTGAACCCATAAATGTGGTCTTTTATGCTTAAGAATATTTCTACATACTGGCAAATTGAAACTAAAATCAACCAGTTCTTTCTAATTCCTATATGCAATTAGATGCAGCAGGGTAGTGTTATTACCATATTAAGAAAGTTTGTTAACTTCTTACCGATGTTGAATTGGCAAGGCATTGATCATCTTTTTCATTTTCCTTGTTTATCCATTTTCTATTCCCTTGGGATTAGTCTTCAATTGCCTTGACATATCTCAAGGTTGCTTTTATTCTGTTTAAAGCAGATAGGAAGCCAGCGATTGGAAGTGATTAATTTTCAACCTTGTTTGGTACGGAGGGAGGCTCTTGTTGGTTTTGGCGCATCACTCTTGACCATACTTGCTACCCCAGCTGAGTCTGCTGAAGCAAGAACTGTGAAGGCTGACATGAGGAAGAAAATTCTAGAGAAACTTGATGAGCTACGGGAGAAGGCAGGGCTGAAGAAAAAGAATGAAGATGAGAAGTCTTCAGCTGACAGTGAAATAACAGAAAAATCGCCCTCTGGGTTGGCTCAAAAAGGTGAAGGACTTTTGGTGAACGTAGATTTTAATGCTTGACTTAAACAGATCATGGGAATGTCTTAAACTTTGATCTTTATTATTTCTCCAAATTGCAAAAAGTCTTAAATTTATGCAAATTGAGTCAAATGTTGCTTTACTGTTTAGGCCAGAACTGTAGATCACACTTGAATGCATTCTTTTCAGCACGCTGAATGGAAACTGTAAACTCTCCAGTGCACCAGTTTATGTTTACAACAATTAGTATCAGTCCCAAGTTCAATGCTATAGTGAAGCAAATCTATCTTGGGGCCATCTTGTTTTAACTTTTAAGTAACTGATCTGTGGTTTGTGGCAACTAAATAATAAGTTTATAGACAAGAACGTTTTCTGTTATCTGAGGGGTGCAAGCTTTCTCAAGTGAGAAAACATCATCTGATGAACATCGTTCTGAATAGTAGCACATTGACAACTTTCTCTCCCAATATGTTGGAACAAGTTTTATGTCTTGATCAAGCATACTTTGGACCAGAGGATCAAGACACTTGGTATTTCTTCCGAGTCTTGAATTTTTGTCAGTTTTCCAACTTATAATTTGGCATTGAAATGGTGACAACACAAGACTATATGATGACATGTCATTTCTTGAATTTGAAAGCTTGCCTAAATATGCCTGAAGTCCATTTGAGTGTATTTTTTTTGCTTTATCCAAAAACAGCGCCTTAAATAGTCCACATTACATCACCTTTATTGTAATTACTAATTTGTATTAATGCCAAGTTCCTGAGGGATTGTGTTTTCAGTCTGATGTTGAACTCCAGAATCTCAGATGTGGTTTTGGTTTTAATCTAGCTTTGTTGCACAGACATGCAATCGGACAGTTTTGGTATTCTTCTTTTCTTATAAATGAAGTTTTAGATACAAAATCTCAATGGTTGAGCACATACTATTTCTGGCAACAGAGCCACAAATCAGTGGCATACATTTTCATTATTGTATATTGTTCATTTGAATTTTGAGATTTTGTAGGTCTCATTTTTGATGTCATGCAGTTGATTTCAATTGGACTGTATGCAATATATCAAACTTACATGTGCTTAGAACTATATTGTCAACCCTTAATAGTTTTAAGCTACACGAGCAGAGTGACACTGGTGGAGCAGTTTTATGATATCAAGTAGTTGTTTGGCAACAGTTTGAACTTTGTTGTGTTTGTTGAGATGGAAGTGTGTGATTTGATTTGTTTGGTATCATTTTTGGTTGTCTTGATTGGGTATAAAACACTTGGGTTTGTCATTGAGCAGTGTTTTGTCATCTAGCAGAATCCTTGGGATTGAATGCTTGAGGGTTGGTTTGAAGAACCTGCAAGCCTAATGTAATTGATTTCTTTGGGATGGCTATCTGGTATAGATTGCCTAATGTAATTGATTTCTTTGGGATGGCTATCTGGTATAGATTTGTGGTCTTGGGTTGCCTCTATTAGATTCAAAGACCAATTCAATATCTTCAGATTTACTCAAGTACCATGTGGATCATTATTATTTTATCAATTATATCATTTCTCATCACTAGGTCATCTATTATGTTAAGAATCTCGAATTAAGGCCCCTAGATGTTACTTCATAGGCATCTCCTCTATATAATTGTTTAGTTATTCAATCTGTAACCCCATTGTGAAACATCAAATGTCTTAGCTATGTTATATCAGGGTTTGATGGTGTAAATATACTATTATAAATGTCAATCAAAGTATTTAATTAGGAAGAATAGCAAGTTTTGAAGGGAGCCGTATTTGAGCATACTTTTACCATAATTTAATTGCCAATGATAACTTGTCTGTACATATTCATCACTTGTAGCCTTTATCTTATTCAAAATCGGGATGTAATCATCCCACAAAAGAATATATTCATCTATACCGGTATTTCCACCTTCTCCAAACAATAGTAGTTAGAATCTGAATTCATCATTAATTTTAATTGCCTTTTGATTACATCCTCACCTAAGAACTTGATATCTTATCTCCATTGAGTGACAACTGTCAAGAATCCATTTGTATCCTGAAGCATTGTGTCTTTAAATAGTGTCACTTGCAAGCTTATGGTAGGAGTGGCTGAATCTACTGGTCCCACAAGATGCTTGATATAAGTTTTAAGCTCATCAATTTGAGCCTTGAGTTCTTCCTTGGTTGTTTCATCCTTTTGTATTCTTTGGAAGAAAATATCTATTGCATGTTACAATGATTGTTTCTCCCTGGCTATTGTTTGCACACCAAGATTAGCATCTTGTATCTGGCAATCCCCTGGCTGTATTTCTTCTTCTGGTTTGTCTGCTAAGGGGATACTTGAGCCATTGTTCATCCACTTTTATGGAGGATGCCTTCCTAGCTTTCTTGTTCTTGCTTTGAGGGATCTTGAAGTACATGGATTTGCCCTCGTGTAGTGTGCAGTGAGGCATCCTGCACCTTAGAGATTTCTTCTTCTTCTTCTTCTTCAAATATATCATCCCTGTGTTGTTGCTCTTGATTATTTTACAGAAAATCTTCTTGTATATGTTATTCTTCCTCATGTAATTGTTCCTCTTCACCTTTTTGTTGTTCTCCTCCCTTATCACCCAAGTCTTCTTGATTTCATGTTAGAGGGACATTGGTTTTTGCGTCTCCTTTTTCTTCTTTAGCGTCATCATTTGTATCAATTGCTTTAGGCTAATCTTGATCAGTAGTAGTCTTTTCTTTCTCAACCTAAGCAGATGAGGGTGGAGCAACATCCTTGGATGGAGATGGTGAGTTAGGTGGAGGTGGTATATGTATTTTGAGAGGTGGGAATGAGAGTTTGGCTTTTTGAGGTGGAGTGCCCTTTTCAACTAGAGAATGAGGAGAGAGGGATGTCATTCTCTTACTCCGAAGGCGTTGTGGTCCTTTGCCTCTTCTTTCTTTGCAATGACACCTCTCTTCTAATGCCTCTTCTTCTAAGGACTCCTTAATTTCTAGTTTCCTAGCAAACTTTGACCTCTTATATATTTGAGGCTCTCCAGGATTTAATCCTTTATATTTTCTTTTAGAGGGTCTTTCCTCTTCTATTATTGTTGTTGAAGATATCATCTTCCTTTGACTCGAGGTGGTAGACTTTGAGGATCCATCCTAGATACCTTCTTCATTTTGATACTAGTCTTCATTATAGTAGTCCTCTCATGAGTGGAAGGCTAAGAAATCTTGGTAGGCTCCTTGGAGGAGGATGGCTTCTTCTTCTTTGAGTTTCCCTCTCCTTTGGAAGGCTTGAATCTCATATCAGGGCAGGGCTAGCATAGAATAGGGTTTTGCTATCCATTCTTTGGTCCATCAGACAACATCTTTCTCTATTTCATTCATCTCTCCCACCTCATCAATGGTGGGATCAACACTAAATATAGGTTGACTGTATATTGCCATGGACTCATATGATGGATGAAGTCTCTTCCCATCTTCTTTCAAACCTTCTGGGATCAAGATCCCAATAGCCACCTTTACAAACTCCAAGTCTAGTTTGCAAAAATCTTTGACCCTCATTTGATATTCATCAATACAATTGACCTAATGATCTTCTACTTTGGGTTCATGCTTGTAGAATGCTTTTATGATTGAGCTAATTTTCCCTATACGAGCAAACTTGCCCTTGGTCAGTGATAAGGAATCCATGGCGTAGGCTTCCATTTCTACCTTAGTTGTCTTGACATTCTTCATATCGATGCAATTGTGAACACCCATTTTGATGGGAAAGGTGAAGCAAGATTTATGCTTTGTGACAATGAGCTTGTGTGCCTCTACTATCTACTTCCATAGTTCCAAAAGAACTTTCTTGTCACAAGGATACTTGGCCAGCTTTAGAGGGTGTTGGTTGCAGCCCACAACTCTTATACAAGTGAATGTCTTGAAGTGTATGTAGTAATTTCCAAACCTTTGAATCTCTATTGCATCATCCATTGAGAGCTTTTTTGCAAAATCATCCTCCAAATGCTTGATTATTGCAAAGATGAATGTATCATTTACAATATGGTGTTCAATTTTACTCCTCTCCAAAGTCAATTAAGGATAGTGTCTATGGATACTCGATTTTCGATCTCTTAATAGCCTATTCTAGCTAATCTTGAGAATGTAGCCTATGCAACAAGTGGATAGACAAGGTAGGGTGTCATATAAAACTTGGGATCACTCTTTATTGATATCGACTATTGATGTAGATGGTCATTGATGATGGTGCCCCATTATATATGTGCTCTTTCCTTGTTAAAATTGTCTTTACAAACAAGAGGACCTAGTAGTGGAAATCGCTGGCAGTGGGCAACTCTACAATCCCGCTCAATACATTGACCTAATCCTTTGCATCTTCATGGAACATGCTCCTATGGATCACTTTGAGTTACTTTGTCAATACCTTTCTTGGTTTATCCAACATGTTGTTGATGTACATTGTTGCATCAATGCACTTTTCATACAACTGGTTTCCAATGCTGACATTCATGATGCATACTCATTGCACATTGGTATCCCAAATACTCCTACATTATTAGGTGATTGCCCAACACTATCTCTCCCAATGGTCTATACACCTTCCCTTACCCCAAGTCATAGTTGTTGGCACAAGCCAGTACCAAATTTGGAGATCAAAAGGTCATTGGGAAAGTTGTTTCTTGAACTAGGCCCAATTTCGCTAATGTTGTGCCCATGATGTATTATTGTTCTCATCCCTCATCCTTTTTAGAATCTCCTTTAAATCCATATGTCCCAAATTTGTATTTGAGATTTCAATGTCCAAGGACACTATCTTTGATGGTGGAATATATCCATTGAACTAGTACTTCATTGGTGTCTCCTTTGTTTCCTTCTCTCCTATCATAATCTCTTTTGTCTGAGAAACAATATGTATTAGGGGAATAAATCAAAATATTTCATTACTAGTTAATCAACTAAAATCCAACCATTAATCCTTCTAGGGTCGAGGGTCAGGATTGTTCTTTGCAAACTTCTAAACACATTTTAGGTCCACTGAACAATGGATATCTAATGTCCAATGTCCACAAAGCATTAGATCAAATCTTCAATAAGTTAAGGGGTCATGGTTTTAGACTTAAGTTTCTCCAAACTTTGATGAACATAAGAAAGGGAAGCCTCGATGCTCAATGTGCAATTAACATTTAGGCTTTGTCTTCTTGTTAGGGGTTCCAAGTTTGCTATCCCAAGCTTGATGGTTAAAAAGGAAATGTTATCCCCGATATTCGAACCTTGGTGAGTTTGGAAACTTGTTTCCCTTGTTGGGATTAGGAATCCCCGATCACTTTGTATTAGCTTCGTTGAAAGGACAAGGGGAACTCTTGAAGTTTGATCCTCAACTTATTTTAATTTTGCAAGGTTTGTAATCAAGGTCGAGGCTTGGGGAGTTATGTTCATGTGGAACTATGAACTCAACCTAAGTTTTAGGAAACCCTAACTTGATTGCCAATGTGTTCTAATTTTGTAGGTCAAAACCCTAAATGCATCATTTGAAGGAGAACTAGGTTGGGATCACTTCGGCTTTTAAGGACTCCTCAGGTAAACCTTTTGATTGAATTTCTCAAGGAAATACAAAGGCACACTTGAGGTAGGGGAAGTAGTTGAGACTAAACCAAAAGAGGTACGAACAAGTGCCACCCAAACCCGAGGAATGATGGGATCTAAGCATAGGGTTTCAAAAAAAGTACAAATAGGAGACCCAAACAGTTTGAAAAGCTGTTGAACAAACCCTAACACTAGACCTTGCATAGAAAAAGACAACAAAACAAGATAATAAAAGATGAGAAAACCTGCTTGAAGCGTGAAAGGTTGACCTCTGGCATCGACACAAACTTATTCACACACTATTGCATTGAGGTCCAAAATCAAGATGTAGCTAGGGCACAAGGCTCTATTGCTATGAATCTCTCAAGATTTCAAAAGCTCCATGTCGAAATGCTTTTGTGAAAAATAATTCCAAACTTTTCCCCTTTTATAGGCAAGGTGTTGGTGTCATCAAACCACCAATTGCAATAAATGTAGTGCAAGGTTGAAGGTCGAGCTTCTTAGGTAAGTGGGACATAGAAAAGCACTGGATTCAAGCATTATTCTTTTGGCGTTGTCACAAAGTGAACACTGAATATCCAATGTCCGATCCTATATAGGGAGACAAGTATTGGACTTGTGGAGTTCACTTGATGCCAAGTGAATATTGAAAGTCTGATGCTTGACAAGTGATAGAAAACCAAAGGAACAATAGGGACTCATTGAAGGGTGGATTTTAGGGGCTGGGAATTTACCATTCCTAGAGCAAAAAAGTGAACACATAAGACTAAACCTTGAACTTCAAAAAGACCCAAAACAAAAAGCAAAAGGGAAAAAAACAAAAACACACCAAGGGACAAAACTCTTGCGGAAACTAGGAAAATAAAAGAGATGGGGGGTCCCCAATTTTGCAAGGTATTAAAGAGGCGTGTGAGTGCAAAGTACAACAATACCCTTCTTGTTCCTCTTGCAAGCTATTTGACAAGTGGGAGAATGTTAGGAAAATAATGTCTCAACCTTGCAATTATAAAAGGTTATTGTTGATAAACTAGTATGGGGTAGTAAGAGGGATACCCCCTCGCGAGGTCAAATGGGGATGGCTCTCTCAATGTGGGGTCGAGTGGCTACGTGCCCGATGGGAGTTGGGGGGAACATCCCTAAAAACCACATTTTATGTATAATTTATCATTGTAAACCTTGACTGTTTATCATTAAGTCACATGCCCAATGATGGATATACCCTACTTTATGCAGGCATCATATTACGATTGTGCATTGTAAGAGTCTGATAGATGTTGAGTTGCCTCTGAATCACTGGTTGGTGATGCTTGTTGGGATTTAAGTATCTAAACCTTGAAGTTCTAGCATTGGTTATATAATTTTAAATAATTAAATGGTGTGCGTAATTTTTCAGATTATGGGAGGCATATATACACTATTATGCCTGAGATGGATGCACTTGTCATTTCAAATTCATTGAATTTATTTCAGTTCTCTTTCATAGTCGTTGTTGTAGATGAAGTCTTCAAAGACAACAAAATGTTCCTCTTTTTGTTTCAACCCCTAATGGCTGGCGAGGGAAGTGTAGATCAAGGATTTTCAAATGTTTGATTGTCTTTTAAATTAGTAGATGAGAGGTGCTTTGAAGGCTTAGATGGAGATGACGAAACTCATTGTTGTGAAGGCAACGTGGGGATGGCTCTCTCAATGTGGGGTCGAGTGGCTACGTGCTCGATGGGAGTTGGGGGGAACATCCCTAAAAACCACATTTTATGTATAATTTATCATTGTAAACCTGGACTGTTTATCATTAAGTCACATGCCCAATGATGGATATACCCTACTTTATGCAGGCATCATATTACGACTGTGCATTGTAAGAGTCTGATAGATGTCGAGTTGCCTTTGAATCTATTAGAATGTTTCTAATATTAATGCTCAATCTTGTATTCTGTTGTATTATAGAAGTTTCTATTCCTGGTTTTTTTCGTCATGTATATATGAGCTTCAAGCTCCTTGTAAATGCATTCATTCAATATTCAATACAACTTGATTATTTTATGGTATCAGAGCCGTTCTTTAAGAAATTAATAATTTCATTTCCGAGCTCTCTGCAAAATCGCGTTTTTCAGAAATCGTGTTTTCTTCTACCGCTGTTTTTTTTTCCTCCTGCCACCGCTCGATCTCTTTTGACCTTCGTGGGTCCCTGCACGTGTTGATCGTGGCCCTGTTGTTAGCCTCTGTTTTCTCTCAGACTCCCGTGAGTCTCTGTATGTGCCGACTGCGGACCTGTTGTGGCATTTTTTCTGTAGTTCTCGGGCTCGTCTGCGACCTGCTCAACCTCAACTCAAACCTCGACGGTTCCTTATGCGTGGGTGTGCTGTGTTGTCTGATCTTCTAGCACGTGTTGGAGATCTTCTGGTGTGCCCTACGGATTTTCTCTACAAAAGCGATTAAAACCAATTTTTTTGAGCCGACTAGGGTTTTCTTCGAAAACCCTATTTTTCTTGCTCGGATTTTCAAAATTTTTACAGATTTGTGGTGGGTTTTTCGAGAACTCAACTAGGTTATCATTTATTTTTTCTGGGTACCTCATTTTTTTTGCCTCAGTTTTTGAGCCAGCGGATTTGTGATCCGACTTCAGATTCCTTGTGGGTTTTTTGCCTACTCTTCTAGGTACTTGTTAGTTTTTTCTTGGTCCATTTAAAATCTGCATTGAAATCCGTGCAAATGGCATCTTTGACCAACCTGATGCTAGAAAACAGTCAGCGGTTCAATGGTAGCAATTACAACACCTGGAAGCAGCGAATGTTAACCATCTTCGAGTATCGTCATTTGGATGCGCTTGTTCTAGGCACAAAAACTTGTCCTGCCCCCACAGCACGCCTGGTGGGACCTCCGTTACAACAGATCAGGATAAGTTTGATGATCAGAATCGCGAAGCTGTTATGCTTCTCAAGCTCTCTGTCACAGATGATCAGCTACCTCAAATTCGCTCTGGCAAGTCGGCTGCAGACATCTGGAAATATTTAAAGGAGTTGCATGAAACATCTGACAAAAGTCGAGCTTTCTTTATGAAGAATCAGTTGTTTTCCATTATGATGGATGAACATATGTCCTTACAGGAACATCTCACAAAGATTAAGGACATTCGTGATCAGCTTGATGCCATCGGTCGGAAGATGGAGGAAGAAGATATGGTAGTTATTACACTGAAAAGTCTACCTACGTCTTATGAG
>MU221181.1:665317-678890 GCA_018584345.1 Thuja plicata
ATGGCTGGCGAGGGAAGTGTAGATCAAGGATTTTCAAATGTTTGATTGTCTTTTAAATTAGTAGATGAGAGGTGCTTTGAAGGCTTAGATGGAGATGACGAAACTCATTGTTGTGAAGGCAACGTGGACCTAGACCTTGTCTAACTTTCAGCTTCTTTGAAAGACATGCAGTTTATCAGTCAAAATTTTTTCATGGGGCCTCATTCTTCAGATACTTGAGTGATTGTCGAGCCACTGGGTGTTGATGGTTTTCAATGTTTTTGTTAATATTTTTCTTGGATATTGTAAACTTCAAGGTAGTTAGAGTATGAAGTATGTGCTTTTTTCAGGATAATTTTGAACTCATCTTCTTTTTTTTTTTTTCAATAAATTTTAGTGGCTTTGCCACACTTACCCCCAAAAAATGTTTATATCCCAAGTTATTAGCTTCCTAAGTTGTCATTCATATTTGTGGGATCAACTAGTGAGGTAGCATCCTACATGGTAGGTGATGACTATGACAAGGTTCTTATTTTTAAGGAAGTTTATACACACTTAGAAAATGTTATATTTTAGGATCACTTGTCATATATTTCCATTTTTTACTAGAAATTGATTTGGTGAATTCCTTTGTTGACTAAAGACTCTTGTTTTGCAATTTCTATTATAGATTGGAGTTGTGTTTTAGCAATTGACATTTGTCAAACATGTTAGGCATGTGGCATGTTGAATTGACATATCAAGTTGAGATTTTGAATGAGTCAACAAGTGATGATTTGTTAAATTGCCCTTGTCATCAAGTCCTAACTATGACAATTCATGCCATATTGGACTCTTGGTCACTTCAGGGCATGAGAGTTGGTTTTGGGCATGTTTGGCATCCATTCTTCATGTTAGGGTGATAATAAATTTGTGGTGCCTTAGCTCATTTGTATGGCAAGTTGAAGTTTTTTTAGAGATGTTATGTTGCAATTATTCCAAAATATTGTAATACTGTAAAGATTCCTGAAGAGCATAGCTCTGAGTTCGTAATTTAATTGTTATTGTTGCCGATTAATGCAATTGAGTTGAGTGTTTGGAGTGCAATTATTTCCCCAAAAGGGTTTATCCACGTGTTGTGTTATGAGTTTATTCTATGATGAATATCTATTTATGTTTATTTGAATGTGCATCCGAATCTATAATTGTTAAAGAATTTAGAATTTTTTGTATTCACTCTCTTGTAGTTTCCTTTCAATACTCCTATGAGAAGCTTGCTTTGCAAGTATATTATATCCTTTTTTTGGTTGCTATATAATATATTGGGTGACTTTTGGAGTGGGGTTTTTCTCCATAAAGGGTTTTGCCTACATAAATCATTATATAGTATGCATTTTATTTGTGTTTATTTCTTTTTTAAATTATTGTTAATTGTTGTAAAGATTTGAAAATCTTTTTCATTGCACTCCTCTCAAGATTAGCGTATGAAATTGTTATACAATCTTGACTTCCTAACACATCTTACAAATATTGATATATGATAAAATTAATAATAAGACTAATACCACTGATGTGGGTGGTTTACTATTCTTCCAAATATGAGTTCGTAATATAATATTTACTGTTGTCCAGAAAAATGGGTGATTGATTTGATGAATTGTTGTGGTTTATATCCTCTAATTTGTCTCTTTTAGTCAAAGTTTGTTGTAGGAGGATACTTGGTTGTTGCAGGTTCTAGATTGTGTAGTTGATTTTAATAGTTTGAAGCTGAGAAAGCTATCTGCTTTTCCTCCATGCAAGCATTAGGTTCATCCCTATTCAAGGAAATACTTATACATCACTGGTTTATTTGAGCCATGAGAGTGTTGAGGGTTATTTTGTTAAGGGTTTTGTGAGCTTGATCGATTGCAGATCTCAGATTTTACATTCGGTGCATCACCCTTTAGTTTTAAATTTCCATTTTCACATGCACATCCTTGTATCCCTTTTCTCGTTCAAATTTAGTTTAGGTGAGCACTAATAGGGAACCGACCTTGTAATCCCAAAGATTCACTCTCGCCATAGGATACCCATAGCCTGAGAGTGTTTCCATGTTCCAAAAGGATAACTAGATTCCACATCTCGCTATAGGCGCAATCCTAATTGACAACAGTTATAACTACATAAGAGGACTCAAATGTCTTGAAGTATGCATTATGTAACTTTTTAACAAATGATAATCAAGGAGATATGAAGTATTTTCTAATGACCATGGTTGTAAGTCACTCCAACAAATGTCCTTGTACCCATTGGTAGTTCCATGAGATTGTCCTTGTACCCATTGGTAGTTCCATGACATCAATAGGTCCACCTCACCAAGCTAGGATGATGCATAAACATCTAGGCGAAGTAGCAATCAACATCAACCAGTAATATTCTCAGATTTTGTTTTTAGTTTGGGTTTGTTTTGGTCGTGTGTGACATTTCTCAACAACAAAAAACCTTTAATTAGATCAAATGTGCAATTTTTCAAGTTTTTGCCTTGTCGTAATTTCAAGGCTCTACAAATAGTTTTTTGGAGATTATTTTTGGAAAACTTGTAAGGACTGGAGTAAATTTTTTCTATAGGGGCATTCTTGGAGGTACTATGTTGATTTGGGAGCTTTTAAAATCAAAAGTTTGTCGGAAAATGTCCATAGTTTGTGGAAAGTTTACAATTTGAAAATTTTGAAAGGTTGGAGTAAAATCCTTCTATAGTGGACTTAAGGAGGTTATAACACCCTTATAGGAAAATTTTCATGCAATTTAGAGAAGTTTGAATTTTTTTTCTTTCTTGCACCTTACAATAGCACCACTATATGCATAATAATTTACCTAGGTAGAATGGAGATCATGGAAATCAATTTATTGGTTTTTAGTCCACTGCATAAATAATTTGGAGGCGTTCAAATTTGAAATTGGCAAACAAAATTTATGTTTGGGAGTGTAAGATGATGTTTAATTGTCATACTTTCATCAAGTTGGGGGTTCTTAATTTGCAAGGCAAAATAAAAGGAATGATATTGTTTAAATTTTTTTTTGAGTAAAGTAGCATATGTGGAGAAAAATATATAAAATAGAAGATACATTGGTGTAAACTTCTTCAACTATCTTGCCTCGAAAAACACAATGTGTGTAGCTTTTAATGGATGTGAATGCATTTAAAAATAAAAGGAAGTTGTAACATTCTTTTGGATGGAGGAAACCACAACTGAAAACGAAAACAAAAACAAAAACAAAAAAACAAAAACTAGAGAAACATAATGCTACATAGAGGTTGGGAAGAGGAAAGGATGTATGGGTAGTGAGATAGTTGCCCATCTTTATGGGCTGTTATAAACATAATTATATCAAAACAAAGAAAATATAAGTGAGATAAAAAAAGAGTGGGATTGTTGCAAGATAAAATAATGTATGAAGAGGGATAACATTGAGTGTTTAATAGGGAAGGAAATGAAGGTAGTTGTGAAAGAAGAAAATGATTGTGAAAGGTCATGAATGCCAATGTATACTTTGATTCATATTTATAAAAGAATTTTTTTACGCAAATGAATGATGGAATGAAATCACTATGAGTTTTCTTTTGCATCTTTTAATTTAATGGTCATGAGTTATGTGCTAAGGGTAGCTATTTGCATCAAATGGTATCGAAGCCAGTGGTCTTGAGTGTGTGGACAAAGCATCAAACTTGAGGTAGTCTACACGAAAACCTGCAGGTGAGGAACCCAAGAGGATTGTTGCAAGTGTGTGATGAGTCCCCCCAAAAATGAGGCGGAATTAAATGGTGATAGGGTTGAAGAAAAAATTCATCCTTGGAGATAATGACATGAAATTATTTAAGAAGTTGCAAAATTTGAAGCCAAAAGATACGAGAGTGAAAGATTACATGGAGGAGTTTTACAAACTGGCCATTCAATATAGAAGGCATAAAATTGATAGAGAAAAGGTAGTCAGGTATGTGAATGATTTAGAATTTAATATTCAAGATGGAATGAGTATGCTGAGATTACTTCAGTGGAGGAAGCAATACCAACATGTGTTGAAGGATGATGAGAAGTTGATCAGAAGGCAAATACATAATGCTATAAGTGATGGAATATTTGTAACAGAGAAAGGGCAAGTGAACAACAACCAAGGAAAGACAAATGAAAAAGAATTCAAGACCAAATGGAGTAAGGAAGTGGGACAACACAAAAGAAAAAGATTTTCTAGCAAGACAATGTGGTCGGAATAGTAGAGAGTTCCTAGGTAAATGTTTCTATTGTGGAGAAGTTAGTCATCATATGAGCATCTTCACATACAAGAAGACAACTAGAAGAGCGAAGCAATAAACCACTTGGCACAAGAGGATAAGGAGAGTGATGCATCCCTAAAAGATAGAGACCCTAAGAAGGTGAATCTCTCATGATGAGGAGAGTGCTGGTGAATCTAAAGACGGTTGAGGACTTACCATCCGAAAGGAGTCTCTTTCAAACTATATGCAAGGCTGAAGGTAAATGTTGTAAAGCTATAGTGGATGAAGGTAGTATAAATAATCTAGTTTATGATGAGATGGTAGAAAAGCTTGGTTTGATTAGGTGGAAGCACCCTAGTTTGTACAAATTTCCCTTTTTAAGAAAGGAACATGAGACCAATGTGAGTGAGCAGTGTTTGATTAACTTTTAGATTATGTCCTATAAGGAGGAAGTGTTGTGTGATGTAATATCTATGAGTGCTTGTCATGTGTTGTTAGGAAGATCATGAAAATTTGACAAGGGAGCCCTTTATGGTGGTGGGAAGAATGTCTACAACATTCATAAAGATGGAGGAAGAAACAACTTAAACAAAAAAAGGGTTAGAGAAACATAATGCTAGAAAGAGGCTGGGAAGATGAAAAGAGTGTGTAGTGGGAGAGTTGCCCATCTTTATGGGCTATTATAAACATATATATCTTAAAATAGATAAAAGATAAGTGACACAAAAAAGAGTGGTGGTCCTATATAAGGAGAAAAATGTAAGAAGAGGGACATTATCGAAGAGTTAACAATCAACAAAGAAGGGAATGGAGGTATCTATAAAAGAAGAAAATGATTGTGAAAGGTCATGAATGATAATGTATATTTTGATTCATATTTGCAAAACATTTTTTTTAATGCAAAAATGGATAATGTCCAATGAAATCAATGAGACCTTTCATTTGCATCTTTTTTTTTCATGAGTTGTGTTGAGGGTAGGTACTTACATCATCAAATATATTTATACGAACAATAAACACACTTTCACCAAATAAAGGAGTAATGCTTACATGTAAACCAAAATTCTGAATGCAAAATAGACATGGACACATGTATAAAATTAAGGTCTCATTAAATAACACATATCGCTAGAAATAGGCCCCATGTCACATATAATCAATCGCATCAAGGACGAGGATGCCAGAGGAATGCAAGGATTTTAATCAAGATAACATGAAGGTATAACTTTGTGGACTAAGTATGAATCTACATTGTGAAATGAGGAGAGCACTCAACTAATATTCAACAACTCTGCTTTAGTGTCAGATGTCATTGATGCAGGGTATACTTTAGTGACGAATATTTCATGTCAACGATGTGGAAAATGACGAATATATCGTACTGATTGGGGGTGGTCACTTTGCCTAAACTTTATAAATATTCGGTCCAATGCATGACCAAATTGCCCATCGTTTTATGTAATTAATTGTATCTCTATCAAGATTTTGCCAATAGAATCTACTTTTTCTACACAGTAAATTCAATATTTTTCGCTTACATTTTTTGAGGCCATCTTAATAGATGACCATAATTCGCCAATAGCCATATAAAGATTTATTGGCTAGGAGGACCCAATTCACCAACTCTATTATAATTGCCAATTAATTGGACGACCCATAATCGCCTCAAAAATTACATAATACGTGTTATAGTTAAGCGAGTTTCGCCAAATATTTGTATACCATATAAAATTCCTGCCGAATTCACCAAATAAGGATTGGTATAAATACATCAACTGAGTTCAGATTTATCTCTACACACTGTACACAATTTGGTCGGTTCTGACTTCTGAGCAGTGAGCTCTCAATTCGAATCATTAGCGAAGTTTTAGACCAGGAACAACCATTGCAGTTGACTGCATTGGCGACTACTAGTGACCTAAAGGTAAGTGATCATATTTTTGAAGTGTTATAATATTATTCTAAATTCATCCTATCTGTTTGCACTGTTGAGTTCATTCTTATTCAGTGGGGACTCGTCAGTGGTCATCTTGGAGACCACAAACATCTAGATTGTACGACGTAGAGGCAATGAATCATATAGTCTATTATTACTTCTTCAACAAGTTGATATTTTTTCGCAACCTTTATTTCGTTGGAGATGTCAAACATGAAGAAGGGTAGGAATCTTGAATGTGGGGAAGGGCAAGAGAGGCTAGCAAAACGCAGAACGTTGTCTTCATACTTTGGCCTTGACAAAGATTATGGTGAAAATTAGGAAGGTACATCACCACAAGTACAAGTACAAGATTCACAATGTACACCGCATATTGAAGAAGGTGACGAACCTGATATCTCAAATCATGATGAACTTGAAGAAGATTTTCTGGTAGATACCCAGGTTAGCAGGAATGATATAATCGACTTGGGTGATAATGCCACAGATGATAATGCACAGAAGGGGAAAAGAAAAGCCAAATGAAAAAAAGGATCAACCCAAATAGAAAAAGGATCGAGATTGGGATCTGTCAGTGAGGAATCAAATTACTTGGGCGCCAAAGTATCCATTCATTGAACCAGTGCAGAATCCAATTGAAGGCGAGCGTCCAATATAATGCAGGTGTAAGATTTGCACTTGGAAACATAACAAGGAAAAGAGGCCGCAACTAAAAATTGTACCATAGAAAAGCATATGGGTAAAGTTTACGAAAAACAAATGATAGATGGAGTTGAAAAATCAGTGATAAGGTGAAAAACAAAGGGGGAATGTCAACATGTTAGGAATGCTGAAGAATTTTATTTTCAGGAGAAATTACAGATGAAGCTTGTTGAAGTTAAAGGCTCTTTTGAAGTTTTTCTTGGAAAAGCAATGCAAATAGAACAACTGGGAAAATCTCTTTAGTTAAGTGTTTTTTTTTAATGTTTTGAGCAGAGGGCGTGCAATGACAGACTACCCACCAATGAGTGGTTTATTACACTATTTGAAAGCTTGTAACTATCCTAACAGTCACCTGGTCAGTAAATAGTGGATAGGAATAAGCAAGTTGTCTTGCTAAGGTTGAAAAAGCAGATGTAAAGGTAAAATTAAGAGAGTCAAAATTTATTGCATTGTCTTTAGATGAAGTTATGCCAATAGATAATACTTCGTGGGTATGCATGCATGTTTATACTGTATAGAATAATGCTCGCCAACTTCATCTACTATATGTTGCTAAAATGAATGTTAGTGTGAAAATGGAAAATTTATTTCAACTAGTAAAGAGTTCTTTAATTGAATATGGAGGTATGGATGACATGACGATTGCCCAAACGTTGGGTGTGTTGGAGTGAATGGAGCTTCAGTAATGCAAGGTCACATGAATGGTCTTTGCACAAAGATGAAAACTTCTTGTGCACCCTACATTAGTGGCATTCACTGCATGACCCACAAAATGAATCTAGCTTTTGGAATTATGAGCATGCATGCTCCAGTAAAACAAATGAATATTTAATCAGAGAGCTCTACTCACACTTCTGTTGAAGTCCCAAACGATTTATGAAATTTCAACACTTTGCTGATGGAATAACCGATGGGAACAAGTTTCTTAATGATAATGATGCTAGATTGATCTCTTTGGATGTACTAGCGCATCAAGTTTGTTTTTTTTTTCAGAATATCCATGCTTGATTGGACTATTTCACACAAATCGCGACGAATTAGGCCAAACAAAATTTGTTGACCTGCTTCAGAGGTTAAGTAATATAGAGACACTCTTAACTTTAACAACTCTTTTCCCCATGCTTGAGGAAATGAGGAATATTATGAAAAAATCCCAGCAAAGAGGTATGTATATTGCAGAATATGCTAAGCTACGTAAGATGACATGTGTCACCCTCGATAATACCTATCAAAGTCAACCAACATTATCTGCTCACAAATTTGATAAGTGACGGACAATCACAAATTTGAACAATCATGAGAACTTTTTACAGATCAGTGAAAATGGGGAGTTATGTGCCAGTGTACACGGAGTTGAGATACCAATGCACTACTTTTCCACGGTCAAGCCCGAGGAACCATAAAAGTGCCCCAAGGAGCGACTAGCAAGAGTTACAAGGGAATAGTTTAGCAAGATTATTGAGTCTGTAATTGCTTCTGCGAAGAAAATTGCCTATGATATTTCCTCACAGATTAGAATCATATTCCTTCCTAAAAAACTACTTGAAGCCATGTCTATTGTGTTTCCTCAATATTGGTCTCTCATCAATTCATCTGATTTTCAAACTAAGCTACTCACTTTGATAAAGCAATTTTGCAAATCTGAAGAATTAAATGGAGTAACTATAAATGGAATTTCAAATGAAACTCTTCTTAGAGAGAAATCAGTCTATTTTGCATACATTATGAGGGAACAATATGAAATAGTGGAGAACCCCCATGAAGAGGGATCAATTACAAGGCTTTGGACAAATCTAGGTTAGAGAGAAATGTTGCGTGATTCAATATCAGAATATTTTGAGCTTGCTGATTTATGTCTTACCATGATATTGGGTTCGGTGGAGGATGAGATAGTTTTCAGTGCTTTGGGGTTCCTAAAATCAAAGCTAAGAAACAAACTAGAGAAGAATTTGAAAAATTGCTTGAGGCTGATGCCCACACTTTTCCTTACGATAGGGCACTGAAAATCTGGAGGTCCAAATGTGAAAGAAGAGTTTTGGGCAACACTTCAAACCAAAGTGCCAGTGGGACAATTGACTCGTGTACTGGTAGCATTTAGATATAGTTCAACGAAGGTATGTAGACTCAGAGTGAAGAAAACACAAACAAGAATCAAGGAAGCTCTAAATTTGTTGAGGATGAATGACAACTTTAAGAGATTTGGCACTAGCAATTCTTAGGTATTTATTAATCTTATTACTATATCTCATCATTCATATTACAAAAATGATTGTGGTTGATAACTTTATGATATTTTATGTGTCTGTTAACTTTTTGCAATTAAAATTTTATATTGATTTGTAATTGCACTTTTCAACTTTCTATTTTCAGATATAAAATAACAGAATAAAAGGCGTACTGTGTTTATTGATAGAGTGATGTTTATTTAGACATGTTGAGATTTTCATTAATTCCTTTAAAATATAGCCATATGATACAATTCATTCAATACACAACTCTGTGTGATTGTCTATGCAAAAGTCAATACGAAATTTCAAAACCCTTTGCAAATGTTCCTGAATTCCCTTTTATAGAAACAAGGGAGCAACAATAGCTTCAGGTCGATTTGCAACATGCAAAGACTCAACATCAAAATCAGTATCACACCCACAGTACAGTTGTACAAGCCTGAACGTATCTATGACCATCATAGGCTGGATTAGCAAATTAGCAACTGCTACATTTCTCCTGTTCAAAAAAAAAAGTTCAAACTTAAAACTTAATTCAAGCCATGATAAACTAAATATAGAGAATAGCATTATAGCACAAAACCTTCGAATTAATTTTACATACTACGATTGATGAGATGTTTGTGTCAATTTTTGTAGGGTGGTCCACTTTACGTCTGATGGAAGTTCAATTTGTTTTGAAGTATGGCGAGTCACCTGCAAGTGTGTCAGCAATCCATATTTGGAAGATTGACTTGAAACCACTATTTCATCCAATACCGCTTTGAAAGTTGTCAATGGTTTCATGTAATCCAGAAAGCTATGATGAGTTGTGTCCTTAGGAAGCTTCAGCTTGTCTAATTCACACTTGATTTTATCCTCCAACCTTGTTTGAATGCTTCTCTTCCAATGAAATTCAATGATGTGTCATCAACATTCAACAAACCAATATTTAACAATTTGTTTGTCTTTTCATTCAACTTGGCGTTCTTTTCCAGATTTCTCCATAATTTTCTATCATTCCCTTAGTTTCTAACATTTTTGAATGATAGATGATGCCATTACCGAGGCACGAACATTGTTTTTAATTCCCTTGGATGCCAAATGACTGTCACTGGTTTTGTAGACTTCTTGCAAAATCTATTTTGCAATTTTCTCTTGTGAATAAAGACTTTTGTTCTTCTCAATGTGCTCTTTGAGCTTCCCAAAAATTTCTCTCACACTATCATTCAATTCAAACCATTCTTACAACATGTCACTCCTCTGCATTATTTGCCCCCAAATGTCCTATTTTGTATGCTTCACTGTATTTTTTACTTTGTCATTCAAGCTATCTTGGGAAGTTTTAATTGTAGCATTTGCCTTATGTAGCTCTTCTCTCAATTTTGACAAACGGTGTTTAATATGTTTTCTTATTTCCCCCACTTTCTCTTCCCATTGTTTTTCTTTTTCTCTCTCATGCTCCAATTGGTTTTGTAAATTTTTGTTTTCCATGGCAACAAAATCCATTTTTCCCCCAGGTCCTTCAGTTCTGCCTCCATCTGTTTTTGCTTTGCAATTGCTTCTATAGAGGCATAGTATTTTATCCTTTTCTGTAATTCATTGCACTTGTTATCTATTGCTTTCCTCTTTTCTTTTTCATTTTCTAGGTCTTCCTATAAACTTTCTATTTGTTTCTCCAACTTACTTTTCTCTCTCTCTACCTTGAGCAGTGAAATGTAGATCACTTGGTTGGTCTTTGTTGACACATTAATTTTGTCCACATTTTTAACTTTGGAAAAATCCATATGGAGGGTGCTAGCATGAAATTCAAAGGGATCTATTTGACTCTGTGGTGGATTTTTATCTTTAGCTGGGGGCATAACAAACATTAACTCCATCATTTCTTTGTTTGGGTCATATGTGGGAAATACCCCGTTCAATGCAGGTTCTTCCTCAGAAGCTATAGAAAATGCATCCCTCTTCAATATCTTCATATTTTCTTTTATTCATATTTCTTGTTTGTGCAAATTTATTTAGGAAATCATTGTAACAAAAATCTTGGGTTGTTGAGGCAATTGAATGTTTGAAAGGTGAAATAGCACTTGCAGTGATGTACGCGCCTCCACCTATGCCTCTAGTTCTAACTAATGCATTTTGAGGATTAGCAACACCCATTCCTAATCATGTCCCAATCCCAGGCAAAATGTTAGCAAGGAAATAATATCCTGAACCCATGTCACAAAAATATTATAATCATAAGGAGGCTTATGATTATGATCCAATCGAGCACCACACACTGTTAGACCTTTTGATACATGAATATTTATAATTGACATCTACTCTCATAGTCCTCAACCAGCTTTCCAAGGTCAATGTGGATGTTTGAGTTTTTTTCTTCAAACCCTAGGTCCAACAAATGAGCAAATTCTCTGTCGGTTACGGATAAAATTTCCTCTTGAGTATTTTTATTGACAATTGCTTTTCTATCTTCTTCATAATTTTGGGCGCAAATCATGACAATTTCTGGGCAAGGGAACACTTTAGGTAACACCATGTGTCCTAATCCAACAACCCACAGTGCAATTTTATTTTTACTTACATTTAACATTGTGTTAAAAATAGTATATTTTCCCTTGTTTAAATCTCTCCACTTATTAGACTGCATATCTAATTTCTATGATTCACCTTTTTTCATGGATAACAAGATCTTAAATATCATGGTATTCATCAGTGAAACTTGTTGTTTTAACCAGTTTGGTTAAGTCTATTTTCTCATTCTCTTGGCTTTTAGCTTTAGTTGTAGTATTCGGTTTCCCCATTAGTGGTACTGGTAATGGTTCAAAATAATTCTAGGCAACTAGTAACTACAAGCTTGAAAATGCTAACCCTCAAGTTGAACGGTGAAACCCTAATTCTAGTTCTATAATGTAAACGATAAACCACGAGATTCAAAAATAAAAAAAATGTTGGATGTAGGTGTTCTAGATTTTACCCATAGTTTCTATTTGAGCAGACTAGCGTAGACAAACTCTGTTGCATTCCTCAAATTAGAAGTAATTTCTGAATCTCCTTTGATTAAATAGTTTGTCCAAGAATCAAAATACCAATATGAGTCCCTTAGTTTCAAAACCTCAAAAAGTTCAAAACCTAAAGGGAAGAATTTGTAGAATCGTGTTAGAATTTTATAAATTAATTACTATTTGCAGCCTCAGGGCAATAATTTTATTGCTTCTTTTTGAAGACTGACAGTCTTACACATCACACGTGTCACTTTTCTGGATTGTTTTTGAAGACTTTTTAATCCTTCACAACGTCTACCCGAAATAGAGCTTATTACACTTAATTAACTGCATAATCCAATTTAGAATTGAACTATAATTAATTAAATGTTTATCGTTTATGGTAGGACAAGTCACAACGTTTAATGACATGTGCCTTGTTTCCGGTGGAAGTTTAAAAAAAGGGTTATCGTTCCCACATTCGCCCCGAAATACACCTTAGGTCGTTGATATGTGCTCATCCAATGGACGTCAGTATCCGTTGTCAGTTGTTGTGGGTCCCATTATCAATAGGATATTTGCCAATTTGGCAGCCTAGTCACTTGACATGTCATCGTCCAATGAGCCATAGCCTTTCTTTCTGAGGATTGATAGTTTGACACATTAGACGTGTCACTTTTCCAAAATGGTTTTAAGACTTTTTCATGCTTTACAACTTCTGCCCAAAATAAAGCTTAGTACACTTAATTAAGTGTAAAATCACAAATTTACAATTTAACTATACTTAATTAAATCTGCTAGGTGGATGTTCAATGACACATGTCTCATTTCCGGAGGAAGGTTGCAGAAAATGTTTATCATTCCCATATTCGGCCCAGAATACACCTTAAACTGTTGATTTGTGCTCATCCAACGGACAATGATATCCGTTGTAACTGTCACTTGCCGTGGGTCCCATCATAATTTATCAATAGGATTTTTGTCAATTTGGGGCCGCCTCACCTGACACTTCATCGTCACATGGGAAGAATCATAAATAAATAAATAAGTTAATAACCATGTTAATCAAATAATATAAATGTTTAACCATGTAAACTGTATAATATTTAACAATTAATTATATATTGAATAATTTTAACTATAGTTTTAAATCAGTGTTCAGGTTCAAGATTTAATAATTTCTATTATAATCGATATTCCACTTTAGCATCAAGAAGTTAGAACATAAATTCAAAGTCTTTATATGACATATAATGTTAATAATATATTAGATATCATTTTGGCCATTTCTTAAATTTAATAAAAATATATACTTTAAAATTTAAAATAACTAAAAAAATATGTTACACATATCTTCCAATTTCCAAATACTTTAAGAAATGTTTATTAAAAAACTTTCTATTTGTGACAAGTTTATTAAGGTTAGGGTTAACATTAGAATTAGGGTTAGGCTTAATTTTTTTCCATGAGTTCTAAAAGAACCCATTTAACTTTTTGAAACATAGAAAATACCCCAGAATATATATATATATATATA
>MU221181.1:678961-699066 GCA_018584345.1 Thuja plicata
TATATATATATATAAAATTTCAATTTAAATATATCAATTTAACACTATTTTAACCATCACATTTTATTTTTAACATATACATACACACATTTCTTAATAAAATAATAAAAAAATATTAAAATAAAAAAGTAAATTCATTCATGTTACACTGTATTGCAATTTTATTTTGTTAACGATTCACAAAATCACACACACAGATTTGTTTGTTTCAGTTTCAGATTGAAAATTTATAAACTCGATACTGCATTGTAATTTCAATTTTGCCCATAAATTATTATACAAATTTTTGGTCATTTCAACACAAACTAAATATGCTAAGTGCAAAACAATTAAACTGAAATAATTTTTTAAATTCATAAAAGGAAAATTGAAATGAAGTTGCAAAATTTTAATTTATTTGTTCACAAATTTAAATTAGTCGAACTCCCTCCAAAACTTTAAAGCCAAAATGAGGGGAGTTATGGGGTACTACCCCCCAAAAAAACTATTAGCCACTAGGGCACTGGTAGTGGACAAGTGGCATGACGATATAAAAAACAAAAAAAGCAAAGTCGAAACCCTTCAATTAAAAAAACCAAAGCATAGGGTGACGAGTCATGAGGACCAGTAAGGATCTTCCCCTTTGTCTAAGTAGAGTTATTAAGAGAGGATAACCTCTGAGAATTCTTCGAGCCATCTGTAATCCAAGCCCTATGATTCTTCGAGGAGAAACCATTTTCGTAGAAAATCCCTCCCAATCTGCACCCACCTTCGATGTCGTGTCAACTACTCTGCATTCAGGTTAAAAAGAAAGGGTTGCACGACCACGTTTCTGCCTGACTAGAGATGCTTGGGTATATAACTTGCCCAAGGGATCCCCACCCCTAATTCTATGAAAATGAAAACATGAACGTCATCCCCCAGGAACTCCTCTTTAAAAACATTCCTTAGCAACATGAGCAAATCCACCTTCTCTCCTTCAAGGTCGAGAAGAGACACAAAGAACCGGGATATAATGTTCTTGTTGACGCGGTATCTATCAACATTTCGAAGGAACTCTCAACTAAGCACCATCAACACAACAACATTTGTAAAACACCTAACCTGCTTACAAACTAAAGTGAGGGTTGCGTCTAAGACAATGCCTAAGAAGGCCTTTTGGTCATCCACGGATGCGCATCTCAATCAGATTGGAGTGTCCATCTCCATAGCCTAAAGGCCTAAAAACTAGAGGCAAAATTCCAAATTTTCAGCCACCTACAACTCCAACACTTTATCTACCTAAAGCAAATTGAAGAAGAAAGAAGCAAGATCTCCTATAAATAGACCTTGATTGATACTTAGCAAATCATTATTAGTAATTAATTCTCTAATTCCCTATTTAATCCTTTGTCCTTTAATTTTTTTTTAATCTTTCATATTTTCATGTAAATCTTTCCCATAAATGTATGAGTGTAAGAAATTGGTAATATCATCAGTACCAATTTGGAAGTCATGCGTGCTGAGTGGATGACAGTTAGAGAATGTCACTGTCAGTGACAAGACATTTATTTCTTATCAAGAAGGATTGTGCAACATTATCCACCGTCCACGTAAAGTACTATCCAGTTGTAATTGAGGATCATAGTTAAGGCACAGGTTACGATTTGATACATGTCTCCATTCTAGAGACTTCTCGGAGAACTCTGTTTCCTTCAAGAAATTGGGGGCGAAATAAAACTTCAGCAATTGATCTATGATCATCGAACGATCTCAAATAATACATTTAAAATTATAAAATGTCGGGGGTTAGGTACGTGTCGATGTGGTCGCGCTTATCGATACCATCGTGCAGAGTGTGCAGACAAGTTGACAACAAATAAAGATGATATTACCTCGATGTGATGTTGCATTAATTAGATCTCTGATCAATTGCCTCATACAATATATATTTTCCTCCTCACTAATGTATTATTCACTAGGATTTTATGGAATTTTCATACGGTAGGAAAAAAATCCCCAATACAAACTAATTTTTTTCAAATTAGGAAAAAAATTGCGCCATCAATATAAATTTTTTCCCCCATAATAATGTTGGATTCACCAGGATTTTATGGAATTTTATACGGTAGGAAAAAAATTTCCAATACAAACTAATTTTTTTTCCTAATTTGAAAAAGCATTTCGCTGTCATTATGAAAATTCCCCCCCCCTCCCCCCCAAAAAATAATGTTGGATTCTCCAGGATTTTTACACTTTTGTCCGGAGGGGTGGGGGGCGAGGGGGTTCTTAATGTTATCCCTCCATTAATGTATGGATACCAAGCCTATACAAGAATTATAAGTATGTTGTCGACTTACATCTTAATTTATTTATTACCTAATGAATTTCTTAAAAAGTATCACTTAAACAAATAAGTTTTCATATTATAATAATAAAAGTCACTTCTTGACAATGTTGAGAGCCACTTCTCACCCTTATACCTCAATCATATGTTCCTTAGACATTTAATTGTCATTTAGATTAGCATGAAAATCAATATGCACATAAGTAGAATAACAATTCAGACATAATCCCAAAGTAATCTAAATATTTTTTTCTTCTTTTCTCCATTTAATTCTTCAAATTATTTTAAATATTCATTTAATTTATATAAATTTAAATTTTATTTCATTATCAATTATCAATCGTAACTCCCTATCCTAAATTTATTTATTTATTATTTAATGAATCTTCGTAAAATATTTGTGTGAGGCCTTCATCATCCACTACTCACTTCGAAAATATTTTGCAATTTATTTTTTAAAATTAGCTATTCTATTTAAACTCTCTTAAAACCATAAATCTTGCTTTTTGACTATATATTACGGCAGTGTCCAGGCAACAACATATTTGCACCTAGTAAACAAAATATGTTGTTAACAAAATATGTTAACAACATAAATGTTAGCCTATTGTGTTAACATGTGTTAGTAATTTGCAAACAAATACAATAGGCTAACATTTATGTTGTTAATATATTTTGTTAACAACATATTTTGTTTACTAAGGTGCAAATATGTTGCTGCATAGACACTGCCATATATTACCTACAAGTCTTGTCGGCGAGGATGAGTCACAACAACACATATTAAAAGATTGTGGACTTAGTTAACCGTTTGATGTGACCGTAAACATCATGATTCAGTCAGTCATTAAAAAAAATATCATTAACATTAATCTATCATTCAACCATTGCAGTTAAGAATAAATATAGAAAACGATTATTAAAAGATTTCATCTAGCTTATAGAGAGCATATGGGTTAGGAAGAGGAAATTTATTAGTCATATTAAAGATTGGATCCTAAGTTTTTTCAAGATTTTGGATGAAAGAATGTTAAAATTTTAAATGGATTCTAATTTGATTAGTGAACTAAATTGGCCTCTATTACCTAACATATTGAGGTATGATTTAAGAGATTCATAGTTATCACACTAATTTGGTGATATTTTCATTATTTGTTATAAGAGCATTACATTTTTAAAATTATTTTTTATTCATATATATTTTTAGAATGGTTGTACATAATATATTAATTTAGTTATGTCATGATTATTTATATTAATAATATATAAGTAAAATTTAAGAATTTGTTTTTTATTTTAGTAAATTTAGTTAAAGAGTTTATTGAACAATAAGTTTTGTAAATTTTGTTGAATGTAAGGTTTGTAATATTTTAAAAAAAATGGGGTTGGGATCATGTTTTTGCAAGTGTGATAATTTATGTAGTTTTGATCTATATTTTTGATATAATATACAATAATTTTTTTTGTCTTATTAACAAAATGTTTAAGAATATTTATGTTATCTATAATTCTTTTATCCAAAAGAATCATGTTTTTATATAGTTGGAAAGACACCCATCTATTTCATATTCATATGACTAAAATATAACAAGCACATTGTTTTGATTCTTCTCTCATATTATGTTTAAAGATTACGGTTTGTTTTGTTTGTTTTATTTTATTTTGTTTTGAATGAATTTATCAAAGATAATTTTTGTCAATGTAATGATTCAAAATACAATCAAATTTGAATTCTAAACAAACTTCTCCAATTAGAAATTTGTTAATTCTTGATCCTATATCTAAACTTAATTATTCAAATGACAAATACCCAATTCAACAAAAATGTATCTTATGGTGGAGGACGGCTTGAAGATTTTTTGAATTCTTCTAATGGCTCTGTTTGGTTTGCCAACAACTCCCTTTGGTTCGACTTCTATTCCGAACCCTACTGTTGGTAGTGAAGCAATGACTGTTGCTGGGCTTAGTGAAGCAATCGTGGTGGTTGTTGATGGTTCAGTTCCACCTGCCTCGAGGCTTTTTGGGCTGGGTGCAATGGGTGCTACCCCAATTTTGGCAAGGGGTAATATTTCTGACAATGCTAGGGGTAGGGTTTCTGTTGGAATAGTGTCTACAAGGCACCCCCTCAGAGACCTGGTACTAGGTTTACTGCTATTGGCGGATGGATTTTTTCTCACGTTGCCAAATTTGCACCTCCAAAGGAAAAATTTTGACCTCTTGCCTATGCTAAGAAATCCCTAATAGTGGTGTGTGGTCTAGATGTGGTGGAAAATGTGGATTTCTACCAATGTTGTGGGTTAGTTTGTAGATTCGCTAGTTTTTGGCCTTCTCTTCCAGATCTTCATCGTTGAGTGATGGATTCATGGAGAATCTTGGTCCTTGATAATATTGAGCTTTTCCCTTGTGCAAAGGTTTTTTTATTGCTCTTTCTACTTCTTCTAAAGAATGAGATTTGGTGCTAAGCAAGCTGTGGGTTTAAGGGACCCACTCTCTCTTGGTGAAACCTGTGATAGTTTCCTTTAATCCTCTTACTAAACCACTTAGTGTGCATCTAGTGTGGGTTGAACTCCCCTATCCTCCCATGCACTTTTGGGAGAACTCTTTCTTTGAGGCCATTAGAAACTCTATTGGCCACATCATAAAGGTGGATGAGACTACAACAAGTATGGGTCTCTCTACCATTGCACGTATTTTTGTGGACATTGGTATTTCCACACCTCTCCTTGGAGATTTTTTTCTCATGCTGGGGGATATGCCACTGACTCAAGTGGTGGATTATAAGGGAATTCAAAATTTATGTCGTTGATGTTTCTCTATTGGTCACTTGGCAATTGATTATTCTGTCCTACGACGCAAAGGCCCTGGCACTTGGTGGAAAGACGCTTGCGAGGAACATTTATCCGTCTCAGCTTCTGATTCTTCCTCTGACAAAGACTCATAGATTGACGATGACAATGAAGCTCCTTTTGCAAATATGGGTGATGCTCCTACTGTAAATCCGAATATCACTCCTACTACTAGTGTGACCCCTTTGGTTCTGAAGACCCTTCTTCACCTACTACTCCTACTTTGCTACAATCTTTGGTTGACAATGTACATCTTTCTCAGCACTCCGCCCCTTGTACTGAAATTTTTCCAAATAGAGATTCATTAGCCTCTCCCCCTTGTGGTGGTGATCCTAAGGATAACATCACTTGGACAGTTGTCCGACAACATAGGAAAAATAGTTCTTTAAACTCACATTCTTCTCCACATGTGTGTGAGTTGTCCTACCACTCTTGAGAAGGGTTACTATCCTTTATTCTAGTGTGTTGTTTATATTCTTGATTTAGAGAAGGGGTGGAAAACCTTTACCATACAAAAACAATCAATCTTTAAAATTTTCAAACATCAAAGGTGGGTTTTGACCCACTAGTCTTCATTCATCTTAGTAGCCTTCCAAATGTTGTTTTTCCTTAATAACTTTCAAGGAATACATGAGACCAAAAATGTAAAAGTATTTTCAAATACCCATTTGTCCATTATTGAACATATCCCAAAATTAGATAGGGTTACTTTGTACAGACTAGGTCAAATTTTGATTGTGCTTGTAGGAATTATGCCTAATTTGACATTTAGGTTTATGACAACTTGGGAACATTCATTAATAGATTTCACACATCAAATAATTAGACCAATCACTTCAATTACATTTAAGATAATATAGATAAAACCTTTTTGGCCAATGTTCACCAAGATCCAATGGTGGAAATGAAAGTTATGATGTTTTCCCCAAAACTGGTAACCCTAGGGCAGATTCAGACTTGCACTTACAAAAATGATCATAAATTTTGCAAATCTTTATGAAATTGAACCAAACCTAAAGAAAATGAAAGCTAACTCATTTATATTTCCAATTATATAAGTTTTAAATCTATACCATTTTGTATCGGGCCATACCAAACAAATAGAAGACTTTGCAGAAATACAACAACATAGAAAACTAGTATGCAATGACTTCAGAACAAGTTTGATTTCATTCCCAAACTTATTCATGTAAGAAATATGCAAAAAATGAAAAGAGCTTAGGAAAGAATCCAAGAGAGTGAAACAAAAATAAAGTATTTTACCATAACCGAATGAATGAAAGGTGTTTCAAGAACTATCACCAAGATCATCAAGAAGCTCCAAGATCAACACAATGAGACAATGTTTTTGAAAGGGGAAAACTAAGAGAATCCCCTTGTGAATATAATATGAATGAGGCAAAAAATCCTAGAGAAGGAGAGATAAAGTGAGCAAGAATCTCAATACAACATTGAGAGAACAAGTTTGAGAATGAGAGAAGACGTGAGAAAATTGTGTGAAGAACCTCAAGAAGTGTGTGTAGATGCATCTCTTAAATATAGATGAGTGATGGAGTTTGAATGTAACTCCTATGTTCTATGAATGCCACATTCACATTATGTGTGTGCCAAGTGTGAGAATCCTCTTAAGGAGGAATATCTAATTTCCTTATTAAAGGAAATACACAAATGTGACATGTCCTCCCATCTGCTCGGAAACTAAGTTATCAATGCTACCACCATCCACTATTACCTTACAACACTTACCTCCAACCTTGCATTTGGTCCTGAATAAAATATTTCATTGACAAGGTTTTGCCTCCTTATTCACCTTCAACTTTCGGAGCATAAGAGATTCCCCCTTTTTAGGAGCATTGTCACATTCACCAGCAGATGGTTCACCTTCTTCACTCACACATGCATCTCTCTCGTCTTCCTTACACTAAAAAACCTTGTGTCCATTCAAGACACACTTAAATAAAGTACCTTTAAACTCTTTACCACAATTACCTCCCTTAGGTGCAACTGATTTAGCTTCTACCTCAACTACTTGCTTTCCCTTATCACCATCAACAACTTGCTTCTTTCTTCCTCTAGAGTTATTATGTTGTTTCCTATTCAACTTGTATTCTGCCTTCATGGCATACCGATAAGCCTCCTCAAACGATCCTATCTTTAGCATACTCATCTCATCCTGAATATTAAACCTCAAACGATCACATACCTAGCCACCTTCCCCTTGGAAAGCTCTTTGTGACCAAATCTAATGGTTACCTTGTAACATTCTTTAGTGCAATCCTTCACACTTAGATCTTTTTGCTTCAAGTTCTACAACCTTTTGAACAACTCCAATTCATAGTCCTCATGTATGAATTTAGCCTTCAACTTTGCAACCATCAGCCTCCACCGAGTGATCTTCATTTCACCTTCTTCCTCTCTATCCTTCTACAATTATTTCCACCACAAAGTTGCATGTCCTTTCAACTTTTTATGTGCCAACCTTACTCTCCAAGGGTCTTGGATATCTTCTAACTCAAAGTAATCTTCCAACTCACCTATCCAATCAATCAGGTCCTCTGGATTCAATGTACCTGAGAAGTTAGATACTTCCTACCTATAACTAGATCCTATAGGTCTCAACAACTGGTCAGATCCATCTCTCCCAACAGATCTAGGAACATCTACAACTCCAAATCCCTCTGCAGCCTCCTCAAAACCATCATTAGATCTAGTATTCCTGCACAATCTAGCAACAAAAATCCTGATCCCTTCCATGACCTCATTCCTTAAACCTGTCATCTCATTCCTAATCTCAACTCGAAGATCTTCCTTTATCTGCTCCATCAACCTAGGGTTCATTCTCGGTGGCATCCTTCAAGATCTTGGGTGTAATTGTCTCAAATCGACGATTTGATTCACCAAAGATGATACCCTAACCCTTGCAAACCCCCAGTCCTTAGGAACAACCCGACCAATAAAAACAAATCATCTTCCAAACCACCTTGTGCAAATCCTTTGCTGATGCGATTCAGATACGATCTCTGTCACCTCACAACAACGCCACAAGTCCAAAACCTCAGATCAAAGACACAACAAGATCAAAATCTTCACTCAACCATGCTCTAATACCAGTTGACACGGTCAAGGTAGGAGAATCCCAATAAGAGATGTCCAGACCTTGCAACAAGAGTCAACACAACGAAAAACAATAAGAGACAACAAGAACAACAATATTTGTATCCAAACAATAAATTTATTCAGTAGAATTTGTTCATACATGCTAGGCTGTAAGGCCTTCTCGGTTACAACCACATACAAATAAAATCCAACTTAGATCTATACCCAGATCTGTCAAACCCCAGAACAATCATCCCCAATGATGCTACATGCTCTTCCCTTCTCTCTCAACTCATGCAACACATTACATTTACACATAGCCACCAATAGGTCATCCTAACAATTAATTACATAGACCAAGACAAACATATTAGACTAGGTCAGCCTAAATCCCTATTAAATACTACATTTAATTATTTCACAAGGATAAATCTAACACCCAAGTTGGCCACACATAGATCCTTCTAGAAAATCATGTCATTCAGCCCCAACGATCGGAAACATCATTCACGACCTCCAACAATCAACTGGTAAACTAACTGAACAAGTGTCATGAAGATCAACAACAAGCTGAAAGATAATCAATAGGATCTCACAAACCATGCCACCTTGAGAAGCACAATCATAGAATTCAATTCCATGAACTGTAATGAACAAACCCTTTTCGTTTCTCTTGCCAAACACCTCTACGGATTGAACAATCACAGAATCTGAGAAAACTGCCTGGAACCAGAAACTTCTTCAAAAACCTAGTCATAGAATCTATCATAGCTCAAGTGCAGTAACTCCAAACGAGTTGCGATTATAGGAAATGCTTCCCAATGACCTCATGAACACCATATCATGAGCGCAACCTTTGAAGATCCAAAGAACTCCACCAAGACAAAAATCACCCAACCAGTGACCAGGAACATAAAACAAACACAAAACTGGTAACAAAGGTCCACCAGTAAACAAATGTTTTTGGATGATGCAAGATTACCAAGGACCCAAGATGCTCTTGGATCAATTAGTTCCTTCAAACTCAAAATACTTATCCATATCTAAGATACAATCTATCAAATCATCGACATCTAGGTCACCATGATAATCAGGTGGATTGAAATGAGGTCTCCGATTAGCACTAGTCAATGCCCTAATGTATTTAGGTTGAGCTTCCTGATTTTTTTCCTCTACTTCTTGATTCTGATTCAAATCATCACCTTCTTCATCACTGAAATATTCTATATGTTGTCCTCTCCTCTAGGCTATCTCTACTGCTTCTTATCTTGCAGATTTTGTCTAAACAAATCCAAAACAGCTGGATCTGTGTGTCGTGCTCCACCTCTAGCATTCCTCTTGGCCATCTTCATAATTCTCAGTCACTATAGGTTGGATCCTCTCAACTACCACCCCACAAGAAAACTCTAAGGATGAAAAACCTTTCTCTGATACCACTTGATGTAGTCAAGGATGAAGAAACCTCAAAAGATCAGTTTGATCCTTGCAGCCAACACACACAATGGAAAACAACAAGAACAACAAGCCAAAAATGAGAGATCAACCTTCAATTATGATCGGTGAATCAATTACAATAGATTTGCAACATGCAGTCTTACATACTAGACATACATGCCCGATTATGATTAGAAAACCCTTACAAAACCTAGCCAACCTGTGCTAGATAATATTATGAAAACTCTCTTCTTATTTCTTATCCCTTAGGAATAAGTCCATAAGCTTAAATAAAAATTGCAACATCTAGTCGGCCTCAACAAGATCATATTTTCCAAGAATAAGAAAATGTGTTACAAAAAATAGGTTAGGACCCAAAACAACTGGATCAACCTCCATTGCAATCAATAAGAGATGTGATCATACAATAAGGTCAGCTTCAAATGTATAAGTGAGCTTGCACGATCACACTCAGAAAAACCAACCGGTAGATCGGGGAAACGATCGTAAACCCAACCACAGACCAGTAGCATGAAGAAGAGAACAGTCCCACAAAGAAACTACAACTCACGCTCGATGAAACCAAATGAGGTGTGTTCATATAAAATTATCCATCACGAAGCCATGAAAACTCTGCCATGACCACAACCAAAAATAATGAGTACAAATCTATCACCAATAGAAACACCAGACTGAAAGCATAACATACTAAAAAAAAAAGCAAATGTTTTCTGTTGATGTAAGACTGCAAAGATCCCAAGATGCTCCTGCATCAGATTTAGCTCAACTAGCTTAGTTTCAATACTTGCTTTCTCAGCAAAAATATTTTTGAAATGGTGTATATTCCACTCTTTGATTTTAGTTTTCAAATAATGAAGCTTTTAAAAATTTGAAATAGCCTGGATCCTTCAATGAAGGGACAAGTCTACCACCATAGTTTTAGAGAGGGTAAGAATGAAGCATCTCTGAAATACATTGGTTCAAATTTGAAAGACCCTTTTTTATTTGTAGTATCCTCTATTACTTCCAATAATATGGGGAAGTGGTCCGAATCAGAATAGGGTAAAATTGAGGAGTAAAAGTCATTATTGATAGTCAGCCAATGGTCTAACATTAAAAAGTGATCCAGTCTCTCTTCTATTTGACAAAAATTAGACCACTTATTAGTCCATGTAAATTTTCCTATTTTGGTGATATATCCATCAACTTACTATCAATAATGAAATTGTTGAAGTATGCCATTACTTTCCTGGAGGGTACGATTCTCCCCATTTTTTTTGCATCATTTAAGACAACATTAAAGTCTCCCCCAAAAATAACCATATGGTCCTTAAGGATGGAAAGGAGGTCACCAAGCATTTTCCACAATCTAAGTTTAGTAGTTATTACAGATGGACCATAGATATTAAAGATCCAGAAGCTGAGTTTTGAGCAACAACTATCTACTTTGATCAACATCCAATTCTTGGCCGAAGAAACCGGTTGTACTGATACCTTATTAGCATCCCATAGAATTGCAAGGCCCCACAAAGAACTATTAAGAGAGAAACAATGTGGAAATTCCTTACTAATGCCAATTTACAGGGGAAATAATAAAGAGTTTGAATCTACTTCAGAATACTGAGATAAACAAAGGAAACAAGAACATAGAAAATGTCATGCACACAAGATAAACACATGAGACCAAATTTACGTGGGAAACCCTTTCGAGAAAACCCACCACCAAAAAAATCGAGTGTCTTCTTTGTATTATAGAAACCAATGTTTTTAATTAAGGTAACAACATGTTTTGAAGGGACCCCGAAACCCTGTACAAAGTTATCTCAAAAGATATTCAAAAAAGCCCTCTAAATGAAACAGATCTAGACCATAGTGAGGGTTTTACAATATGCTCCCACAACCATAAAGAAACAATGCATGAAACAACCTTCATGCAAACCCAAGCTAAAGACAAATCCAAGACTAAGTTTTACCTTTAGCACCCTTCTGATGGGAACGAAGAGTCATATAAAAAGAGGAGGGCATCTTAAATTTTTTTCCTTTAACAGTTATCCATCCCTCCTCAATTTTTCTATAAAAAACCCCTTAGCCAAAACCCTCGAAACCTGCAAATCAAAGCATGGGTAGAAAAAATAGAGATATTGTGGTCGATAGCCTCCTCCACATCCTCATCAACAACAAT
Source organism: Thuja plicata (assembly GCA_018584345.1). NCBI lineage: Eukaryota > Viridiplantae > Streptophyta > Pinopsida > Cupressales > Cupressaceae > Thuja > Thuja plicata. The sequence goes on from MU221181.1 coordinate 690,825, forward strand.
AGAGATAGGGCTAGAGACAGGAACATGCCTATGGATATCCCTCATTTTCAACACAACATCAACCCTTGCAGTAGTAGAGGGTTCCACAAACACCACACGAGGGCCCTTACCCTCACCCTCCCTCATGGAGGCAGGGCATGAACCCCTGAATCCAGCAAAGGAGAAGCCTCCATTGCGGTAGCCAAAGCACCCAGAATGACATTCACATCATGCGTTGCACCCAAACCACCAGCCCAGGAGGGCAGAGGAAAATCATCAACGACCGAAGTATTGATGGCAACAGGAAGCCGAGTACCAACAATAGAAGAGGAGGCGGCGAGAGGAACCCTAAGCCCAGCTGTAGTGGCAGTGGAAGGAGACAACGACCCAGCAGCAGCGACAATGGAAGGATCGAAGAACTGGCCGCTGGAGGGAAGAGGTTGTCGTCGACCAATAGAAGCAGTGACGACGACAACATGAGCCCTATTCACAGCAATAGGAGATGCGGCATGAGGCATCACACATTATGATTTTCAAGCCACAACATAGAAAAAACTCAACTACAATAACCAATGTTACATACAAACAATAATGTATTTTTGCACAGGCTCAGATTGTGTCACAATCAACCCGACTTTACACCACTTTGACACTCTACTATTACAACCTTTTAGCTTCAAATTCCTAACAAATCCTACAGATATTTATACACTATGTGACTCATTATAGAATTCGGTATAAAAATTGTCGCTCCATGAAACGGTTACTAGTAGTCTTGGCACTCCTCCACTTGACGGTCCCTTCGGCATCGGATCACTCCCTTCGCCTTAGAGACTCCCTTTTCCTCAGACACTCCCTTCGGCATCGGGTCTCTCCCTTCGCCTCAAATCACTCCCTTCACCTCGGAGACTCCCTTCGGCAACGGGTCACTCCCTTCGCCTCAGAGACTCCCTTCATCACTGAGTCACTCCCTTCGGCCTCGGTCACGCCCTTAGCCTCCGACACTCCTTTCACCTTGGAAACTCCCTTCGACATCGAGTCACTCCCTTCAGCCTCAGTCATGCCCTTCACCTCCGACAATCCTTTCACCCTGGAGACTCTCTTCATCATACTACACTGTCAGGCATGATGCATCGTATGGTGGAACCCGCTTCGGTAGACTCATGTACGATGAGTCATCATATGATGGCTTCACCGTACATCTTCGTCACACCCAACAATCTCCTACTTGACAAAGTATGTACTCATATCCATAGAGTTACTTCACATGACCAACAAGAGAAATGTGGACTCCAAAGCCCATCATACTAATACACCATACCTTCGTAAACCGGAGTTTACCATGTGTTTCATTGTGATACCCACAATAGAAAAACATGAGTGGTCTTATCTTACACATGAAAGTTCCCACCTTCTATTATGCCATTGCCACTAGACACACATAGAAGGCATCCATAGAGAAAACCACACAACTTGTCGCACAAAAGAATCATAATTCTGTCTCAACTGATATCACAAGCCACAAGCACTCGGTCCAAAGATAACCACATGTACCGACAATTATAAAAAACCATAGCTTAAAAAACATCCATGACAAATTCTAATGCATGCAACTATCCATACCTCCAAAGTATATCACACAAATTCAAAACCAACAATATATACATATAGTCTCAAGCCTCAAAGCAATATCTGCCACATATACACTAAGAAGCTCTCACTGCACAACTAATGTCCGTCTGAAATGAATCTATTCTACAACATCACATAGAAGTGCAACAACAAACTTGTAGCGTCAAGAGCATCAACAGTAAATCAACCATGTACCATGTCCTTCTACGTACACCTCTAAATGCCTCTCGGACTTCCTGCTGAAACCATCAATCGTTCCAACAAATACATCTCTAATCACAAGAGAAAACAACATCACCATCGTCGCTAAGTATCCATGAGCACCTGTAACTGATCAATCCATGCTAACTCCAAATGCAAAACAACAACTTCATGAAGTGTCAATCAAATGACCAATGTACTAAATACACAACAACAGAAAAAAACAAGATCAATGTCAAAGTTCCAACCATGGTCTCAGGAACATTGACATGACAACATGATCTAAAAGATCTCAACCAAAGAGATAACATGCTCATATGAACATACCATAACATGTCAAATGAAAACATAATCCACACCTTTATCAAAGACCCTGTTGAGCCTTCAAGATGTCAACATCTTCAGTCACATGAAGATAAACATCTCCAAATAGTAATTCAACAAACGTGAAAAGATCCTTATCAGGATCTAAGACACCTTCCAACATCTGCAATACTAATGAAGATCATTTGCTAACAAACGAACCTACATCACTGCCAACAACTCCCAGTGAACTGTGGTGTCGAGTCACACATGGCATCTACGTCACTACCAACAACTCCCACTATACTGTGGTGTCGAGTCACACATGGCATTGTGGAAAACCTCTTTCACATGAAGATCAAATTAATCTACCAGTCATCATTAGATGACCGAATAGCCAAGGCAGTTCTGCAAGCATCTTCATCATCACTCTGAGAAGACTCCGAATCAAAAGAAATTTTCATTTTTTGCTTCTTCTTCTTCTCTTTGCAATCCTTTCGGATATGACCAGCCTGCCCGCAGTTCTAGCACTTCACTTTGGACTTCTTTCCAGAAAATTCAGACTTCATGTCCTTGCTTTTGTCCTTCCATCTGTCTCGAACGATGAGAGCCTCTATAGGCACCTCAAAATATTTCCTCCACATCTCCTCTGATAGAAGTGCAACAACTACTTCATCCATTTTAAATTGGGTGGTAGTACTTCCGATGGCCATCACAAGGTGATCCCACGAATCAGGTAACGAGCACAACAATAACATGCAACGCTCTTCTTCATTAATGAGCACACCATAGATGTTAGTTGTGCAATCACCATATTGAACGCGTTTAGATGATCTGCCACAACCGTTCCTCTGTCCATCTTTAGAGAGTACAACTTCTTTCTCAGGAAGAGCTTGTTTACCAAGGATTTTCCTTGATAAATATCTCCCAACTTCTTCCACAAAGAACATGCAGATTTCTCTTCATGGACATTCAACATAACAGAATCTGCAAGGCTCAACCTTATCAGTCCTCTAGCCTTTCTATTTGTCGAATCCCAAACTTCCTGCTTCATGCCTGAAGGGTTGTTACTAGACACAACGATCCACAGATCTCGATCAACTAGCATATCTTCAACTTTAAGTTTCCACAACTCAAAGTTTGTCCCATTAAACTTTTCAATGTCTATTCTGCCTGATATACCTGCCATCTCAATTTCCAGATGAACACTTTGCAAAACCCCACTGGAAACAAATTGGCACAATGACTAACCCTACCCAACAAGGATTAAAAAAAACTGGTTTGGCTCTTATACCACTTGTTAAGAAAGCAACGGTGCAGAAACGCCTTCCTAATGCCAATTTACAGGGGAAATAATAAAAGAGTTTGAATCTACTTCTGAATATTGAGATAAACAAAAGAGACAAGAACATAGAAAATGTCATGCACACAAGATAAACATAGGAGACCAAATTTACTTGGGAAACCCTTTCGGGAAAAAACCCACCACCGAAAAACCCGAGTGTCTTCTTTGTATTACAGTAACCAATGTTACATACAAACAATAATGTATTTTTGCACAGGCTCAACTTATGTCACAATCAACCGGACTTTACACCACTTTGACACTCTATTATTACAACCTTTTTAGCCTCAAATTCCTAACGAATCCCGTAGACATTTATACACTATGTGATTCATTATAGAACTCGGTATAACAACTGCCGCTCCATGAAACAATTTCTAGCAGTCTTGGCACTCCTCCAATTGACGGTCCCTTTGGCATTGGGTCACTCCCTTCGCCTCAAAGTCTCCCTTTGCCTTAGGCACTCCCTTCGACATCAGGTCACTCCCTTCGCCTCAGATCACTTCCTTCGCCTCAAAGACTCCCTTCGGTAATGGATCACTCCCTCCGGCCTCGGTCACTCCCTTTGCCTCGAAGACTCCTTTAACCTCAGAAACTCCCTTCGGCATCGAGTCACTCCCTTCGGCCTCGGTCACTCCCTTCGCCTCCGACACCCCTTTCACCTCGGAGACTCCCTTCGCCGTACTACACTGTCAGGCATGATACATCGTACGGTGGAACCCCCTACGGTAGACTCACGTACGGTGGCTTCACCGTACATCTTCCTCACACCCAACAAGAACCATCTGAGGGTGAGGTGAGAACCTCCCAGGGTTTCCAGAAGGAAAAAGAATTCAAAGCGGTTTCATCAGACATCTTTGTTTCTTGAAGCATGACAATAGTGAAGGCATCATCATCAAGCTGATGCTTGATAATGCGCCTTTTATTAGGGGCGTTTACGCCCCTAACATTCCATGAAAAAAGTCTCATTCCTTCTGGAGGAAGACTCACTTCCCCTTTTCTTGTGAACTTTCTTAGAAAGTAGAACACCCTCTGTAGTATACTCAGACTGTAGGTTCCTTTTAGTAGGAGAGGCCCGTGTCAATGGGGGACTGAAAGGGGGCTTCTTCTTTTTGTTTCCCCCATTGTGGTTTGAATTCCAGCATCGATCTGTTGTTGGACCTTGTCAGTATGTGGTGGCCTACCTTTAGGCTTGGTTGATGAGATCGGTGACATTTTTGAGGAAGGATACTGACGAATGAGGGTAACCGTTAAGGATCCAGTGAAAGACTTATCATTGGGAGATGTTGCAAGTTGAATACTAACATTATGCAGATCCGATTCTCTTTCCAGGGATAAAAGTTCATAAGGGTTGGTAGATAGAGGGATTTCCCCTTGACACTGTAGCTAGGACAAACTAGCACCAAATCTCTGAATCACAGAGTCAGTAATTTCATCAGTCAATACCACATTGGCTTTATTCACAATATCCTGAACTTGGAAACAAGTTTATCATCCGGTTTGATAAAAAAAAGTTTCATCAGATGTGCCTATAATGGGAGGACATTCTATATCATTATTACTGTGATAAAAATTAGAGGAAGCCAAAAGTCCCTTTACGTTCTCATTGATGGGGGTCTCAACAAATTTTGGTGCAGCTACAGGGAGGGATTTCCAGATGGCTTCAGCTAGGGGAGAAGGAATGTTAAACAAAAAAGAAATGGTGATGAGAGGAGAAGACGTGGGCTGAGAGGAGAAGACGTGGCCTAACACATTTGATTTGAGCCACTACGATTAAGAGACTCGTAGCTATCTTAGACTAGATTGGTGATATTATCATTTTCTATTAGTACATTCTTAATACTTTTCCCATTCATATATTATGTAGAACTCCTGTGTTTGCTATGCTAATTTAGCTATGGCAGGCTACTTATTTTTTTAACATATAAATAAAGTTCATGAATAATCTTTCAATTTTATTAGTAGATTTAGTCAAAGAGTTATTGAATGTTTTGTGAATAGTTTTATAATTGAAACATAATTGTTTTGGTTTATAATAATAATACTATGCAGTAAGTGCATGAATCAGGTATGAACATTATAGAATCAATTTTGTTAATTACATGTCTATAAATCTTATTGGTATACTAAAATAGTTATAATGAATATTATTATTGAGATAATGCATATTTTTATTATTTGTTATTTAAATTTGATGTTAATAATTTTTATAGGTGAGGTAGATTTGTATGCGCGCAATTCAAGCATTTTTGGGCGATAATATAGAGACTAGATGTCCATACACATTATTCTTAAGTGTTTAATCATGGTCTTATGCATGTAACAATAAAATAGCTAACATTTTTGTTTTGTTGTTAGTTTTAGCAAGTGACATAAGATGGGATCCATAAAAGAGTTTACTAACAAAATTAAGAGATTTGTAATTCTTGAAAACTTATGTATATAGGGATCAAATAATAATTTGTGAGGATTTGTTTGAGCCACTATTACGGAATTAAGTACACCAAAGAAGGATATAATAGGAGATAAAATGTAAATACTTGTTAATATTAAGCAACTTCAAGGGAGCAAGCCTTCAACAATCTTCAATAAGAATAGACTTCACAACATGATGATAATGAGCTATCCACTACCTCTTATATATATCATGTTTATGCCATGTAAACCACCCAAGAAAGCCTAATTATGCGTATAAAATTATAATTATGATCAAATGAATTAATTAAAGGTTATGCTAGACTCAAATCAGCTAAACATATCCCCATGCCTGTTATATTTTAATATCTTAGTGTATCCCTACCCTTAAAAACAACCTTTTCTCAATATTTATGACTCATTGATACATTTGCAATAACACTTCTTCTAAATTCTTCCACTTGATCAAATTCTTTGCAATCATCCTTGTTTACAACCTCTTAGTGTGTGTTTGAAGGGTTCCTTTAAAGTTAAAAATTATTAAACTTCACTCCTCATCAATCTCTAGTAACATTATCTAGGTTGAAATTCTTTAATTAATGAACTTAAGAAATATAGAAGATCTCAAATGTATTTTTGTTGAATCAGATAATTATACTAAATATATGCTACAATGTCAATCTTACATAAAACCTAATAAGACCCACAATACCTAGCTAAAAAATTGTTATCCCCTTCTATTATATCAATGCCATATACTTATATGGCTATAATCACACAAATACCCAACCTCCTACTTTATTATTTTCCACTTGGGTGTTGTTTAATCCTATTATGTGTCATTTCTATTTTTTCTCTAAGAGTTTAAAGTAACTCTTACAAGCACTAAATGTGTTCTTCCATTGGTCTAACCATTGAGTGTAACCTCAAAGAAGAGGTGATGAATGGTGGATGGTAAGTCAATTTGGTGGTAAAATGGAGACACTTTGGATGTATTGTGGGAAGAAGTTTTATACCACCATACTACTAATGATAACCATTGCACCCATCTCTCCTATTTATCTTTAAAAAATCAACATAGATAAATCTAAAAAATTATGTGTTGGAATGATAAAGAACCCATCATGAGTTGTGCACACTTCAAAGGATCTACCAAGAAATACTCCTTCCATGAAAGAATGTTTGAACATGATCTTTTATGAACAATGAGATTAAAATAATATGATGATTCATTGATGTGTTATAATGTACAAATGAGACTTTCTTATATAAGAAAGGTGATGAGGTAAGACTACAACTACACTTGATGCAAGCGCTAAATGGTTGATGCAATTTAATAAATGCCTAAAGAAAATATTAAATAAAGAGCTATCATCTATCTTCTAGAATGCCACCTTACATAACTAACTTGATTCTATGTACAATATTAAACGAAAAGTTACAAAAGTAACTTATGGAAACTAAGCCTAAGTAAGCTTAACATGCAAATGAGGTTTGAACCTAACATTATAAACCACCCTAGTGTATAAATGTAATTGTGGCTAATACAATGAGCTATGAGAGAGATTAATACCAAGAATAAGAATAAATTAGTCCAAAAGAGCTACTTATAAATATAGGATCACAATCACCTACTATAATTTTTGGGGTCCCAAGTATCCTCTAAATGGTGACCACAAAGGCTTCTACAATACTTTCTGTGAATGAGTTTGACAACGTACAAAAATGTGCATACATAGAGAGTCTACCCACTATAGCCGTGGTGATATTATTCTTGAGACTTGGATAAACTAATGCTAAAATACATGGTTATCCTTTCACAACTCTAACATGCATTTTTCCATAAAATATTTTACATCCCTTCGAGTTCTTCCTAAAATAAATCCTATTCGACTCTATCGTGTATATAAGAAACCTAAATTCCCACTTGTTAGAAGCATGAATCTCTTCTAGAACTTTAAGCTTAATGCCCAAGTTCTTACATCTAGGTACAAACTATCCTTTTATGATAGGGCATCTTATTTCCATAATTTTTTATAACATACTTGAATCTTATTGGAGTTTTTGGGTGAAAGTTTAAGCATTCATGTCATTCCTCATTTAACCAATCCAACTATAGTATGGGAAAGAAACACAATAATTATTTTCTATATTCATTCTTATAAGATAGTGCATAAACCACAAAATTTTCTTTTCCTCTCTTGGGTGATCCCACAATATTGGGTTACAATTTTTGTAACGATGAAATAGGGAGTTTTTGGAGGCTCACATTTTTTCCCCTTCGTGCGAAATGGGGTATTCACACGAAGGGGAAAAACTCTTCCCGCGAAGACCCCATATGAGGGTCCTTTACACGAAAGGAGGGGG
>MU221181.1:720316-737690 GCA_018584345.1 Thuja plicata
AGGATCCTACCTCCAGAATCCGCTGACTACCATCCGCAATGTTCCTTTTGGTCTCCTTGTTTCTCACCTTTTGACTTGAGGGCCTCCCTGGTGATGCTAATCCTACTCCGACATCTCCATTTTTATTTCTTCTTGTTGAAACCTTTCTATTTTGCGCCTCTTTATCTTTCTTCCCCTTTTTTATTTCCCCTTTGGTATTTTTCTCGTTTTCTCTATCACTTTTCTCTCCTTCAAGAATTTGTGTGATCTCAGTTGCATCCCCCCATTTTGGTTTAGCTGGTCCTGCTGAATTCTGAAGTTCCTCTTTTGTGTTCCCCCCTCTTGGGTGTAGCTATCTCTTGATCTTTATCCCCCCTTTTTGGGGTCTCTTCTAAATTTTCTGGACTACCTCTCAGCTCCATCTCGCTATCTTTCTTTTTGTCCTCATTCTTCTCTATTGTACTTTTGGTTTCTTCCTGAAAATTTCCTTCTCTGTGGTAATCATTTTGCTCCTCCTCCGACTCTTCCTCCCTTTCTTCATCTCCCTTTAAATCCTCTTCCTTAAACTCCCCTTCTTCTATTTGGGTTTCGTTTTCTTCTATTTCATCTTCTTCCATTTGGATTTTGTTTTCTTTTTCATTTGATACTTCTATTCCCCAGTCCTCAGGATCCTCTGTATATGATCCTAACATTGTGTTAATACATTTAGTCTTCTCATTAGTTTCTTGTATCTCTTTCTCTTTTCGCTGTCCTTCCCTGTCTTTGCTACTGACTTCTTTAGTTTTTCTCCCTACTGGGATCCATTTCTGAATAACTTTCTCCGGACATTTTTTTGCCCAGTGACCCGCCTTTTTGCAATGGAAACATGCAAAGGGTATAGTTTCATATTCTATAGCCTATTCCCACATACCCAGCTTAGATTTCAAACTAATTTTTTCTGGCATGTCCTTATCCTACATAATCCCAACACAGATACGGGCATAGGTTAACCTCCGTCTCGCCGCTGTCACATTATCTATCGACAAAAGTTCACCAAATGAACTAGCTATACCAACAAAAATATCTTCCAACCAATATTCAAGAGGCAATCCGTGTAGCTTTATCCATACTGGAACTTGTCGAGCTTTGTCCTCCTCGAATACAAGATTTGGACTCCATTTTTGGAGAATAAGAGTGTTTTTCCCAATCAGCCATGGCCCGCTGCAAAGAATATTCATTCTATCTTCTTCACAAGAAAAAAAGAACGACATACATCCCTTAGCCATAGCTACCACCTCTACCTGTCCTTTCAAAGCCCATTTTCGGGAAACAAAAGCCCTAACCACTTTGATGTTAGGTCTCACTCCTACAAATCTACCAACCAGCGAATTTTTCATCCTTGCTATAGAAAAATCAATGGTCTGGTTTGGGATTTCAATAGCAAAGCTTCCCTGAGAAGGTTTTGAAACATTCTTCACCGGAGGTAAAGAAGATTTACCTGTTGGTTTGATGCCAAAAAGAGACGCCCATTTCCTCGGTTGCCCCAACCCAACCTCCTGTCTGGGACCCCCTCCTGGGTCCTCTGGCGCCTGTCCCGCATCGGGATCCAATCCTGTGATCTCGATGTCCTTCCCATCATTCCGCTTGCTGCGCTCAGAGGATTCTGCCTCCTCCCAAATTCTCCCACCCAAATTCAAAGTTGAATCCGGACGCTCCCGCTCCCTCGCTCGCTCCCTCTCTCCCTCCAACATTGTTACAGACGCTCATATGGTTGATTGCCATCACTTTTAGAGTAAAAATATGATATAAAATATCTAAACATCCTTGGTGGGATTAGTATATTTCATCATTTTAGTAAGATCAAAATTTATTGTTGGGAAGTTAAAAGTTTATAGTTTGCATCTCTAAAATCAGAAGCGATCTAGTGTTATACTTTATGTACAAAATTTGAACAAGGTATGTAAATGAAAATAGTAGGGAAAGAAAGATCACATCATAAAATTTTCATTCTTAACGTAATATCAATGACATATATTAACGGCTATAGAAATAAATAACTATCTCTAAATAAACCTTGAGAATTATTAATATCATCACAATATGACAATATCGTTATCACATATTTTGGGCATCAATAACTATAGTATTATATAAATTTGGGGCAACCTTGAGTTGAATTTAACATAATGTGAAACACTTATTGATTCGAGGGTTCATTTCCTAGAATCTATATCCTTCTTAAATGTTTGGACTAAGAAGTATTCATGCTCATCCTGAATGCTAAATGTTGAGGATTAACAATAAAGTTTGAAGGAACTCAAATGTATATTGTCGATGTGTCTAATAGATTTTAAGTTACATCATAATATAAGGACTGCCAAATTAATTTAGCGATACAATACCTGCATGGTACTAAACATGGTTTAATTATTTCAACTTGACACTTTAGGTAACCCACTTGGGATTTGAGGATGATTTTTTAACATGATAGTACGATGCCTATCAATCATAACCATAAGAACCTTGATACAAGAATTATCGTGGGATTGAAGGATATTATAAGTATAGGCAATCATGATATGATTGCGTATTGAATGAAAAACAACTACCATTTAAGTTGACAATGTTGTTGAGATTGAATGAAGAGATGAGCCCTAAATAATCATGTTATGTAACATCTCTTGATAACTTGTTACTCACCAACAAGGTCATAATCTATATATATGGCAATGATGAATAATTTATTATCTAGCTTGCAATTTAGACTAATATAAGGAGATGAGCATTGCACCAAAAGGTAATAAATTTAGAAGATTAAGAATACCTTTGATAATATTACTATCAAATTAACATTCTACAGGTTGGTCCAAGGGATGTACCATTGCTAACTTTCTTACATAAAATTTAAACATTGATCATGTTGGATGATATCAGTTTTGGTTACTGATCATGCTGTTGATATTCATGTTTTGTCACTAATGTCAACATATATTTCTATGGAGAAGAGACTAGCTACTTAACTAGAAGGAGTGTATAGACACTGTACGAATGATTTAGAATGATCGAATTTGGATTTATGTAGAAGGATGTGTGTTGACCTTATTCCTAAGGTCGCTTGGCTCTATGTCACATACTGTGGATGTTACAGTTGATTTAGTGAAGACTGGTTTTCTGGACTGTAACTATGATTCTGGACAGAGCAGGTCTCTGTGTTTCGGGTATATCTTTCTGGCGAAGATATTTTAGAACTTACGACCTTACTGATGGACAACTGACATATGGTAGAGTAATGGGTTGAGTTTGATTTCTATTTGGATACTGATGATGTCAACTGTGGCGTGTATTCTGGAGAAGACCTATTTCCTGGATGACTTCAGACATGTAGCGTGTAAAATTAATTGTGAGCATGAATTACGGATGTGGAAGTATATGTGATGGATTTTAAATGTTGTATACTTGTTATAGATACCGTGTGTATCTTAGCAAGGGGCTACGTAATTATTTGTATAATGGAAAGCCTTAATTGGCCGACCTAGTTAATTATGTATTAGGAAAGCTTAACTGGCCGACCTAATGAATTATTGTAAAGGGTATATATGAATGATAATTTCTTGTGGAGAAGTGTGATAGAGAAAGAAAAAGGAGAAGAGGTGTGGAAGTTGTGAAGCTTGTTGACTGTTGGATACAAAGCAGAGATTATACTTCATTGGAACTGACCAAGCAAAGACAGTTGCTATCAGACAGTTCACTGGAATGTGTATTTTCTTTATACACTTGATTCAGATTGTAAATCCTTAAGGGTGGCTTTAACCTTCTTTGGGAAGTGTGCCTTGGTAGTGAGCCTACTATTTTCTTTGACTCCTAATAGGGTCTGTCTCCGAACAGGGACTGTGTACTGTAGTGTTGTAATAAGCTCCTAACAGGGCTAATATCTTTTAACAGGGATACTATATTCTCAGTACATTATTTGTGGGTGTTAATTCCCACCGGGGTTTCACATTTAACAGGGTTTCCTCGACAACAAATATTGTGTTATGTTGTTGGCAATTACTGTGTTATCATTTACATTTGTAGATTTGGTTTATAAAGTATAAAGTTTAATAATCTAGATTACAACTGATTCAACCCCCCTCTCTGTTGTCTTGTGGACTGTTATTCCTAACAATTGGTATCAGAGGTATTGATCCTCAGAGAGAAATTTTAACAGCTTGAGGTGATCCTGAAGATGACTTACTATAGGAAGGATGGTCCAAAGTTTGATCCTGAAAACTTTGACAGTTGGCAGAACAAGATGAGAACACACTTGCTATGTCTGGGAATTGATTACTGGATGATAACAAAGAAGAAGGAAAAGGAAGAGATTGAGGATGAATTAGAGAAAGCCACTGAAGATCAAAAGAAGCTACTCTCATGCAATATGGTTGCAAGGGAATCCTTAATTAACGCACTATCAGAAGGAGAATTTACTGAAGTAAAGGACTTGGACTCTGCACATGAAATATGGGCAAGACTGGAAGCACTATATGTTGGAGACAAGTTTACAAAGAAAGCAAAGTTACAAAACTGGAAGACAAAGATGGAATCACTGAAGATGAGAGAAGATGAGAACGTCAGAGCATATGGACAGAGAATTACTGAAGTGGTTACTGGTATTAGGAACTATGGAGGAACTTACAGTGATGAAGAAGTGATTGCAAAGATACTTAGATCTTTGACATCTGCATATAGAACCAAGGTTCAGGCTATAGAGGAGATCATACCTTTGACACCGAACTTCACCAGAGAAATTTTGATTGGAAAGCTAACTACATTTGAAGCCGCAGAATTGGGAGACACTTTACCTAAAGTTGAGTTAACCTTCAAAGAAACCGTACACAAAAGAAAAATAATCTTACCTGGAAATGCAAGCACAAGCAGTAGTGACATAAGAGAAGAACTTGGAGCCTATGCTGATGAATGGGAACAAATACAGGAAGAAGAAAAGAAGCTAGATGAAGTCTTGGCACTGATTTCTAGAAGAGAAAAGAGAGGTAAGGGTAAGTTTGAGGGAAAATTACCTTTGAAATGTTTTTCATGTAACAAGATTGGTCATTTTGCATCTAGATGTCCTACAAGAATTCCAAAGCACAAACCTAAGTTTTTCAAATCTAAATTCTCAAAGGACAAAGAATGTTATTATGCAAGTGAGGGTATATCTGATGACGAGGATGGTGACTATGATGAAATTGGATTTATTTCTATTAAGGATGATGAACATATGCATGAAGAAAAATCCTTAGTATCCCGAGTTGAAAATAAATCTGAATGGGTCATAGATAGTGGTTGTTCACATCATATGACTGGAGATAAAAACAAGTTTGTGAGTTTGAAAAGACATGATGGTGGTGTTGTTATATTTGGTGACAATAATCCTAAACTTATTATTGGAATTGGATCTATTTCTTTGGATGGAAAGACTAACATTGACAATGTATTACTTGTTGATGGACTTAAGCACAATTTGTTGAGTGTTGGACAGCTAGTTGACAAGGGTTATCAACTGAACTTCATAAATGGAAAATGTTCTATCAAGATTAAAACAAGAGACTTGATAGCATATGGTACTAAATCTAGAGGTAATGTATTTTAATTGAACACATCTAAAGCTTCTTGTTTTATTGCAAAGGTTGATGACAGTTGGTTATGGCACAAAAGATTTTGTCATGTTAATTTTGATAACATTGTGAAGGCAAGTATGACAAAATTAGTAAGAGATCTACCTATAATTGTAAAGCCATCTAACACTATGTGTAGAGAATGTGTCATGGGGAAACAGACTAGAAGCAAATTCAAGAGCAAATCTTATTCAACAAAAGGGAAGTTGGATTTGGTGCATACAAATATGTGTGGTCCTACAAGAACAAGATCATACTATGGTGAAAGGTGTTTTATACTTTTTGTTGATGACTTTTCTAGAATGATGTGGGTTACATATTTGAGAGAGAAATCTGAAGCATTTGACAAGTTCAAGTTATTCAAAGAGAAATTTGAGAATGAATCTAGTTTAAAGATGAAGTATTTGAGATCAGACAGAGGAGGAGAGTTTATATTAGAACTGTTTAATACTTACTGTGAAGAAAATGGAATACATAGACAGACTTCAGCCCATAGAACTCCACAACAGAATGGGATAGCTAAGCAAATAAATATAACCATATTAGATGCTGCAAGGACTATGTTGCTGGAAGGAAATATGTCACATGTTCATTGAAGAGAAGTAGTTGGCACTGCTGTGTACACATTAAACAAAATTCAGATCAGAGAAGGTACAAATAAAAATCCCTATGAATTAAGGTTTGATCATGCACCTACTGTGAAATATTTCAGAATATTTGGTAGTAAATGTTATATCAAGAGAGATGATGAGATAGGAAAGTTTGATGCTAGAAGTGATGAAAGAATATTTCTTGGCTATTCCACTAAGAGTAAAGCATATAAATGTTTCAATATGAGATTGAGGAAACTGATTGAAAGCACCAATGTGAGGATAGATGAAAAGTTTCAAATTCAGGAAAGAATATATGATTGTGGTCAGATAACAGAAACAAGAGAAGTTGTTGCTAAACCTGAAGGACCCTTGATGATCGAGAATGAGATTGAAGAAGAAGAACATGCCGAAGCTACCGAGACATTGAAGACACGAAGGTATGTCAAGATAAACCATCCTGAAGATCAAATTATATGTGATGCAAGCAAAGACATGATGACTAGATCTAGAGTTAGAGATGAGATCTGTTTGATTTCTCAAGTTGAACCAAAGAATACTGATGAAGCATGTAGAGATGAATCTTCGACTAAAGCCATGGAAGAAGAACTAGAACAGATAAAGAAAAATAATACTTGGGAATTGGTTCCAAGACCTAAAAACAAAAATGTGATTGGCACTAAGTGGGTTTTCATAAACAAGATGGATGAGGAAGGCACAGTTGTAAGAAACAAGGCTAGACTAGTGTGTAAAGGCTACTCACAACAAGAAGGCATAGACTATGAAGAAACATTTGTACCTGTTGCTAGATTGGAAGCTGTGAGACTATTCCTTGCTTATATTGCACATAAAGACTTCAAAGTGTATCAGATGGATGTGAAGTCAACATTCTTGAATGGTCATCTAGAAGAAGAAGTGTACATTGAGCAACCTGATGGTTTTCCTTTGACAGATGATGAAAACATGGTTTGTAGACTGAAGAAGGCACTGTATGGACTGAAACAAGCACCGAGGGCATGGTATGCAAGACTGGATAAAAATCTACTTTGTCTTGGTTTCAAAAAAGGTAATGTAGACAGTAATTTGTATTTAAGAACTGATGAAGATGGAATTTTAATTATAGAAGTTTTTGTTGATGATATCATTTTTGGAGGCAATGATAAAATGAGTAAGAAGTTTGCTAAAGAAATGGAGAATGAGTTTGAAATGTCAATGATTGGTGAGATGAAATTTTTTCTTGGTTTGCAAATTAATCAGAGTAAGAATGACATTTTTATATCTCAGACCAAGTATCTTAAGGAAATGTTGAAGAAATTTGGAATGGAAGATTGTAAAACTGTTGGTACACCCATGGTAACAGGGAACAAACTGACTAAAAATGATGAGACTCAAAGTGTTGGGCAGATTAAGTACAGATCAATGATTGGAGGTCTACAATATCTAACACACACTAGACCAAATATTACTAATGCAGTTGGAATTGTGGCTATATATCGGGTAGATCCTAAAGAGACACATTTTGCTGCTATGAAAAGAATTTTTAGATATTTGAAAGGAACAGTAGAATATGGATTATGGTATGAAAAATCTGATGATTTTACATTGCAAGATTTTACTGATGTTGATTGGGCAGGTAATGTGGATGATAGGAAGAGTACAAGTGGTGGTGCATTTTTCCTTGGAAAAAGGCTTGTTTCTTGGTTGAGAAAGAAGCAGAACTGTATTGCTCAATCTACTATTGAGTCAGAGTATGTTGCTGCTACAATAAACTGTACACAAGTTGTTTGGATGAAACAAATGCTGAAGGACATTGGAATAATTTTCAAAGAACCAGTGATTATCCATTGTGATAACACCATCATAGTGAATATGTCAAAGAATCCTGTAATGCATTCAAAGACTAAACATATTTCCATCAAATATCATTTCTTGAGGGAGAAGGTAGCGGATAGAGAGATTAAACTAGAGTATATTAGCACCAAGGAACATATAGTAGATATATTTACTAAACCTTTTCCAAAAGATGCTTTTTAATATCTCAAATGCATGCTTGGGGTGATGGCCCCTCCTAGTGAAGACTAAAATGATGCAGATATGCATCAGTCCAGTGGATATCAGAGCTATATCATTCTCTGGACTTGATGTATGGATCTACTCCTTAGGGGGAGTGATTGTAGGAGAATACTATGAAGTACATTTGGGTGATCTTGCACCTAGCTGATTGGACATGAAGAATTGAAAAGGACTATAGAAGACTACTGATGAGTTATGGCACCCTTCCATTTCTGCCAAAGGGGGAAGAAATCTATGTGAAAATCCCTACTATTTTTGGGAAATTTGTGTTGAGGATATTGAGAAGATTGTATTGAGAGAGAGTACTTTTGGGTTGATGCATATGGATTTTCCCATATGTTGCCATAAATTACAAAGGGGGAGATTTTTGGATGATATCAGTTTTGGTTACTAATCATGTTGTTAATATTCATGTTTTGTCACTGATGTCAACATATATTTCTATGGAGAAGAGACTGGAAACTTAACTGGAAGGAGTGTATGAACACTGTACGGATGATTCAGAATGATCAAAGTTGGATTTATGAAGAAGGATGTGTGGTGACATTATTCCTAAGGTTGCTTGGATCTATGTTACATACTGTGGATGTTACAGTTGATTTAGTGAAGACTAGTTTTTTGGACTGTAACTGTGATTCTGGACAGAGCAGGTCTTTGTGTTTTGGGTATATCTTTCTGGCGAAGATATTTCAGAACTTGCAAGCTTACTGATGGAAAGCTGACATATGGTAGAGTAATGGGTTGGGTTCGATTTCTGTTTGGATACTGATGATGTCAGTTGTGGTGTGTATTCTGGAGAAGACCTATTTCCTGGCTGACTTTAGACATGTAGTGTGTGAAATTAATTGTGAGCATGAATTACAAATCTGGAAGTATATGTGATGGATTTTAAATGTTGTATAATTTTTATAGATATCGTGTGTATCTTAGCAAGGGGCTATATAATTATTTGTATGATGGAAAGCCTTAATTGGCCGACCTAGTTAATTATGTATTAGGAAAGCTTAACTGGCCGACCTAATGAATTATTTTAAGAGGGTATATATGAATGATAATTTCTTGTGGAGAAGTGTGATAGAGAAAGAAAAAGGAGAAGAGGTGTGGAACTTGCAAAGCTTGTTGACTGTTGGATACAAAGCAGAGATTATACTTCATTGGAAATGACCAAGCAAAGACATTTTCTATCAGATAGTTCACTGGAATGTGTATTTTATTTATACACTTGATTCGGATTGTAAATCCTTGAGGGTGGCTTTAACCTTCTTTTGGAAGTGTGCCTTGGTAGTGAGCCTACTATTTTGTTTGACTCCTAACAGGGTCTGTCTCCTAACAGGGACTATGTACTATAATGTTGTAATAAGCTCCTAATAGGGCTAATATCTTTTAACAGGGATACTATACTCTCAGTACATTATTTGTGGGTGTTAATTCCCACTGGGGTTTTACCTTTAACAGGGTTTCCTCGACAACATTTATATTGTGTTATGGTGTTGGCAATTACTGTGTTATCATTTACATTTGTAGATTTGGTTTATAAAGTATAAAGTTTAATAATCTAGATTACAACTGATTCACCCCCCCTCTCAGTTGTCTTGTGGACTGTTATTCCTAACAGATCATACTTCAAACAATTTTATAAAGTTCATATCATATGTCCTTCAACAATACCTACACTAGATTCTTGGATGCTTATGTTTAATTAGCAACAATGTTAGCATGAGGTCAAGTTGAGAAGTGGATGGCCTTGTTTGACATTCCTCTCTATAGGTTTATTCTATTTGGGAGATTAATTATTATTTCCTAACTACTATTAAGTATTACTAGTTGTGGTATAATATTGGTAATGAGAAGTTGTGTGTGGTGTCCTTTGAGAAGCCTTGTGAGGAGAACTATGTATAACTTTGACCTATTTGGAAGCGGGGATGTAGGAAGTCCCTGGGTGAAGGATACCATTGAGACCTCAAGTTCGTAGGGGGGGGGTCTAGAGGAGGTAACTCTAAGTATTGGGTTTGTTCTAAATGTATTTGGCCTTCTCTCTTTTGTCGTATTTAAAGTAGGCCATCTTGTGTTGGTTTTGTGTCTATTATATTTTTTTGAAGCTTAACCCCTAACTATAGGAATCTATGCACACTATCCTAAACCAATTCATTATTTTATACTTATCCCTTTGTTTAGCACTGTGATTCTCTCTTTGTATGACCTCACAAGTGTGAACCACTGGGATATTCATGTAGAGACAAGAAATGATTAGACTATGCCAACAATTGATTTATGGGAGCTAGTGCAAGGGATTATTCAATAGTCACTTGGTTCACAGAGGTGAAGTTTCTATGGCTACCCTGGATATGATATGATAATAAATTATAGGTTGTCATTGGACCGTTTCAATGACATATGCCTATAGCTACTATTGTATCTTTTGTATTAGCCACAATTTATCTAGTTCATAGAGGTAAATGATTTATAGGGCTATCCAAGATTTGATAAGGTAACGGTTTCATGGGTGGTTTCCTTACCATGCAGGAAATAGTAACCAGAGCTAACCATGGTATTGGGAGGGTTCACTGGCAGTCACCTATAGAATTGGAGTGATCGACGCTAGGTGTTACCTAGGATTATGAAGAAGATAGCTGACAATATCACGAAGGTCACCAAGTGGTATGTGTAAAAAGATACATCTTCCTGGTTGGAAAGACTTGTCGCTAGTGACCTATAGATGAATGTAGTTGGAATCCATCGGGTTAGGTTTGTTCACTACTTGTGGAAACTGTTTGAATTGAGGATGGAACCGCGGTGCAGTATGAGATGCATCATATCCTCTTCCTAATTTTTTGATTGTATACTTGACCTATTGGGTTGTGGATGGACCCCTAGTGTAGTATGGGATGCACCAAGTCCTCTTCCCAAGTATCTTCTAGTGTAAAAGACTAGGGAAAGGAATGAGACCCATGGTGTAGTGCATGGTGTAGTGCAAAATACACTAATATTATCTTTCTTTGGAATGTGCCATGGATGAGGGATGGTTAGCCATTTTACATGAGCCAATCACGATATTATCTATGATTGTCTATATGAGCCTATAACTATTTTCTTTATGATTTATGTATGAGTCAGTCACTATATTATTCATGATGTTTGTTTGAACCAGTTACTATTGTCTTTGTTATTCCTTTATGAGCCTATCACCATTGTCTTTTTGATGCATGATGGATCTTCTCACCGTGTATGTGATGTGAGGTAAAGCTATCTATATTGTGTACCTAAAATATGTATGAGCTAGTCCTTTATGTATATGTGATGTATGCTCAAAATAATCACATGTATGATTTGTGATATGACCCCTGTGCATGTGAAGGTTGTGAAACTAATGGAACTAGTAATGATGGGTATGGAACCAACACCAGTTGACAAGGTATATATTTCATTATGGTGGAACTAAGTTAATAATTTACTCTTAATTAAAAGTGATGGTTTAGAGAGTGATTAGAGATCACTACAAGAGGAGAGAGTAAACTCATTTTGAGTTCTAACTACGAAGCCACTTATTTTCCATGAGAGGATACATAGGTAGGGTGATCAAGAGTCAACCCTCGAGGATTAGATCTAGGTTTAGGGATGACCTTAAGGCAATTGTTTGTCTTCCTAGATGTTCTTCATCACAAAAGAATAAGTATAGAAAGAAGATATAAGTGAGAGTTGCTCCAATTGTTCACAGTCAAGCTCTAGATTCAATCAATATAAAAATTACACAAGCCTCCAATGAAACAACCCGACCTTCTCATGCCTTTGAATAGATGTTGGGATGGCCTTGAGCACTAAATAAACCCAAAAGAAGATTTGAGAAGAGAAAAATGTAGCTGTTTGTTTCAAACATCAATGACAAAACATGAATGTCAACACCTCTAACATAACCAATTCCAAAAATTCACACATAAAAATGATACCCACCATGGGGCCAATGCCTCACTCATTTTAATCCATGTTTTTAAGATTTTTTTTTGTATATTTGTGCTTGCAAGTCATAGAATCTAGTAGAACATCACCTTTTATCCTAAGAACGTCACATTTGACCTGAAGATTGTCACCTTTGACTTAAAGATAATCACATATGATCTAAATTACATCACTTTTGAATTAAATATCATTGCATTCAATCATTAAGTCATCACATTTAATTTATGTTTCATCACATTTGAAACTGTCAATTCTGAATGTTATTTTGTGATTTTTTTGTGGGTTTTGACAAGTTGAAAGATTGTTGCAATTCGATCAAAGAACATCGCTTCTGAGTAAAATTGCATTGCATATAAGTTAAAGGGAGTCACTTTTGACATACTAGTAATTTATTTTGATTTGAATAATATCAAATTTTATTCAAAGGGCGTCGCATTTAATCTCTTTAATGTCGCTTTTGAATTTGACTCAAAAATTTAGAACAAAGAGCATAATTCAGATTTTGATGATAGGTAAATGGCTCGAGCTGGAAAAATGAAAAGCTAGATGCAGATCATCCAGGGGTTTATGAAGAGTGAGATACAAATGTAGATACATATATGGTTGTCCCTACACTATTATTTTAAGGGGTAAGGGGTTCCAATGCCAATTTGAGAGTAAGCCCCAGGTTAAGTCGATCCACCGGTAGCAATAGATCCAGATGGAAATCCTCCATGTCTAAATGTATATCCCAAGGTTAAAGAACTAGCTTCCCTACTAATAAATCACTGCCGTTAGCATAGATCTATAGATGGCTACTCCGGGGACTCACCTTTTGTGCATAGCGATCCACTTCGCCACAACTAGAACTATAATTGAATGGAACCTTACTTTTTGTTCATATTTCCCCAAGACTAGAAGCAATTCTATCCACTTGTTTAGCGGGTGTAAGATGAAAAAATAGGGTTATGTATATAGAGATGACCTTTCCCATCATGAAGGCAGGGCCCTATGACGTGTAAGGGCTCTGGGTTCAGTTTGATCCCTAGCGCTACCTACGAGGTGTGAGTCCTTATAGATAGTAGGGCGCTTCGATCGGGAAAATTATTAGATAGAAAAGGGGCTCCCCATAGAATAGTAGGGGTGGGGGGGCTGACCCCCCCCATATATAATTGAGGAAGATTAGTTTAGGGGCCCTTGATTCTGTCATGTTTTTTGGGTGGACGAACAACTCAACCCTAAAGAAAGGTTTATTTCCAGGCACGGTCTTTGCTTTGATGCAGACCCTAACCCAAGAAATCCATGGGTTCTAAACAGTATCAAAATCCATAGGTCACCTTTCTCTATTCTCCCAATACCCCATAGAAGTGTCGGGGATGACCCCCTTCATATTATTGACCCTTTGCACCCGTGCTCATAAATAATGCTCGTATCTATTGGGTCGGGTATTGCACCCGCACAACCTAGCACTACGGTCTATATCTCCCAGTTAAAATTACTATATGTTATAGAGGTGGTGGCAGCTAGTCATGATCTTGACTTTCCCACCTGGCTAACTTAACCAGAATCGAAGGGTTCTAGCAACTATATAAAAGAAGGGCAAATCAACCGATCCAAACCTTTCATTCTAAGCCTACCTTTTCTGAATCAAGAGATTCCTTATATATTTATCATGGATGGAGAGAGAGAGAGAGAGAGAGAGAGAGAGAGAGAAACATCTTCCTTGGTCCCAACAATTTTTGAGTTGGCCCGCCCCTAAATAAATAATAGGCCACCAGCACTTGCTCATCGATTGCATCCCATACGGATATTATCCCCTCAAGCCTGTAGTTTCTTTAGGCTAATAATTATTATCTAGCGCTGGGCCTTGGATACGGGGAACACATAATCTCTTACCTAGGGAGGAGCAGAGATGGATAAGCAGCTCCTACACAATATGGTGGGGGGGGCCTACAACATATTTGAGGGGGGTAAGGGGAAGAAGGTGTCATTAATGAACTAATGGCATGAACTGATGCCATTTGCCGCCTTTTAATGAACTAATTCCATTAAACTATATCCACCCACCCACCTTGAGGCCCCTACTATTCTATGGGCTAGTTGTTGCTAGGTCACCTTGTTGGTTCTGGCAGGGTGATGTGTGGACGGGAGGGATCTCCTTGATTTGATGAGAGGGATAAGGGATGATCAGATAGCTTCTTCGTTAGTGAGTGCTCCTCCACTGATGGATGAAATCACCTCCCCTACTCCATCCAATCTTTTGGCTAGATCGGATCAGCCAAGCTTGCTACCATCCCCAACCAGCAGAGAGGCAACAAGTTATGAGGTGATAGGATTGGGTGGACAAAAATAAAGTGGGGATAAATTGACTATCTATCCATTGGGAGGGATGCGAAGAATCACTTGACTGATAAGAAGAGGGATGCTGCTTGGATAAGTCCCAGCTGGTGGAACCACTGCATCTTATACTAATATTTCACATCTTTGTTAGGATACGCAAAATCAATGTCGGTACAGGACCCCCTAACGGGGGAAGGAGTAGAGAAGCTCGTTCCTTATTCCTCCTATCCGACGAGAAACCAAATTATGTCTCGAATCTAGAAATGGATGAGAGGGTTGGATCAGAGGGTGGCTTTAGGCTGGGAAAGAGAAGGGGATGGACCAGATAGATCATTCCAGCTGGTGTCGAATAGTGATTGAGTTTCAATGCTCCACCTGCTGCCAGCCTATGATTCCCTCCTAGAATGGCATCAGCCTTAGCGAGTAAGCCATTTTTTAGCCTTAGTGAATAATATAATAATAGGGGCCCTGAACCCCTCATTCCCCCTAGATAGGCCCAACCCAACTCAAGGA
The DNA here is from genome assembly GCA_018584345.1 of Thuja plicata. Classification (NCBI taxonomy): domain Eukaryota; kingdom Viridiplantae; phylum Streptophyta; class Pinopsida; order Cupressales; family Cupressaceae; genus Thuja; species Thuja plicata. The sequence continues at coordinate 735,378 of MU221181.1, forward strand.
CACAGGCTGTTGAGATGGAGGCCCCATCTCCATCTATATAGAAGGGGAAGGGGAAGGGGAAGAGGAAGGGAAAGGAAGAAGAGTACGCCCTGCTTGAGAGTCTCTCTTGGATGTACGTAGATAGAAGATAGTCCTACTATTCTAAAGGGGGGGCCCTCCTAGTTCTATATTAATAAGGCCATCGATCGAACATCGAGGCAACACAGGCTCCTCTTTAGTGTGGATTGGTCGAGAGGAACGTGAGCCCCTCATTTAAAATACCAGTCGGACATCTATATGTTGGAAATATTGTTTGGAAAGCTACAATGGAAACAATTATTGTTTTGTCATTGATGTAAAACCTTAATTGGTGAGACTATTGCTATCTGTTTGAGTACCATATCTATTGATTGATGGAGGATATTCAACAAGAAGACCAAGAATAATGGTTGAGTTATGAGGAATTACAAAGGGTACTTTATCAATTGGCACATTGGCAAAGTGATATGTTGTTTATCTTTTACTGACAGTTTATTGGGAACAGTTTATGCCGAGCAATTTTTGTGTTGGCCGAACACCAGTGTGTGCCGAGCATATTTTCCTGTATGTGCCAAGCGTCAGTAAATTGCCAAGGAACACAATGTTGGCTGAGCATCAGTATTTTCATGATTGATGAGATTTAAGAACTCTGGCCGATATAGTTGATTTTATTGGGATATGTAAAGTTAATTAAGGATAAGCATGTTTGATCTACACTATGTAAATGCATGGGTAACCATAATTAATGCTTGGATCAAAGATTTAATTGGTGATTGTATTGGAGAAATAAATTAAATGTAATGATGGAAAGATCCGTTGGATCTGACCTAACCTAAGATCTACGATCTTGATTAAGCGGAACAAGATGTATCTGACCTAGATGGAGAGGTATATGATAACCTCAAGAGTTTATTCATGGACATAGTTGGGTATGCAGAGTATGCAAGAGGATTGCATGGTTAATTGACTAGTTGGCAAGATCTAAGCAAAGAAGGTTGAGCAGAGAAGCAGAGAGAGATTGCTTGACAAATTTCCAAGAAGATTTGAAGATTGAAATGAGAATGGAGGCCACTCAGTGAATTAGCATTAGAGTTGAATTAGATCTGGATTGTAAAGTAAGTTGTATGAATCAGATCAAACCTGCTGATTACTTTCTAACCAATGTATCAGTTCAAATCCTTTAACTAGGTTGACCTAACAGTCATTGTCTAAATCCTTTGAGGAAGGTGACATTCAGATTGGAATGTTCTAAGTCCTCTAACAAGGCCACTCCTAACAGGGTGATTAAATCCTTTAACTAGGTCACATTTAGCAATGTGTTTTGTAACCTTTAACAGGGTTGGCTCTTAACAAGGCATCACTTTAGAAGAGTGAAAACTTGATAGCATGTTATTGGTGGTTTTTCCCAAATTGGGGTTCCATGTTAAATACTGGTGTCAACTTGTGTGAATGTTTATATTGTGTTTTATTGTTAAGTTTCTGGAAGATTATTTCATTTGAACAATAAACTTCATACTTATATTGTTGACTTATGCTATCACTGCCGAGAAGATCTGAGTTGTTTAATTTGATATAAATTTTCAATGGGCACATCTAGACCTGTGGATAACTGATTCACCCCCCCTCTTAGTTATTCTAAATTCATTCTAAAAATTGGTATCAGAGCTTTGGTCTCTTAAAAAAAAGTTTGAAGGTACTTGGAGCAAAAGATCAAGATGTATAAAAGGGAGGTACCAAAGTTGAACAAGGACAACTTTCCAGCATGGAAAAGTTTGATGAAATTTCATTTGGCTAGTGTTGGTGATTCAGCTAAATGTCTTGTTGATCAAGAATACATAGCCCCTACAGGAGCTCTCAATGTTGCACAGTTAAGAGAAAATCAAGAACATAATCAAGCAATATTGGAGATTTCATCATCTCTGAACTATCATGAGTTCGAAGACATAAAGGACTGTACAAGTGAAAATAAAATGTGGGATACTCTTGAAACCATCTATGGAGGTGACACAAATGTGATAAGAGCCAAATCTGAAATCTTGAGAGGTAAGTTTGATGAAATAAAAATACAAGAAGGAGAAAATATAGTTTCATATTATGGTAGGATAAAGGAAGTTGTAAATGCTATTAGAGGAGCTAATGGAACCATTGATGATAAAACCATCATGAGCAAGGTACTGAGAACACTTCTTCCTATTTATGCTATTAGAGTATCTGCAATTCAAGAATTGAGATGTACTCCTAACAACAATTTGACTTTGGAAAGTTTGGTAGGAAGACTTACTGCATTTGAGATGT
>MU221181.1:738637-748931 GCA_018584345.1 Thuja plicata
AACTCATACTTCTGAGAATATTCTAGAATTGGTTCATACTGACCTTTGTGGACCTATTGGTGAGAAAATTTACTGTGGAGACAAATATTTTATCTTATTTGTTGATGATTACTCTAGAATGATGACTGTTATGTTTCTTAAAGATAGATCTGATGCATTCCAGTTGTTTAAGTGGTACTTGGTAAAAGTTGAAAATGAGACAGGTAAAAATCTAAAATGTCTGAGATCTGACATAGTAGGCGAGTTTATTTCTAATGAGTTTAACAAGTTTTGCAATAAAAGAGGGATAAAAAGATAGATGTCCGCACCTAGGACACCACCACAGAATGGTATAGCTGAAAGAAGAAATAGATCTATCATGGATTGTGCCAAAACACTAATGATGGAGAAAAATGTTGCACAAAAATATTGGAGAGAAGTTGTAAGTACAATAGTTTATACCCTGAACAAAGTACAAGTCAAGAAAGGTACAAATACTACACCTTATGAGCTATGGTATGGATATGCACCTAGTGTAAGCTACTTTAAAGTTTTTGGAAGTAGATGTTTCATACTGAAGGATAAAAAAAATGGAAAACTTGATGCTAAAGGTGAGGAAGGCATATTTCTTAGATATTCAACTAAAAGTAAGTCATATAAGTGTTTGAATTCTAACTCTAACAAAATTGTGGAAAGCGCAAATGTTAGAATTGATGAATATGTAGAAAGAAATGAAGAAGAAAGCATGAATGAGCCTGAGAGTTACAAATCATTCACCTATCCTAATGAGGTAGATTCTAACGAATTACTTGAAACTGAAACTGAAGTTGCTGAGCAACAGTCTGCACCTGCCGAGTCACAGAACGAAATTGTCAGGCAACAAGAGGTGACTGCTGAGCTATCTGATGGAGATGCCGAGTCACAGTTTCAACCTAAATTAAACATGAATGATCAATCTGAAGCATAGAAAGAACCTACTTTGGCAAAGTATGTTAGAAGGAACCATAAACCTGATCAAATCATAGGAGAAAAGGATTCTGCAGTCATGACAAGAAGAAAATTGAGAGTAGACACTGTTTGTTATGTAATTTTGAGCCTAAAACAGTAAAACATGCCTTAGATAATGAAGAATAGATTCAAGCCATGAACGAAGAGATTGAACAAATCGAAAAGAACAATACTTGGACACTTGTACCTAGGCCGAATGATAAAAATGTAATTGGTACTAAGTGGGTATTCAGGATCAAGCTGAATGAACATGGAAAGGTAACAAGAAACAAAGCTAGAATGGTATGTAAGGGTTATGCACAAGAGGAAGGAATTGATTGTGGAGAAACATTCGCCCCAGTTGCAAGGTTGGAAGGTGTCAAAACCTTACTTGCATATGCAGCCTACCAAGGATTTAAATTCTATCAAATGGATGTGAAGTTAGCATTTCTAAAAGGAATATTAGAAGAAGAAGTCTATATTGAACAAGCTGGTGGATTTGTAGACCCAAGCAAAAGGAATATGGTTTGCAAGCTACACAAAGCACTATGTGGACTGAAGAAAGCACCCAGAGAATGGTATGAAAGATTGCACAACTATCTGATGAAGATTGGATTTGCAAGAACCAATGACAAAAACAATCTGTATTTGAAGATAGAGCAAAGTAAAGGTACTTTATTAGCTGAAATTTTTGTTGATGATATTATCTTTTGTGGACAATGTTATGCCAAGCATTTGCAAAGGAGATGCAAACTGAATTTGAGATGTCTATGTTTGGTGAGATAAATTTTTTTGTTGGATTACAAATATATCAAATGAAGAATGGAATCTATATTACTCAATCAAAATATGTCAAAGAGATACTAATTTTTTTTGGAATGGAAGATTCAAAAGCAGTGAGTACACCCATGGCTATTGAACAGAAGTTAACCAAGAATAATGAGACAAAAGAAGTAAATCAAACACTGTACAGATCAATGATTGGAAAGCTGCAATATGTTGTACACAGTAGACCTGATATTGCATTAACTGTTGGTATTATTGCTAGACTTTCTGCCAATCCCAAAGAAACTCATATGATGGCAGTAAAAAGGATTTTGAGATATTTGAAAGGAACTGATGAATATGGTCTATATTATAGAAGGAATGAGAAATTTGAACTCAGAGTTTATATTGATTTTGATTGGGCTAGAAATGTAGATGACATAAAAAGCTCCATAGGAGGAGCATTTATTTTGGGAAAAAAATTAGTCTCTTGGACAAGAAAGAAAGAGAACTGCACCTCACAATCTACAACTGAAGCCGAGTATGTGGCAGCAGCAATTAATTTCTCTAATATTGTGTGGTTGAAGATACTACTGAAAGGTATGAAAGAAGAGATCATAGAACTAGTTGTCATATATTTTGATAACATGAGTGCCATTAATATTTCAAAGATCCCTGTAATGCACTCTAAGACAAAGCATATAGCTATCAGGTATCATTACTTGAGGGAGCTAGTTCAGAAGAAGGAAGTGAGACTGGAATATGTGAACACTAAGGAACATTTAGCAGACATATTTACAAAGGCACTACCCAAGGATGCTCATGAGTATCTATGAGGTAAATTGGGGGTAATTCCCCTAACTGAAGCTAATTAGTTCAGAATGGTACTATTGCATCAAATATTATATTCAGAATATTTTTCACAATGATGCACAGACAGTTACACTTTAGGCTGCTACCTAAAGTTGTGAAATACAGACTAAGATAGAAAAGTGGATTAGTCATAAGAAAGATGACAGGAACAACATGATATAGAGTTTAGAACATAAGAAATTGCATGATGAAGATGTCAACATCTTTGGAATTATTGTCAAAGAGGGATAAATTACATAAAAGAAGATACAGAGGGAGAGATCACTATAAAAGAGGAAGAGATTACTGATGAAAGAGGGAGTTCTACAGATGAACATAAATATAAAGATATCAGTGTGATTACAGACACAGAGGGAATAATGTTTTACAAGATGAGAATCAGAATGAAGCTAAAGACATTAATGAATATTTGTTCATACCAAGGAAAACAAGCAAACTTTTTGGATTGTATGGTAACTATGCTTGTAATATTATTGTTTTATTGTTTTGTGTTTCCATCAATGCCAAAGAGGGAGATTGTTAGAAATATTGTTTGGAAAGATACAATAGAAACAATTATTATTTTGTCATTGATGTCAAACCTTAATTGGTGAGACTATTGCTATCTGTTTGAGTACCATATCTATTGATTGATGGAGGAGATTTAACAAGAAGACCAAGAAGAATGGTTGAGTTATGAGGAATTACAAAGGGTACTTTATCAATTGGCACATTGGCAAAGTGATATGTTGTTTATCTTTTACTGACAGTTTACTGAGAACAGTTTATGCCGAGCAAGTTTTGTGTCGATCGAGCACCAGTGTGTGCCGAGTATATTTTCTTGTATGTGCCGAGCGTCAGTAAATTGCCGAGGAACACAGTGTTGGCTGAGCAACAATATTTTGATGATTGATGAGATTTAAGATCTCTGGCCGACATAGTTGATTTTATTGGGATATGTAAAGTTAATTAAGGATAAGAACATTTGATCTACACTATGTAAATGTATGGGTAACCGTAATTAATGCTTGGATCAAATATTTAATTGGTGATTGTATTGGAGAAATAAATTAAATGTAATGATGGAGAGATCCGTTGGATCTGACCTAACCTAAGATCTACGATCTTGATTAAGCAGCAAAAGATGTATCTGACCTAGATGGAGAGGTATATGATAACCTCAAGGGGTTATTCATGGACATAGCTGGGTATGTAGAGTATGAAAGAGGATTGCATGGTTAATTGACTGGTTGGCAAGATCTAAGAAAAGAAGGCTGAGCAGAGAAGCAGAGAGAGATTGCTTGAAAAATTTCCAAGAAGATTTGAAGATTGAAATGAGAATGGAGGCCACTCAGTGAATTAGCATTAGAGCTAAATTGGATCTGGATTGCAAAGTAAGTTGTATGAATCAAATCAAACCTACTGATTACTTTCTAACCATAGTATCAATTTAAATCCTTTAACTAGGTTGACCTAATAGTCATTGTATAAATCCTTTGAGAAAGGTGACATTCAGATTGGAATGTTCTAAGTCCTCTAACAAGCCCAATCCTGACAAGGTGATTAAATCCTTTAACCAGGTCACATTTAGCAATGTGTTTTGTAACCTTTAACAGGGTTGGATCTTAACAGGGCATCACTTCAGAAGAGTGAAAACTTGATAGCATGTTATTGGTGGTTTTTCCCAAATTGGGTTTCCACATTAAATACTAGTGTCAACTTGTGTGAATGTTTATATTGTGTTTTACTGTTAAGTTTCTACAATCTTATTTCATTTGAACAGTAAACTACATACTTATATTGTTGACTTATGCTATCACTGCAGAGTAGATCTGAGTTGTTTAATTTGGTATAAAGTTTCAATGGGCACATCTAGACCTATGGATAACTGATTCACCCCCCCTCTCAGTTATTCTAAATTTATTCTAACACTATATAGAAGGGGGGACACAGGACGGTCAGAACGCAGGAACTCGAGCCCCTAGTTATTTCGCAACCACATATAGGATCAATGACTAATACATTTGAGCCTCATTTTTGACCTTCATTTTCGACCAAAGGCCATTTTGTCTTGTGATGTTTACTCTTTTTTTGTTTATGTCCTGAAAAGGTTGAAATTTTGACTTTAGTTAAGTTTTTTGTGAAAATTTCAACCAAATCAGAATATAAACAAAAAAAAAAGGATCAAACTCACTTCATTCTGTCTTAGTCAGATGACGACCGGGACGAAGGGCTTCATGAGAATTGTGCATCATCCAAATACTAAAAGGGATTCATGAGCATTGTGCATCATCCTAATACTAGAATGGCTTCATGAGAAATACTAGTATATTTCCTTAAAATCTCTACAGGACACGACATTACATTCTCAGTGTTAGGGTTTCCTAGCTAGATTTGTAATCCAGCTTTATCTACCAGCTATTTTAAAATCAAGGGCTTTGTTTTTATTTATGTTTCTATTTTCATGCATGAACTAGCTTGCCTCCATGCACTACTATGTTTTCTCATAATAGAAGTCAGAGACCTGAGACTGAGTACTTTTTGTCATTTCTCGATAATTTATATGTGCATCCCACATGTTATGGAAGACCTCAATTTCCATTTTCTTATATTGGTTTAAGGAGAAATGAATACAATGATCACAACAATCAGTTTGGGGATGTTCCTGAAATAGGTGAGAAAATGGGGATTTTCATTGAAATCTTATTGTCATTCTTAATAAAAAAGCGTATAGTTTCTTAGAAAAAAGGTGACATGGCATACTTGAATAACAACTATTTATAAGAAAACATATCAACAACCAGCTTCATTTCCCAAAATCTAAAGGTAATTCTTGTTTTACATTGCATATAGTTTCTGAGAGCTTTTCTATTTGTTGAAATTGATTTTATTATTTATGTATAGCTTAAAAAAGTTTTTGTCAGTCGAATTCATATAGTGAAATTTGAAAAGATTTCAAGTTATTACCATAGACTGAATATATAGTAAATGGAATTTCTTACTATTTTTGTACAAGATTGTTTCTAGGGTTATATGTTTGATTTTATGGGCTAGGTTTTTAACCGTTAACACATAGTCTTTGTTCCTGCATAGATTTTTCACTACCATTTCTCACTCTGTAAGCTAACCTAAGAATCATTTTTCCTCAAACATATGACTGTGATTTATCAGTAAATGAATATTCTTCTTTCTTCTTCCTTACTATCATTGAAATGTTGAAAACAGTGCCTTAATGTTGACATTTGATCTAAACATTGCCACTATCCTAAATAATGTACATGAGATTTCTTAAACAAAATTATCATTGAATCAATTTAAGTAACTTGCAATAAAGGACACCCTTGATGGATACTTGTTGTCCTTTGAAATTTGAATTTCTTTCATGCACTTATCGATTCTCTATACCTCTCAGATCTCTATTTATTGATCTCGTAGCTATATGTAGCACTGTCTTTGTAAGTCTTTATTTTGGAATCTTGATAATTATGTCAGGGTGACTGCATCACCCATATCACCATAGTCCCATTGAGGAAATTTTGTAATAGTGAATCATAAAGATTCAGTATTATGAATAATGTTTATATCTCCCTAGTTGGACTATGATGGCATGTCTGATGCAGGGATGGACACCTTGACTTGATTAATAAAGTTTTGAATAAGGACACCTTAAAACTATAAAACCTAACCATCTTCACTTTTTTAAGATGGAAAATAAAAAGGGTAACATTTCTAGCAACATATGTGTGATGCTTGCCTACTAAGAATATCTAACCAGCTGCCTATACTATCCTTTGGGCATAAATTCATTAATACTTCATAAAGATTTTCAAAAGACATTCCTATTAACTATTACAACACACTTTTAGACTGAAACGTCTTCTAATTCATCTAATGCATGTGTATGATTTTTGGTAGTGAACAAACAGACTTACTACCGTGAGTCGTATATACTACTTGACAAACTAGAAGAGAGAAAAAATAATTTAGTTCATTATAATAGCTACATCTCACCTCTAGCTCTACCAAAACTTAGAAATAACAAACTAAACATGTAACCAACACTTAGGGAAATTAAAAAATGCAACTAATAAAAATCAGGATATAAACAAAAAAAAAGTGATCAAACTCACTTCATTCTGTCTTAGCTGGATCGCGGGCGGGAGGAAGGGCTTCATGAGCATTGTGCATAATCCGAATACTGGAAGGGCTTCATGAGCATTATGCATCATCCTAATACTGGAAGGACTTCATGATAAATACTGGTATGTTTCCTTAAAAACTCTAGAGGACACAACATTACATTCTCAGTGTTAGGGTTTCCTAGCTAGATTTGTAATCCAATTTTATCTACTAGCTGTTTTAAAATCAAGGGCTTTGTTTTTATTTTCATGCGTGAACCAGCTTGCCTCCATGCACTACTACATTTTCTCATAATAGAAGTTAGAGACCTGAGACTGAGTACTTTCTGTCATTTCCTGATAATTTATATGTGCATCCCACCTGTTATTGAAGACCTCAATTTCCATTTTCTTATATTGGTCTAAGGACAAATGAATACAATGATCACAACAATCAGTTTGGGGATGTTCCTGAAATAGGTGAGAAAATGGGGATTTTCATTGAAATCTTATTGTCATTCTTAACAAAAACCGTATAGTTTCTTAGAAAAAAAGTGACATGGCATACTTAACCAGAACAACTGCGTATAAGAAAACATATCGACAACCAGTTTCATTGCCCAAAATCTAAAGGTAATTCTTGTTTTACATTGCATACAGTTTCTAAGAGCTTTTCTATTTGTTGAAATTGATTTGATTATTTATGTATAGCTTGGAAAAAAATTTGTCAGTTGAATACATATAGTGAAATTTGAAAATATTTCAAGTTATTACCATAGACTGAATTTATAGTAAATGGAATTTCTTACTATTTTTGTACAAGATTGTTTCTAGGGTGTTATGTTTGATTTTCTGTGCTAGGTTTTTAACTGTTAACATATAGTCTTTGTTCCTGCATAGAATTTCCACTTAGTATCATTTTCTATTACCATATTTGAATGATTTAAATCTTATAATGTAATTGTGGGCGGAAAGGTTCTAAGAATCTTTGATTTTGTGTGATATAAATCCAGAAACTAGAATTTTTGAACAAAATGTCAATGCAACATATCCAAGTGTTGATACTGACATATTTATAAAGATAATCTCAAGCCAAAAGCTAAGTAATTCAAAACCTCAAGATTACAAGCCACGTTTTCAAATCCTATTACAGCTATCTATTTGAAAAAATAAAATAATAAATTCAAACCCCAAGGTGTTTTTTAAGATCTTGTGCTGGTGAGGTTCAGTGGCTAACTCATATGTTTATTGTGATGACAAAGCTCAGAGACTCACTTGAAGGTAGGTCCAACAAGTTTGAATATGATCTAGACACTATTTAGCTGCAAGAGTAAATCTACCAAATGCTTTAAATAACCATGCCAATCTGAGACAACTAAGTTTCTTCCTTAAATTGCTAGATTCTACAACATGTTGATGATTTGGACTGGAAATGGGAATGTGTTAAGGTCATGGAGAAATAGAAAATTCAATTCATATGGCACGAAGCCAATCATATCACAATATCTTCAAGTATGTGAAATCTCTAGGCCATGTCTTCAAGTATGCGAAATATGAGGCTTGAAACTGTTCACCTGTCAACAATTTAATCATCAAAACATCCAAATGAGAGTCTTCTAAGCACATAAATTTTCCTGTTCCTGAATATCAAAACCTTTTACACCTTAGAACATTTAAGTACATCCTTAGAACATTTAATTACATCTATTGAACACAGAAAACTTATTGCTAGTGCAGATATTCATACACCTTGAATGGGTACATACTTTGAGATTTTTACATTTGAGAACTTTTGAACTTGAATTGAGTCATATAAAACAACAACTGTATACATTATTAGCACAAAATCTTAAAAGACATTTTCTAAATGTTTTGAATTTTTACAACTTTGAGACAACTAATTTCACTAATAATATAATGTCAAAGAACTATAGAAATAATATTCTAAACATAATGAAATATTCAAAGGAGAATAAGTTCTATATTTTAGGGAGTATGTGTCTCTCACTTTCCTTTTGTTTATCTACAAGTATAGCTCCTGTGGACTCTGATTATCAAAACAGTTTTGGTCGTGCAATTTTCATGAGAAGACACTAGATGTTACTGTGTAAGAGTCAATAAATTCTACCTCAGCTTTAGGGAGATTAGTTTTGATTTTTCAAAGAAGTCACTTTCCATGGTCAAGAGAAAAATATAAATTCCAAAGCAAAAGGGACATTCTAGTGTGCTTATACTGGAAAATTTAAAAGCATAGCCCCCACCACCCCCGCCTACAAATTAAATATATTAAGAAAATCATATTGAAGCTCATACTAAGATAGATAATGATATATTGGAGGTTACATAAAATGATCAGCAGACATTCGATGCTGATCAGCCAAACAGTAGTAAATCAATGTAGAGCTATATAGGCTGCAATCAATCCTCTCCCTCAGAAAGAATAATGTAAATATTTACCTCAGTTCATCTCTATAGCAAGTACTTCCAACTCAATTGCAAATGGTGAAATAACATAATTGGAAACAATACTGCAGGTGATTACAACCCTGCCATTATTATTGTAAATCCTCATTTGAAGAAGGATCTTAAAAGAGAAACCAACAATGGATCTAGGTACCACGATTCATCCTACAACTCTATTTTCTTACTTATCTCAGTAGAGTCACTAATACATTTGTGGTCAATTTGCGATGGCTATGTGTCTCAATTGCGACAGCAATGTGTCGCAATTGCGACATATATAGACGTCGCTATTTTTTAGTCGCAAAATATGACGTCTTTACATATCCATCGCAATTGTGACTCCAATCCATCGCTATGTATCCCTATCAACCCCGGCATTTGGGGCGTCGCCAATACAGGAAATCCGTCGTAATTATATGGGTACCCGTCGCAATTGCGACGGAATACCAAGCAACTACGACGGTTTTTAGGCGTCGCCAATACAGCGCGCCCGTCGTAATTCTTGGATTAACGGCGCAAATGCGATGACAACCTAAGAAACTACGACAGTTTTCGAGCGTCGCTAGTACAGCAACCCCGTCATAATTCTGGGGTTGTGGCGTCGCAATTGCGACGATATCAAGATACAATTAAAAAAAAAAAGTTGCTTGTATTCATGAATTTCTAAATAATAATTTTGTATTCACGAATAATGTTTATTGCTTTGCTCTACACTGAATTCCATTGCCAACATAGTTTGCAATGTTCCTCACTTGCCATCTTTGTCATGCTTGATATCCCTTTTCACCTATGGCCCTTTCCCTCACCCCTCCAACTCTACCAACTATCCATTGGCATCTTTTCCATGAACTCTCTTTACTTGCAATTCCAAGTGAATATAGTGGTCCAAAAAAATCTGCCACTTCAACTGGAAAGTGAAAAAAAACCCCTATAATTGACCCCACCCTTCACACCATATTCCAAGAGATTTCCAATGTCATCCCACTTCAAAAAAAATTTGACGAAATTTAAAAATCACTACATGTTCTTGGAGACAAGATTGTTTATGATCAATTGTGGGGGTTGGTGATCAATTGGTGATCAATTGTGGGGGTTGGTGTATCCTGTGGGTTGGTGCCTATGAAGATTGT
>MU221188.1:20222-33121 GCA_018584345.1 Thuja plicata
TCAGTCAACCAAACTCTATCTCCTCTTTACCAATTGAAGAGGTGGAGTTTACTGATGGCTTCTCCAGTTCCTTTTAATCTCAACCACTCATCTCCCTATCTCTGGGATTGATCTCAACCGTTCATATCATCACCAATTCCTATATAATAAACCTTTCATAACCATTTGAAGGATCCAGGATTTCAAGCTCTCGTGCACCATTACTCCATTAGTTTGGTTCTAGCATTCAATCCATCTTGCGATCACACACCCATTTCAATTAGCAAATTCTCGACACTTCTCAAGTCATAGACGCTGCCCCACTAATACTGAGCATCAATAACAACGTTTTAGAAGGAGTAGAGAGAAACAATAGAAGCTTCAAGCATTGTGGGGTTTGCATTTATTTGTTTTCCTTTCTTTTTCTTGTACATTTTATTGATTACGTTTCATCGTTATTCATTTTAGTGGTATTGTGTACTTGATTCATATCATTTGTAAAACCTTTGCTACTAACCCTTGCCTTTGGAAAGCTTGGGAATCCATGGATCACGAGAAGAGAGGTGTATATTTTGGTGAACCCGACGTGAATCAAACAACCCAAATATCTCTTGCAGACGAAGAAACAGATTGATTAACCACGATCGTACGGTCATAAATTTAAAAATTTGACTTTTCTTTGACATTTGTATTATTTTGCAGTTGTTGGTATTTTACCGCAATCGACGAAACTGTGCCGCAATCGACTGGTTTAATACCACAATTGATTGCAAGATTTTGCAGTATTATTCTATCTTTTTATGTCTTCTTTCTTTGGGTACTTTGCCACAATTGTCTGATCTATTCCGCAATTGAAGGAATTTTGCCGCAGTTGCCCGATCCGTGCCACAATCGACAACATTTCACCGCAGTTGCCAGTGCTTTACCGCAATCACCAGAAATTTACCGCACTTGCCAGAAGTTTGCCGCAATCGCAGAAATATTGCAATATCAGATCCAAATCTTCTGTCTGTCTGTTTCTAAACTAACATTTTTTCAATTTCTGTGTAGGGTCGGGAGAATCACCAAGAACAGGGAAGGGCAAGTTTTGGTAAGCATCATTCATTATTTTAAAGTTTCATATACTCTCATTTTTTGCAAATAATCCTTTTTGGTACTAACCTATTTAAACAAAGAAAACTAAAAGGAATTCATTTGTTGATTTGGGTTTAAAAAAGAACAGTACTTGCAAAACATATCACATCTCATATTTTGGATTTGGGCTTAAAATTGACATGAGGATTAAAACTGAACAAAGGCAAAAAATCTCTCAATTTGGTGCATTAAAATTGAACAAGCAATCAACACCTACTTTTGGGGCTTAAAATTGAACATTGGTGATTGTATGGTGGTGTAGCTTAGTTCACACTTTAAACTTTGGATCTTAATCGATTTACCTTGTGTATTGAGTTTTGGGTGCACTTGCACAAACTGTTAGATTACAAACCTTTACTTTTTAAGAAAGGCCTGTCCAGGGAATGCGCTTCTTCCTCGGAGGATGACCTTAAACTGACAATCCTTTCGATCGGTATATAAACAAGGCACGAACCAAAGTTCTGTCTTATCTAGCTAAGCTCAGGCGAGGTGTGTTGATAATAGTCTAGATCGGGTGAATATCCCTAAGGAGCTAGCGTGGTCAACTAGGCTCTTAAGTGAGTCACACACGTACAAACCGATTGGAGAGATGCCACAGACCCTTACTACAACCTTGATTAATTAGAGGCCAACCCATTTTACCTCTGAATAGATACCTTATTATAGTGCAAGGGGTTGCAGAATTTCCCCCTAAGATTCCCAACATATGTGTCCCACGGTATTTGTGTTGTGAAAGAGATCTTCACTTCACGGCAACAATACCTAGAAATGGCAAAAACACGGGCACCTACGTCATGGGCCTTCGTGTCCTAGTAGCGTGACAATTGCTGTGTGAGCTAACGGACATTCAAGCATTGACCCTATAACATTTTATTCTGAAGCCATTGACCTAGATTAATCTGACTGTTCATTATTGAGACCTCATGATAACCTTACAACTTGAAAAAGTTGTAGAACATACATAATTTCAGTCTTCATTTCTCAAAACACAGTGTCTATTATGCTTGTTCCTTTGATCAGTTTTTGAAAATGCAAAACAAAACATCCAAACTGTCGAAATGAGTCAAACATGTTAAAGTCTAGGGTTGTCAACGTCAACTGTCTTGCAAATTAGAAGCATTGTTCCAAGAAAATTTAAAATTATCAAGCAGTGATACTTATCCTCTAGTCTTTTTTAGACTGTTCCTCCTTTACCGCAATTGCCCGCATTGTGCCGCAACTGAAGGAAGTTTGTCGTAGTTGACTTGTTTATTGCCACAATCATCATATTTATTACCTTAATCAGTGATAAACTACCATAATTGACCAGTTATTTTACCATAATCGGTGAATTTGTACCGCAATTGACCAGATATACTATATTCCTATTTTGACCTAAAACCTTGAAATAATTAATCATTTGGTGTCCAAAACTAGTGTCTATCCTAGGAAAATGTGAAGAACATTGTGTGAATCTCTAAACATTAAAGATTAACCTTTCTCTGTAAAGCATGATTATTGTCAAAAACATTGTTAGTTCAAAAGCTCAGACTCAAAATACCTTGATCTCATCATATTAAACATCATCATCTTTATCAAAGTGACTTTGTCCAAGGCAAAGGTCGACAAATCTTACCTTTTTATCATCACTAGTTTGAGATCAAGTTATATCAAAATCTATCCTTAGAATTACCCTTGTCCAAAACATAACTTGGACTTCCTCAGAAAGGATCTTCTTCCTTGTTTGCTTTATATCACTTGTTTTAGTTACAAGACCTGGACCGCACTATGTCTCAAACACCTCATGGAGGATCTTACACAAGGTCTAAGGATAGAACTCAACCTGATGAGTCATATATCAACCATTTCCCCACTTGGGAAATAGACTAAGAGAATGATCCCTTCATGAACACCAGTTCTGCTCTATTTATTGAACAACCCCATGGGGCAGCCTTTTTCCAAGATATCACAGAAGAAGAACTTGAAGATGTAGAGCAAGATGCTTACTCCACGAAAGTAGTTGACGCTGTTGTAGAGAGGAACCCCAAACATTACTTGGCCATGCTAATAAAGAAGGGAGTCAAACTCCCCGCTAAATTTAGTGTATCAACTATATGGCCCGAAAACCCTCTCACAGGTGAAAACACTACTCAAACTCCTAAGATGCTACCTGTTGTGTCTCCAATCTTTCCACCATTGGTTTTACCCACATTGACACAGACTATATCTAATCAAACCAATGACTTGACCCAGGCCAGCACATCTTCTACTCAAAGCATGACAGGCTCGCAACTAAGTGCACCCATGGTCACTAGTATGCCTCCACCTTTGGTCTCATGGCCAGGACAATCAAGCTCTCATGCTACGCCTTCCATCCCACCAAACACCAACTATTATAAAACTATGCCGCTGCTACAGTCAATTCACACTAGTCTTGGGATCAACACCTCATGCCCGCAGGGATCCATCTCTGCAGGAATGACTTACAGTCAAGGTCCGCCCAAGGCTACATCTTTTCCCATTTTGACACCAATCCAACCTCTGCAATAGAAAACCCCGCTTCAGTTGCCTCAAATCCAACCCCCACAACAGCAACCCTAGCTTTAGTTGCCTCAGTTCCAACCCCTACAACAACAACCCCAGCTTCACTTGCCTCAAATCCAACCTCAGCAACAGAAACCCCAGTTTCAAACCCAACCTCAGTCGCAACAATACCAACCCTAGCAGTATCAACCTCAATTTCAATCACAATAGCAAACGCATCAAAACCCACCATGGGCTACTCATGTCCCTCCATTTACAAATCACTCGGTGGGGAATCAATATCAATTCCCTAGGATGAAATCCTATGTCCCTACTCAAGGGACATAGAGGCGCAGCCTCATACCCACCACAACATAGAGGAACATCATTACACATCAGCCTTAGAATCAAATGGACCTGTTAATGCAACAAATGCAAACCCTCCAATCCCAAATGATGGATATGCAAAATCAGGGACAAACTAAATCCTATACCATAGAGGATTTATATCCATACCCCTTTGACCATTCTCTTCACATGTCTTTGTTCCTAAATCACTTCTCGGTACTGAAATTTGACAAATATAGGAGCAGTACCAACCCTATTGAACATAACCGAGAGTTTTTTTCTAGTTGCATCAAAGTTGTTCATGATGAGACATATCTAATGCGACTATTCCCAAAAAGCTTGGCCAGACCAAAAATGGAATGGTTCTCACATTTACCTCATGGCATTCAGTCTTGGGGTGAACTGGCTAAAAAGTTCATAGCTCACTTCCATCATAACATCGAGTGCAAGGTCAACATCAAGGACCTTTGCGATATCAAATAGAAAGATGGAGAGTCTTTTGTGAAATTCCTACAGAGATGGAGGAATACAGAAAACTGCATAACATATGATGTGCCCGAACAAGACTTAATAGTCATGTTTGTTGACAATCTAATTCCAGACATGTCATTCACAACAGAGTTACAGTTAGCTCTGAACTTCGCACAACTCATCGAAAGAGGAGTTTGCTGTGAGCAGAACTTAGTCAAATGAGGAATCCTTGCAGATCCCACACAAACGAATATGAATAAGAATGCAACAGAAAAAGCTAAGTGGTGGAACAAAAACAAAAATGTCACTAGCGATGGTGTCATTGATGTGAAGACAGTCAACTACGCACAACCCAAGGTGTCACTACAAGGGGCACCTGTGGCAAACCAAAAACCCACAGGGCCCACTCAACAAGCATACACCCAAAACCAATCTCCCCCTATACAAGCGGCCACTGTGTCAAACAATCAACAACAGAATCAACGTAGACCACAGTTTCAATTCCAGCAATGAGATTTCACACCATTAGGAGAGCCGATAGAATCAGCTTTATGCAAGTTGATACAATCAAACACTATCACTCTTCCAGAAATCAGAGACTTTGAACAAGATGAAAACAAGCCGAGGTGGTATATTGACAAAGATTTCTGTGAGTTTCATCAAGTGAAAGGGCACAAAATAGCCAACTACTACTGCTTGAAACACGCTGTCCAAGATCTGATTGACACAGGGGTCATCGATGTGATGAATACTCAAACTAAAGGCACAACTGATCACACTATTTTAACAATACCTTTCATGATCACAACAAAGGAAAAGCCTCTGGGTCTGGTGGACAAACAAAACAAGTTAACTATACATATGCCAACAGTGATAATATTATCAATTGCCTCAATCCTTCAGATAGCCACGTGGCTACAATCACTATCAAAGACCAAGGTAATAATTGTGCTGTAACAACGTGTCGTGCTAGAGTTGTCTTACAAGGATTACCATCCTCACCTACTATCTCAGCAAATCCTAAAGCAAACTTAGATCCACAAACAAGCATAGTGGACCAACTAAAGTGCACACTTGCCCAGATCTCCATGTTTGACCTATTGTGCATATCTCCGCAGCATAAATTGGCACTTGAACAAGCCCTTTAGAATGCAGCTATCCCAAGGGACATAAAGCTTGAGAGCTTCCAAATGATGGTGAACCATATAGTAGCTAACAAACATGCCACATTCATAGACTGTGATGTGCCGCCGCATAAACCCCTACATAATGATCCCCTGCACTTACTTGTCCAGGTCCACAAAAGCGCTATCCGTAGGGTCCTTGTTGATGGTGGAGCTGGGTTAAACACATGTACTCTAAAGTTAATCAAGAAACTAGGCTATTCAAAATCAAGCATTGATGTCACAAGGAGGATAAATATCAGAGCTTATGATGAAGAGGAAAGGTCCTCTAAAGGTATTATCATTCTACCTGTTCGTATTGGTCTTGTGGTAAAAAACACTCCCTTCCAAATCTTAGACCTTGAGTTGGGATACAACATGCTACTAGGGAGACCTTGGATACATGAAATGCAAGTTGTACCTTCGACATACCATCAATGCATCAAGTTCCCACACCAGGGAGAGGATATCATCATAGAGGGAGATCCCAATCCCTTCCAATATTGTAATGCCGTCCAAATTGACACTGATAACTAGGTACCATCAAACCAAGATGCAAGCATCCCATCCTCTTCAGATTTGAATCCCAAGGATGTCATACAGGTAGCAGGAAATATAGTCATTAAACAAGATGCAAGCATCCCATCCTCTTCAGATTTGAATCCCGAGGATGTCACACGGGCAATAGGAAAGATAGTCATTAAACAGGACGCAAGTATTCCCTCCTCTTCAGATTCAAATCTTAAAGATATCACATAGAAATTTGGCAAGATATCCATCACAGAAAAGGGTTGTGGTGAATACGGATATGAAGAGGCTTTTACCATCACACACATGCCTCAAAGCCCAAGAACTCATGCAATGCCACAACCTATTATTGCAACACAAACTCCGCAGCCTATTCTATTAAGATGTCCACCCACAACCTTTGTTCGATGGGGAGACATAGCAGAAGAAAATCCTTTTGAACAAGACATCAATACCTGGTTATACCAAGATTCCCCTGAGACAATCCGAACACCATTACCCTTATCAAACTATGGTAATGGTTACTCAATGATACAAAGATTTGGATATGATGGTACAACCAGGCTGGGGGCAAGACAACAAGGCATATATGAATTGCCTCTCCCACCAACCCAGAGAAACATAAGAGGATTGGGCTATGGACAAAAAAGAACCAGTCTTGTAATCTAAGAAATTCAAATTAATTAGGAGCAAATAGCAGAGATGCACTGGGGGCACAACAAAGAGCATGTCTTAATAAGCAACATATTAGCACAGGTGTTGCCCGCCGAAGAGGGAACCACGCAATCCTGAATAAACCTACACATAACAATCGATGATAACCAAGGAAGTGAGACATATGACAAGTGTTCTATTGAGATTGACTCCCATGAGTATGAGTGGAGATCCATTCACGACTCTGAACCGTCGATCCCATATTATTCCCCTCGGTCATACATTATCATAAATCTAGCAGACCTATTTGACCAACTGACCATTACCGAACAACCCTGCATAGACAAACATGTCATTTATCAGACCTCAAGTGGTGCATCCACATCACAGTCTAGTTTTTTAGGAACCATATCAGCAGTCCCTTTCAGTCAACCAGAGCCAAACAACCGTGAAAGAATCTATCTTGTACACCTTGACCTCATAGAGTGGGATCAACAAGGACCACCTGATCTAGATGTATTCAAGAATGATGAGGTGATAGCTCATTTAACGGGACTGAGGGAAGGCATTCCATCAAGAGATCACAGGGAAGGCTTCTCCATTAACCTAGATAGATAAACATATTTTGGGGAGGAAGCTCCTCTTTCTAGTCCACAAAATAAAAAAGAACAAAAAAATGATAAAAAGCTAAAAGAAGATGTATCTTCTAGCGAAAACCTCACTGAGGTGCTAGAAGATGGAAAGAAGGAACTCCTCCCCTTAACAAAGGATAAATCAACATTATTAGCAAAATAAATAGAGGAAATCAACTTGGGGGATGACAAGAACCCAAAGAAAATATACTTGGCAAAATCACTCACCCCTGAGGAGAGAGAATAGTTCATCAGTTTCTTCAAGGCAAGAATGATCAATTTTGCATGGTCCTACTCGGATATGCCAGGGTTAGATCCAGAGCTAGTACTACACCATCTCCCATTGCTACCCAATGCCAAACCTATCAAGCAAAAGCTGAGAAAGATTCATCCCCACGTTGCATTGCTAGTCAAGGCAGAATTGAAAAAGCTCCTGGATGCTAAGTTCATCAGACCTATACCATATGCAGATTGGATATCTAACTTAGTACCAGTTAAAAAACATAGGAGGTAGATACAAATTTGCACAAAATTTAGGGATCTCAACATAGCATGTCCCAAGGATGACTTCCCTTTACCAAACACTGATATGATAGTAGATCTAACTGCTGGAGATCAAATTCTATCACTCATGGATGGCTTTTTAGGTTACAATCAAATAAGGATCGCTCCAAAGGACCAACACAAAACAACTTTCACATGTCCTTGGGGAACATATTGTTGGAATGTCATGTCGTTTGGTCTAAAGAATGCCAGAGTGACATATCAAAGGGCTATGACAACTATATTTCATGATCTCATCCACAAGACAATGGAAGACTATGTGGATGACATGCTAGCCAAGTCAATACTTTAAAAGGATCATCTACAGGTTTTGGGACCCATCTTTGACAGATTGCAGGAATTCAAAGTCTGTCTAAACCCAAAGAAGTGTGCATTCGATGTCACAGCGGGAAAATTACTGGGGTTCATAGTATCACACAAAGGAATTGAAGTGGATCCAGAAAAAGTCAAATAAATATTGGACATGCCTCCACCATCAAACCTGAGGCAACTAAGAGGGTTACAAGGAAGGCTCCAATCGATCAGACACTTCATCGCTCAACTAGCATACAAGTGCCACCCATTCCAACATCTATTGCATAAAGACATCAAATTCATATGGACAAAGCAATGCAAATAGACATTTTAGATATTCAAAGACTACCTTCTTAAGTCTCCTATATATTGGTACCACCAGTACAAGGTAGACCATTGCTTCTATATATCTCAGTGATAGAATCAACGTTAGGTGTACTTTTCACACAACATGATGATGCAGGAAAAGAGAGGGCTGTCTACTATCTAAGCAGGACTTTGGTTGGATATGAGCTAAACTATATGCCAATTGAGAAGTCATGCCTTGTAGTTGCTTTCGCTTCCTAGAAGCTAAGACATTATATGTTGAGTCACCAAACAAAATTGATCGCACATATTGATCCTCTAAAGTACCTCCTAAGCAAAGCATCGCTCACCGGATGATTGGCAAAGTGGGTAATGATCTTAAGTGAGTTTGACATTGAGTACATAGATAGAAAGGCCATCAAAAGACAAGTGATCGCAGATCAACTAGCAGAGGCACCAAATTAAGACCACCAGCCTATTATCTCTGACTTTCCTGATGAATCTATCATGACACTACAACCAGCGATCGAGGTATGGAAACTTTATTTTGATGGATCATGTACAAACCATGGTGCAGGGGCAGGGATAGTTCTTATCACTCCAGATCATGATACAATTCCAAAGTATTTCAGACTTAACTTCCAATGCACCAACAACATAGCAGAATATGAAGCACT
Organism: Thuja plicata; assembly: GCA_018584345.1. Taxonomy (NCBI): domain Eukaryota; kingdom Viridiplantae; phylum Streptophyta; class Pinopsida; order Cupressales; family Cupressaceae; genus Thuja; species Thuja plicata. The sequence goes on from MU221188.1 coordinate 29,475, forward strand.
GGTCATCGGTCTAAAGATAGCAATTCAATGGAGAATCAAGAACCTTAGAGTCTTTGGCGATTCACAGTTGGTCATCAGTCAAGTCAGTAATGATTATATGACCAAAGATGAGAAACTCATACCATACAGAGCATAGATGGAACAACTGCGCACCAAGTTCCAATACATTCTCTTTGAGCAAGTCCCACAAGCACAAAACAAAGCTGCAGATGCAGTGGCTACCATAGCATCACTGATTGATATGCCAGGTAACGAAACAAAATTCCAATTTCTAGTGGAGCAACTCTTGGTGCCATCACATCAGGCATCTATCACAAAATTAGTGTGTGTCCTTGTTGGTCCCGAATCCCCATGGTACCAAGATGTCTATAACTATCTCCAAAACAATGTCTTACCTCCCAACTTGTTTAGGAACCAGAGAAAATCCCTCATCCGCCAAGCCTCTAGGTATACCATCCTCTCAACTACTTTATACAAACAAAGTCTAGATGGAACACTTCTATAATGTCTCACTTCCATGGAATCCTAGAAAGCTTTGTACAAGGTACATGAAGGAATTTGTGGAACCCACAGAGGTGGCAACAACTTAGCTAAGAAGATCATCCGCATGGGATACTATTGGCCCACAATAGAGACAAATGCACACAAACATGTTCAAAGGTGTAGACAGTGTCAAATTCATGGAGACCTCATCCATGCACCGACCCAGGAACTAAATCCTATCACATCACCATTACCATTTTCAATGTGGGGATTTGACCTAGTGGGCAAAATTACACCTTCTTCAGCAAATGAACACAAGTACATCATAGCAGCAATGAAGTACTTCACCAAGTGGGTGGAAGCAATTCCCCTCACTTACATCACTGGAAAGAAAATAGCAATGTTCATACTTAACCACATTATCTGTCGATACGGGATCCCCCAAACAATCTTGACAGATCATGGTACACCTTTCCAGAACAAGGATGTCGAAGACCTATGTGAACATTTCCACATAAAACAAGGGTTCTCCTCATTTTACTACACTCAAGGGAATGGCCAAGCCGAAGCTACAAACAAGACAATCTTGAAAATCCTGAAGAAAATAGTGAATGAATCAGGGCGAGACTAGAATTTACAGCTTAGTCCCGCACTATGGGCATACAGAACTAGTGTGAGAACACCTACAGGAGCCACTCCTTTCTCCCTAGTCTATGGATTAGAGGCAATATTACCCATCGAAGTGGAAATTCCATCCCTAAGGATATCATTGAAGAACCTGGTTTTAGATGAAGACTATAGAGTAGCAAGGCTCAGTGAACTAGAGTTACTAGATGAAAGAAGGTAGCATGCCTTCAACCACTTACAAGGCTATTATAATTGCCTTAGAAGGAACTATCACAAGAAGGTGAAGCCATGAACATTTGAGGTAGGAGACCTTGTCCTCATGGAAAATCAGAAGAATCAAGCAGAGCGAGTCAAACTTAGAAAGTTTGAGCCTAACTGGATAGGACCATTTATCATTATCAGCTCTACTCAGAGTGGGGCATTCATACTAGCAACACTAGAAGGAGATCAGCTCCCTGGCTACATCAACAACACGCACCTCAAGAGGTTTTAGCCTTGAGGTCTCTATGGTTAAGGCACCTATCTACATATCTGGAAAATACCAAAAAAATAAAAAATAAATAAAAATTAGAAAATGTAAAAGTTACCTTGGTGAAAACCTGGCAATTAGGCGCCTTGGTGACAACAAAAAAATAAAAAAAGAAAAAAAGTAAAGAGAAAACAAAATCAATCTCTCAGTGAAAACCTAGCAATCAGGCGCTATTAAGTGGGTACCTTGGTGAAAACCTGGCAAATAGGCGCCAAGTGTTCAAATCCAACTTCACCATCAATGAACTCCAAAAGATTGAGCACACTTCAAAATGCAAGACTGACTATCCCAAGCTATATCCAGAAGCACAAATCCCCTCTGAGAACCAAGCACTTACCCATGGTTACATACTGGTCCACCAGACTAGGGGGTGATTCCAAAATGTCCTAAAAAATGCAAACAAATCGGAAAACTCATCAAAAATCCTAAAAAGATCAAAAATCAAGAGAAAATGAATCTTCATAAAAAACATTAAAAAAATTGGAAAATCCAAAGCAATAAAACCAACCCAGTTATCAAGAGAGCAAGGGGAAATCACCCCCAGTTAATCAATGCCACAATCATGAGCTTTGTGAATCAGCAATGGGCTCATCTGACATAACTTTATCAATCTATCAATTCAATCAACAAGCAGCTAGCACCCAAGCCAGACTAATCAATACTGTCACAATCATGAGCTTTGCGAACAAGAATTGGGCCCATATGACACAGCTTGATCAACTACCAACATGATCAAAGCAATCAAATCAATCTATACTGTCACAATCATGAGCTTTGCAAACTAGCATGGGGCCCATCTAACACAGCTTGATCAGCTGCCAACACGATCAAAGCAATCAAAGCAATCATGCCTATCCAAAGAGTCAAGCCAATCAAGAGAATCTGACTGCATTGAGGAACCATCCAAAAATGTTGACTAGGTCAGTCAAGTTGGTCAGATGTCAGTCTATATTTCACGGTTATGTTCTTACGCTATTCCAGGATCCACCATGTGAGGAGAGCAGCTATGATAGATCATGACTTATTTTCTTTGATTGCTGTCTGTTTAATGTTCACTTTGATTTCAGGGCCATGATGATTTAGGATAAATGTGGTAGGCGCCATCACTTATCTGGCAGTTGCGCAGTTCTATGATCTAAGCTTAACCCTGGGAAAGAAATGGACATTCCTTCTCTTTACTTGTTTGGTTTATAGAATCAAGAGCTTGCAACAATATTTAGATGGACTTTGAGTGCTTTGGAGTTCTATCTTGGTTTCTATGGTCTTTCCCTTTATGTTGGAAAGAAGATCTCACGATGCTTATAGATGGACTCTAGGGGCGTAGGAGTTCTATCTTGTTTTCTTGGCTTTCCATTTTGGAAATCAAGAGCTCACAGTGTTATCCAGATGGACTTTGGATGCATAGGAGTTCTATCTTGGTTTCCTTGTTTTAGATTAATTTAGAGGACAAGCGGTATCCAGATGGTCAATATCTAGGTGCTTTTTGGCTCTCTTTCTTTTCAAACAGGGAACATAGTTGAACCCAGATGGTCAATATTTGGGTGCACTATGGGTCTCTTTCTATTCAATCCCTCTACTCCTTCCACTATCAAGAGGTCATGGCAGTATCAAAGTGGTATGTGATCTGGATCATTTGATGCTCTTTCAGAATATCAGAAAATACAAAAAAGATGCAATGATGACAAATATTGGAAACAGGGGCAGCGACTTGGGACATTCACCCTTTCTATCAGATCATATCTATCCAAAAATACAAAAAGAATATCCTTTCTATCAGGTCAATCTCAGAGCACATCTATCCAAACTAACTTCTTTCTAACACATGCATTACTCAGATACTTTGTTCATAGTAGATTGCATTCATTCCAATAAGTACATCATAAAAGAAAAAAACATGGTAGTTGCATACATGATAAATCATAAAATCACATGCATCCATAAGCACCTCATATAAACATGCATTTCATTTCCACCATCCTGCATGAACATGTCAGTATCATAGGAAAAG
>MU221188.1:56004-70419 GCA_018584345.1 Thuja plicata
AATTAAAAGATCAAATAATCATGAAATCAAATAATTAAATTCAAGCCTAAAGGGGTTAATCAAATTATGCAATTGATTTTTCAATTGTATAGTTCAAATAAAAAAGGATCAAATCCAACCCAATCACACTTCCATGGCTAATTTAATTAAATGATGGAGTTATTTAATTCCTAATATCTTTGAGACAACCAACCAACTTTCCCTCCATTTGAAAACACCTCAAAGCTTTTGACTTAACCAAACTTTGATCATGATTAACTCACTCTACCCCCTACCCTTGGGAAAAAGCTATAAATACAAGCCATTTCCTTTGTGTTTGGGATCCAAGAATTCAAGAGAAAAAGCATCCTTATTATAGGCACATTGAGAGCATATGGGGAGCATTTGAGAGCTTTTAAGAGAATTTTAGCATTTACATTACATCTAGCATATCATGTTTAGGAGCATTTTTGAGCATTTTGAGCATTCTAGCTAGATTTGAGCATTTAATTTTCATACATATCTCGTTCTAGGATTGTCCTTGAGAGAGATTAAGCTTGAGAGCTCTCTTAACAAAGCTTGGATAGAGAACCATGAGATGATATAGATTTTTTGGTTTCAATTCTTAGATTAACTTGTTTATCTTTCCATAGAATTGTTGCTTTCATTCTTAATTTCATGAAGGTGTATTTTCTTACACACACCAATTGGAGAGGTGGATTTTACTGATGGCTTATCCAGTTCATTTTAATCTTAACCACTCATCTCCCTATCTCTGGGATTGATCTCAACCATTCATATCATCACCAATTCTTATATAATAAACCCTTCATAACCATTTGAAAGATCTAGGATTTCAAGCTCTCATGCGCCATTACTCCGTCCGTTTGGTTCTAGCATTCAAGCCATCTTGCGATCACACACCCATTTCAATTATCAAATTCTTGACACTTCTCAAGTCATAGACGCTGCCCCGCCAATACTGAGCATCAATAACAACGTTTCAGAAGGAGTAGAGAGAAACAATAGAAGCTTCAAGCATCGTGGGGTTTGCATTTATTTATTTTCCTTTCTCTTGCTTGTACATTTTATTGATTACATTTCATTGTTATTCATTTTAGTGGTATTGTGTACTTGATTCATATCATTTGTAAAACCTTTTCTACTAACCCTTGCCTTTGGAAAGCTTGGGAATCCATGGATCACGAGAAGAGAGGCATACAATTTCATGCATACCTATTAGATGGGCCTGTCCAAGTGGGAAAAAGTACTCACCCTTGGAGAATGACCCACATGAGAATGAGGTGTAAGCCACGCTACTCCAGCTCATGTTATTCAAATTTGCTTCTTGGGGCCAAAGCCTCAGAATTCAGATACCATTTAATATTATAATTGACTCTTGCCTAATACATAGTAGGGCTCTAGGGTCTCAATCACATTTACATGACTACTCATGCTAAGGTTTTTTGTGGGATATACGCCTCAATCATGCTTGTGTAGACACAAAGGATGTATTTGAATGAAGACCCTTACTAGACTCCATAGAGTAGCAGTCGCCCAATTCACCTCCAAAAGTGGATAATTTGAGTGCAAGGGAGATAGTAACTCCCCTAAGACACTCACCATATTGTGCCCCCATTAATGCTTGGAGTCAGATAATATGACATCACTAGACCCATTGTGTGGCTGGGTTTGACCATATTTTGATTATCTCTTTGGTGTGTACCTAATTTTGTAAGAGAGGATTTTCTTACTAAGCCAACTTCCTTAGGATTAGAGTGTATTTGGATCACTAATTTTTACAAGCGTGTTTGTTGTGTCTGTTAAAATAAAACTATCAAAATAAAACTGAAGACAAAAAATTGCAAATAATGAGTCAAAAACACAAACTTCCCAGTGACAAACATAGTTTCTCGTGTAACTTTCCATCCTTACTTGTACAAGTCAGGATCTTGCACCTATTTACTCATATCACCCAGTGAGAATGCTTGTATGCCCCTGTGAGAATACTTGCACGAGAATTTCCTGCCTATTTTGACTAGCTGTTAACCTATTGTATGCATTCCAGTATGAGAAATATAATTCCTTGTATCCTCTGTAGGTAACACTTGTACGAGTCTGTACTCACTCATACTGCATTTTGAGAAATCTGTCTAGATACCCTTTTTGACCTATTTTTACCGATCATAGACCTCTAGTTAGGCTTTGTGTTGTCCTCTGTAGTTCTGATTCCAAAGTAGTGAGCTTGTCCTAGTTATTGTTGTTAGTCATAATCCATTGGTAGTCCAAATTTTGTTGGCATGATTCCTGGTTTGTTGGTATAGTCCTTTTAATCATTCCATCACCATTGGTTCAATCTAATTTGTCTACGTTGTTCTTATTCTGGGTAGTGAGTGCAGGTTTGTTAACCTTGACTCATATCAGAGTCATTTATATCTCCTTCTTAGTTGGATGTTATCTTGTTGTTACCATCATCGGTGTTGGACTTAGTCACCATGTCAGTGTTACTTTAGCAACTATTAGGAAATTGATTGATTTATGCATGTACAAACTAAAAGCTCTCTTTGACAATTTCAAGAGGAAGAGAGGCAATATCTTGCATTTTGAGTAAACCCTCTTTTCATAGAACAACCATAAATTGCAAACAAAGACAATATCTCCTCAAGGAAAATTTCATGATTCAAGAATGTTAGGAGAAAGACAAGGGTGAGATTACTCTAGACATAGAAATCACAGTTCTAATATTCAGGCTACTAATAGTCAGCACTTGAGTGACTCAGAGCCTGATGAAGCTAGTATTATCAGGTGTCAAAATGACATAGAATTTCTCAAGATGATTAAAACCATAATGGCTTGAGACAAAGAACAATGCTCTCTAGAACTATCACAACAAGGAGCACAAATTCCTCCTCAATATAGAGCTAAAGACATCATCTCCAAGGAGGAGGAAAATCCTTTAACATTGGTGACAAAACAACTGCAAGCCTTGCAAACTAAGATGTAAGAGATGAAAGAGGAAAAAGAGAAAAAAAAACCACAAAATATTCTATGGACACCATTTTCCATTTCCTTTTGATAAATACTTGTACCTACCTTTGTTCCCATAGGAGTGGAAATCCCAAAATTTGATAAATAAGCTGGTTAATCTGATCCACAAGATCACATCCAGGAATTCTATTCTCTATGCACAAAATTTATGCATAAACATACATACCTCATGCATCTCTTTCCCCAGAGTCTAGGTGGCCAATCCATGGAGTGGTTTTTGAAGTTACCCACTGGAATCAAAACTTTTGACGAATTGATAAATCTATTTCTACAAGAGTATTCGTACAACATCTAGCATCTCGTGACAATGACTAATTTATGCAACCCCAAAAAATAAATGGGAGAGCCTTTTCTACCTTTTCTTCAATGATGGAGGAATGTCTTTTCTCCATATTCACGTCTCATACCTGAATCTGAGAAAATGTATATATTCACTAATGTGTTGATAGCTGAGTACAACTTCCCCATTCAGATGCAAGATCTACCTACCTTTGACAAAATAGTGAAAAGTACACTAAAATTAGAAGAAGTGCTCGTCAGAAAGGGAGAAGTAGCCTTTAAAAGGAAAAAAAGTATGGTTCCAATTCCACATACAAGAATAAGTACTAGAACAAAAATAAACATGTGGTAAATGATGGATTAGCGGACCACGTTGCTCCTCAATCAAAGCCAATAGTTTTTAATCTGACAAGTGGTACAAAGGCCCTAAAATCTATTGATAATGCCACAAAATATCCTCCAAAAGGGACCAATAATCTCATGAAAGAGAAACCTTGGGTCAAACACAAGCGTAACTTTGCTCCCCTAGGTGAATCATACGAATCAACGCTCAACACTCTTCTAGAAAATAAAATGATCACACTGTCAGATAACTCTAGACCATATGAACCTAAGGTGAAACAAAAATGGTGGAGTGATAATGACTACTATGAATTCCATAGGAATAAGGGACACAAGACTATGAACTGTACGAGACTCAAGCATGAGATTCAAGATCTCTTTAATAATGAAACGATTGTGGTTGGAAACCATACCATGAATATTGACCATAAGGAATTTAAAAATCCATTTCTTGAGTATGAGAAAGGGGAAAGCTCCAAAAAAGGTTCCTGAATCAACCAGACATATAGTTCCAATGATGATAACATAATTCACATTCTTGAGTGAGTCCCTTCTGAATACTGCAATGTCATTATCACTAAGAAAGATGAAAAAAAGTCTAGAATAGCTAACACTATGACCTGCTCGCAAGAAAAGGTCACCCTATGAGGAGTTTGACCTTCCAACCCATCTACGTCTAGTAACCAAAAAATGACATCCAAACCTTCTACATCGACAAGGAAACAACCAACTATAACTATGTCCAAGGTGTCAAATTCTAAACAATTGGTTTCATCTCATGCTGCTGACTATAGCATTATCGAGAAATTACAAAGAAAAAATGCTAAAACCTCAATTTTTCAATTTCTCAAAATCTCTCTAGCTCAGAGAGTGATTCTGGATAAAGCCTTGTCAACTACCAATGTCCCTAATGACTTGGACTTAGATCAATGTCAATCCATGGTGGGTCACTTGACCTCACCCCACTACCTTTCATTTTTCGGAAGAAGATGATAATTCTTTGAGTCACCCTCACAATATACCCCTACACATAGAAGTCACCATCCATAAGCATCATGTCAAAAAATTATTGATAGATGGAGGCATAGGATTGAATATCTATACTTATAAGTTGATAGAACAGTTGAGTTTTTCAGAACATGTCATTGATCCCAAGAAGAAGATAACAATAAAGGCATATAATGAACAAAAGAGATCTTCCAAAGGTCTCATAAGTCTACCTATTAGAGTGGGTCATATAGAAAGAGAGGTCATAATTTCAGGTGCTGGATCTTCCACTAGCATACAACATTTTGTTGCGAAGACCCTGGATCCATGAGATACAAGTTATCCCGTCTGCTTACCACCAATGCATAAAATTCCCTTTCAATAGGGTTGAAGTCACCATTCCTGTAGATACCAGTTATGCTTGCAATGCACTAAGACAGTCAGTTGATATTCTCATCCCACACAATAGGGAAGCTTCTACCTCTGATTAAACTAGGGCTATGATGAAATAAATGGAAAAGAAGATCAAAATAAATGACACTCAGATGGCTGGATACATGATAGAACATGTTTTATCGCTGACATATCTTCCCTCATCACCTAGATCTTATGGGAGACTGAAAGAGATGAAACCATAAACTACACCAACCAAAGTAATCTATGATGGTAGCTTTATTCAAGTAACTATACCTCTTGAAGATGAAAATGAAGAGAAAGCTATCCTAGAATGGTTGTATAGAGAGGCTGAAGATAATGATTTAAAACATTGTGAGATCTCTCCTGAAAAACATGGCAAGGGATATGAGTTGGTTCAATGTCTGGGTTATTTAGGAAAATTCCCTATAGGGTGTAATCAAAATGGTCTCATAGAACCCATAGAACTCAAGTACAAAAGTTCTAAGGATACAATTGGCTTAGGCTTCTTATCAGTTGAATAAAGGAGAAAGAATGACACACCCCTATGAATGGGACAAATCTAATGAGGAAGATGAATATCCTTATCACATTCCTCCATGTATCCTATATCTTCTTAGTGGGGATGAAGAAAAAACTCCCCATATCAATGTTACTGAACAACAAATTCTAGAGGAACAACAAATGGTTCCTGATCAAACAAAGGCTTCAACCTCTCAGCAAAGTCCTAATATAGAGGAAGAAAACATAACAATATCAAAATTTCTACGGAGAACTCATCCTAATTGGGGCCAATGGGTAGACTTTACTCATGTCTTATATATAGTGACCTAAGTCAAAACAAAATCTCATGAGTATGAATTCGATATTCTATTCGAAGAAAATTTAGATAAAGAAATTGACATAGTGCAACAGTACATGACCAAAATTGAGGTAGGTGAAATCTCAGGGATTAGGTCTGACGAGTTAGATCCTCATATCCCTGACATGTGATTCGATGATGTCATTAGGTCTATCACCGATTGAACATGTCTATAGAGGGTACTAATGTAGGGCTCTACTTAACAGTCCAAGTCTATGATGAAAAGAGCGTGAACACCCTAGAACCTATTGAATCCTTGCCACTCATGCATCTTGAACTCATTGACTGGAATAAATACAAGAACAACCCATGAACATGCCTACATTCCCCAATGAGTATGCACTAGCTTGGTATATTAACATCGCTGAACTAGACACCTCTTCCACCAGTGAAATGAGCATGAACACGACTGAAGAAGATATCAATTACCTCAGTAAAAAAATAAAAAATAAAAGAAACAAATGTTTTGATGGAAAAAACCACAATGTGGCGGTCTCAGAATAGAAAATAGTAAAAAGAAAAGACACATCCAATGATGAAAACCTCTTTGAGGCACTGAAGGATGGGGTACTTGATACCTTTTTGACTCACTTCCAGGAGCGGTCATCAATTTTGATAGAACCAATGCAACCTATGAATGTTGGAACTGAAATGTAACCACATATAATCCATCTGGCACAATCACTATCACTAGAGGAGTTGGAAGAATTCACTAAGTTCTTTAAAGAAAAAAGATCAAATTTGCATGGACTTACTCAAATATGCCATGGTTGGATCCAAATCTCATAATGCACCATATATCAATTGCGCCTGGAGTTAAACCAGTTAAACAAAATCTCAGAAAGATGCACTCTCATGTTTCTCTACTCATAAAAGATGAGTTGGAAAAATTACTCAAAGTTGGATTCATCAGAGCAATTGATTATGTTGAGTGGATCTCAAATATTGTACCTGTATCAAAACCAGATAAGTCTATCCGATTATGCACTGATTTCTGAGATCTCAATAGAGCATGTCCCAAATATGACTTCCATTTTCCTAATATCGACATGATTGTTGATATGACAATCAGATACAAGATTTACTCCTTAATGGACTACTACTCTGGGTACAACCACATCAAAATTTCCCCTAAGGATCAAGGGAAAACAACATTCACATGTGCATGGGGTACCTTCTATTAGAACATCATACCATTCGGTTTGAAGAATGCAAGTGCTACCTACTAGAGGGTTGTAATGAAGATCTTCCATGATATGATGCACAAAAACATGGAATACTATGTCAATGATACTCTTGTGAAGACCATGAAAATATCCACACATCTACAGGATTTGGGTAAGATTCTAGACAAAATGGAGAAGTTTAGACTAAGGTTTAACCCGAAGAAATGTGCATTTGGTATTACATCTGGTAAACTATTAGTATACATCGTCTCAACAAAATGGATTTAAGTGGATCCAAAAAAGGTATAAGAGATCATGGAAATGAAACCACCAAAGAACATCAACCAAATGAGAACACTCCAAGAGAGGATTCAATCAATTAGAAGGTTAATCTCACAACTGGCCGACAAAGCGCAACCATTCACAAAGACCTTGCACAAAGGAGTGACATATCAATGGGACGAAACATGTGACAAATTTTTTAACCAAATAAATGATATTTGGAAAATACACCAGTCCTGGTGTCTCTTATATAGGGTAGGCCATTATTTATGTACATCTCAGCTACTGTAATATCACTGGGGGAACTCCTTACACAAGAGGATGAGAACAACAAAGAACAAGATATTTACTACATCAACAGAGCCTTGGTCTCATATGAAATTAACTACTGAGTGATTGATAAGGCTTTCCTGGTAGCTGTGTTTGCATCTCAAATACTAAGGCATTATATGTTGGCACACTCTGTAAAACTTGTTGCAAAGATCCACCCACTAAAATACCTTATGAGCAAATCTACCTTGACTACAAGGTTAGCTAAATGGGTCATGATCCTTAGCGAGCTTGACATTGAATATGTTGAATGCAAGGCTATCAAAGGACAAACAATCACAGATCAACTAGCTAAAGCCCCACTATAGGATGATCAACCCATCAATGATGAGTTTACATATGGATCCATTATGCACATCACTCATAGATCCTAGAAGATGCTCCTTGACAACTCTTTCACACAACAAGGATAACTACACAAACACTTCAATGAGTCATTATGTGATTGATTAAAATAAAGTAATCTACTAAAACACAAACCATCCAAGGTGACTCATTTCCTTCTAGTAAATAGGAGTATGAAATTGGCATCAGGTCATTGCAATTCTAGTGACTTTAAATTCTATCTAAATGAAGGATTTCAACTAATATGCAATGCAAGTTTATCCAATATCAATCTAAGATTAATCTATTTTAGCCAAATAAAATTGAAGTTCCTAAGATTTAATTATGCAAAATGTAAAATAGGCTAAAATGACAATGATGAGAAATATGAAAATGACAATTAATAATTCAATAGCATTAATCTAGTTCACCTTCCTCCCTCCTCAGAAGAGTAGAGGCCTAATTATATAGAAAATCATCTCAAAATAGATGGACAAGATCGATTAACAATGGGCGGTTGAAATAAATCCCAGACTAGCATAATCTATGTTCAACTGATTTGATTGGTTGAGAGAATCAGTTAGCTCAAAAGACTGATCAATTATTTTAGAAACTATTTGATTTGATTTGAAAGCTGCTAAATCAAATATAAGTGGTTGAATAGTTAACTGATTTGTTTCCAAAATGATAATCAATTAACTATTTGATGACATAAGAAAGCACTTTTGAATTAATAAATGGTTTTAATTCATTTTCCTCCAAATTGTGATGACATAATTAGTTTTAATTCCTTTTTGTGTTTAATTGACAATTATTATTTATTTAATCAACATCCTAAGACATTAATTAAATAAATAGCATAAGGTTGATTTAATTGTTAACAACATTAGGATTTAGGAATTAATTAATTAAACAAGATGAAGTGCGATGATCAAATGAGACTTATACTTTAGATAAAACCAGATTGAGAAATTGACCTTAGATTAGGACTTATGAGATTTAATCAAGATTTGGGTTTTCTTAATGAACAATCAAGATTAGGGGCCTATGGGCCTGAGCCTATCCTAACTGTTCTCTCAACTACCCCAACTCTTCAAGTAATGCAACAACCTAATCACCCTGTGGTGGTGTGGGCCCAATGATTTGAAATCAAGGAATGGGATGCATCTGTCCCTACACCTGTGTATTTGTCCCTTCCTATCTTGAGGGCCCCGCCTATATATATGTATCCCATGGAGGGAAAACTTGCCTTGCATTCTCTCTCCCTACCCCACCAGATCTCCACACCAAGGAAATACCATAGTATCCAATGCAAATCCATGCCTACCAACTCCATGACCTTAATCATCCCCACCACCTCCATCATCTCTGCCACCTCCATCATCTCCTCCACACCTACCACCTTGGCCACCCCTATCACCTCTTTGGAATCTACCTTGTCCACCTCTCCATCCTCCCCTTGGACCACCAAACTTTGGAACTGGCTCATCAAGAGAGTAAAATATGACAAAAGGATGATCCATCAAGTATTGAGAGTAATCTCTCGAAACACCCCTATCCAAAGTATCACACGCTAAATCCCATGCCTATGCACCCAATCCATAATACTCTACTGTGAATGTATCATAAGAATTGAGTGAAACCCACTCGCTAAACTCTGACTCAGTACATGCATAGATAGTCACACTCTATGGCATACCCTGTAAATGACCAAAGTGTCGATATACACATAAAATAATAAAATAATCAATAATATAGGTTTTACGACCAATCAAATATTATGAAGTGAACACATATGACATCTTTGTTTGGTCCTCATCCCATACCTCACAATCAAGATATGAGTGCCATACTACTGTGTCAATATCATCCATAGCTCATCTCCAACATGCTAACTTACACAACTAATGTTGGACAATGACATCTGGATATGCATATACAAATTTCCTCCCTGCAGGCCGAGCTCTATCTGCATCTGGATGAGTATTTGAGAGGTGCTCCCATTCTCATACCTATAATATAATGATCCATGTTGACAAGCTAGTTGATCTGCAATAAACAACTTGGTTTAAATCATGATATATGTGGGATAATATACATGTACCCCAAGAATAATAGGTACCCTGGGTCAACATACTATCTAACACTTGACCCCATATGAAAGCAAAGTCATGACCCCTCCTATCTCCACATAAAAATCCACCAACTAATCCAACAAGGAATGAAGGGAGAATCGGGTACATATCTAACAAGAGAACCTCATTCCCATCAATTTGATCATCTCCAAATATCCTCCTTAATGCAATAATTCTCTTACCCCCATCGGAATCATAATAAAAAAGAGTACCCATAACTGGTACACACAAGATCCTATAAACATCCTCTGGGGTGATCGTCATCTCATCCATACTAAGGTGAAAGGTGTTATGTTCATCATGCCACCTCTCAACAAGTGCAATCAACAAACCTCTATTCACCCGATAATAGAGAATATCAAGAAAGTGTCCTAATCCCAACATATCTATCACATGACACTCAATCGGTGTCAAGAGAGGAATCATATAAAAAACCTGGGGATACTGACCACATTTCTATAGAACATCTCATGTCTCCTATAATATAGAAAAATCACAACATCAACAATGAGTCAATCAACGCAAAAAAAAAGTGATCAATCTAATTAGAATCTATTGAAACATTTAACACATAGAGACATTTAATTGAAAATCAAGAAATCATTCAACCCATCAATCACATCAATCCTCATAACAAGTACAATCCATCAAATCACATCAAGAATCAGGCAACATGAAACATCAAATTTATCTGCTCTTTTTAGGGAACCTATCCGTAATTCCTACATCTAAAGGGATTATAGAACAAATAATATCTACATCACTCTTTTAAGATCCTATCAATGTCTCTTAGTGAGAAAAAGCATCAGAAACGTCATCAAATCATGTAAGGATCATTGACAACTACTAATGTTTTCAAAATTGGATATAAACTTGATTGATCAACATCTTTGCTTAGATGTGCAAATTTGAATATTAAATGTGCAATACCATACCTCATATGCGCAAAAATATAAAATGCACAGGAAAAAGGATCAAATGTGCAATAACAGGCATCATATGCGCTAAATATTAAAAAAAAATTGTGCAACAAAAAGTTTCATATGCACAACACTATCATTTAAATGCACTAAAACAAATTTTAAATATGCAAAAAAAATAGTCAAATGTGCAATAACTCAAAATTTCAAATAACTACTAAAAATAGACACAAAAATAATAAAAAATGGGTGGGTTTTTGAGTACATACATATGATCCATGCATTGACAGCCGATCATGGTGCGTGATCCTCTCAAACCTGTGTGACGCCAGTGAGACCACCATTTTGCTCAACGAGAGAGGAGGAAGAGTGAAATCTTAAAAAGTCAAAGTGAAAATGAAATGGGAAAAATGACTTTTTATCCCATTTTAAATTTTTTGAAAAAGGTATTTTTGTGTCATTTAATTAATTTTAACCCCAACTAATCAACTTTTTCAACTAAGGGGTAGAATTAGTCATCATATCATGAGATAAATCGATCTGTTCTCAATTGCTCCAACACAATTTTTGAAACATCATATGAATCCAAGTCATACTTTGTCAATCTTAAAAAATTATTATGAACATAGTCATTAGCTGGCAACTTTTCACCAATTTATCTCTTCAGGGGGAATATATTGCATCATTTTAATTCACCAACTGGAGCATTAATCCTGAGCATTTTTTTCATCACAAGGGCATTGTAAATCAGTCAAATTTTTCATATCATCAAGCGTACCAACCAAATAAAACCAAACAAATCTTTTCCTATCCCAAATATCACATCTTAAATCATCGCAACGGAAGGGACCTGATCAGGGGCAGCTTATCAAACATCGCCTCGAATCACCAAAAACTTCACTGTCTGGGGCAATCAATCAAGTTTCTTTGAACCAATGCTCAGAATCACATCAGTTCAAAGCGGGGGGAAATGAATACACATAAAATTGGCCTAGTGATTTAATTAATTAAATAAACATTTATTTAATTAAATAATAATTTCTCCTACTATATAGTTAGATTTAATTATTTAATTATACAGTTCATATCTCCTAATATTATTTCAAAACTCATTAAATAAAAAATCGAATTCCACCTCAATTCTCTCTTCCATCTCATCATGGGAACCTCACCATGTCACATGTAACTCAATTATATTAATTCATAAATGGGTAATTATCCTCAACATGTAGAGATTCCTTCTCCCAACCACCAAGGATACATGGCAAGGATATTTTATCCTCTTCAATCAAAAAGCTTTTCCATTTGTCCTCCGTGGCCACATGTCTTTCATTCTAACCTTTTTGGAACCTCTTGGGACACATGCCTTCAAATTGGCTCAAGAAACTTACAATTATCACCCTATGACATGGAAGGAATATGGTAACATTGTTTTCTCCACCCGAGAGCATCTCAACCATTCCTTTTTAACTAAATGCATCTGAAATGTTATTTGGTGACACCTCACCTCATCCTTGGAAAACGATATAAATAGAAGCCATTTGGAAGTATTAAATCTCCACAATTAGATTCATTGTATCAAATTTATGTCACTTTCATAGCTCATCATAGTTCATTTTGTAGCATCATTTTAGAGTATTTTTGCATATTAATTAGATCAATTTTGTATCATTGTCATCATGGTTTAGCATAATTAGCAGAAATTCCATCTTCTTAGCTTAGTTTATTATCGTCTTAGCTTCCATAATTATCATGTTTTTCATATCATGGATTTCATAGTATATTTTTTACATCTTTCATCATACAACATCAATTTCACTCACACTATGTTTAAGAATTCTTTTGTACTAGTACCTTCTTTGGGACAAGGATGACAATAGTTTGGGGGAGTGATGAGTAGGTTTTTTGGTGTGTTTATATGACTTTATAGCTTCATCTAAGACCTTATCAGTTGCTATGGTTATATATTTTATGTTCAAAGACTCAATACTTTCATATGGTTAAGGATAATTTTATGCTACACTGTGTGTGTGTGTGTATGTATATATATGTGTGTGTGTGTATTCTAAAGTGTAGTCATGTGGCTATTTATGGATTGAATGTGATGGAATTTAGATGAAATATTATATAAATGCATGTTTGTCTCCTAACCGGGTTTCGCAACATTTAGTGAGATATTCTGTAATATTTTTTGTGGCTATAATTGTGCAACTTCCTATAGCCAAAGGATTGGTCGAGTGTTGACATAGTCCTCATAATTCAAAGCATCACTATCAACTGTTCAATCTTTAAGAATTGTTCAAGTTATGTTAATCAAGAAGATAATAATTTGATACTTTAAAATGACATGTGTAAAGACAGTTAAACTATTTGTAACTGATTTGAGATTTGTAGTAATGTTAAGACTCTATCTCTTGAGTACATGCTATCTTTATTATCAATAAATCTTCTCCTAAATTTGGGGGACCCTGCATGCATGGATGGTTGACTCTTTCAACCTTAAAATCTTATACATTGTAATTCTCGAAAGGATGTTGTTTTTTCCTTTACTAAACAATACACAGTTATATAGTTGATTCTACATATTTGTATTTTGTCAATATGGATTAACGAATGATGAATAGAAAGAGTGTTAACCAATCTATTTTCTTCTTTTATGTACAAATGGGAGTATCTGAAGGGGGTCCACTTGAAGTACATCTCCTTCTCATTTTCCTTTCAAGCAGTATAGGGTAGTAATTAGATAGTGTAGTAATGTATTTAATTTCTTCAGCAGAATCTACTAAAGATCGATGTTTATGTTACATGACTCTGTTGTTGTAGCTCAAACAATATTGGTAGATTGTTTTTTGTAGATATTTTATTTATCTCCAGATAATTCCTTCTAGTGTTTTAATTCATTTGTAGTTAAGTAGTGAAGAGTCATTTCAGATTGCATTATGGTTAAGTAGATTAATATCTAAGTTTTAGAAGTTATAAGATAGTTTCTTTTCTAAATTTCATTTAATAGTTAGATAGTGATCTGAATAGAATGATGATGCACCACATATTGTGCCAGCCCATTTCAAGTTCACAATTTTGGTTTAACAAGATTAAATGTGAACCATTACTAGGAAGGATTACTAAAGTATAATATTTACTTGTATAATTTTGGCTTTTAGGCTAATTAATCATAAATGGTTGATGCAACTCTATAAATGTGTGGTCTACCAAGGGAGCATCATGATTCACCCTAAAAAATCCTCCATTTTGTATTATAGTATTAAATAAACTCGTTATTATTTTAGGTGACTCTACAACACCCCCAAGATCAAATGAAAGACCAAGATAACTTCCACAAGAGAATG
>MU221189.1:4217-14966 GCA_018584345.1 Thuja plicata
GATAATACTAGCACTATCAACATGTCTAAGAACCCTGTGATGCACGCAAAGACAAAACACATAGAGATCAAGTACCATTTCTTAAGAGAAAAGGTTGCAGAAAAAGAAGTTAAATTGGACTATGTGAACACTAAAGAATAGTCGGAAGATATTTTCACAAAGCCTTTATCAAAGGATACTTTTGAGTATCTCAGGGAGAATTTGG
Organism: Thuja plicata; assembly: GCA_018584345.1. Classification (NCBI taxonomy): domain Eukaryota; kingdom Viridiplantae; phylum Streptophyta; class Pinopsida; order Cupressales; family Cupressaceae; genus Thuja; species Thuja plicata. Next base: position 4,423 of record MU221189.1, read on the forward strand.
GAGTAATTCCCTCTCATAAATCTGTTTAGAAGAAGCAGCAAAGACATCAGTCATTAAGTGACTAATGGATGGTTGACTAATCTACTTCTAGAGTAGTACCTGTACCTAAAGGACTATGGCGCCCTTTTCCACTGATGTCAAAGGGGGAGTATATAGTAAGGAGGAGTATGTACTAAGGGGGAGCATATACTCTAGGGGAGTATATACATGGAACAAAAACATAGAAAGAGGAACTGTAATAGTTTAGAGAAATCTTTGATGAGGATATTAAGAATATTGTAAAAGAAAGAGGACACCATGAACAGAGGATTTTTTCAATATCATATGTTTCCATAAATTTCAAAGGGGGAGATTGTTGGAGATTTGATTCTGAGCAGTTGATTGATTGTATGTTTGTCATTGATGACAACATATAATACATAGTAGTAATTCTGTATGTACTTATCAGAATGATGATATGAAGACTTGCGTGGATAGATACATGATGTTGACATGTTTATTATATTATTTTCATACGTGCAGACTCAGATATGATGTTTTAGTAAAGTTATGTAATTCTGTTATTGGCAGTTACAGTTCTGGAAGTGTAACTGTTTAGGGCTGACATATATCATGTGTTTCTTGAGTTGCACCTATCTTCTGTAAATGCGTGTGTATATTCATGATTAGTTATGAGTTGATGATATTAATCCAAAGGAACCAAACATGTTTCAAGAATATTGCAAAGTTAGAGTTAAATTGGTGAGGCCGACTTAGTGAAGCGTCGCGTCTATTCGGTTTATACTTCCACGGTTGTAATAATGCTTGCGTGCTTAGTAGAGATGACAAGGATATTATCAAGACTTGTCTTATAGGTCCCATGATCTCATACTTTGAGGAAGATACTTATAGCAAGTCAAAGGTGACACGCTAAGTGTGAATGATATGAAAAGATAAGAAAGATGTACAGAGTAGATTATCAGAGTTGGTTCATTCATCAAGAGTCTATGTGAAGACGAAGTGAAAGATTGCAATACACTGGAACTGATCAAGATAGCAGGTCTACTGTATAGTTCATCATCAGATATAGTGCATATCTATTATACAGAAGGTTGTAGCCTTCACCATCAAGAAGTGAGCTTTTGGACAGTGAGTCCACCACCCCTAACAGGGTTATTTGTAAAAGACTCCTAATAGGGTCTGACCCTTAACCAGGTCACTAAAATTATTGCATTGTAAAGTACAACTCCTAATAGGTTTGAGATATCTTCTAATAGGGATTACTATAAATAAGTATAGTTCATTATGGGTGCTAATTCCCACCGCGGTTTTTACCATTTGGTTTCCCTGTAATCAAATTGTGTGTTGTGTACTGTGTTATCTGATTAAGCATTTACTTTGTTGTATTCTGAAGTTAAAGAAGTAAAGTTACTGATAACTGATTCATCCCCCCCCCTTTTAGTTATCCTTTGAGACTATTCTAATAGAAAGTCCCCTTTTCCGATCATAAAAGATCTCTGTGATAAAGAGAAAGGAAAATATGCCATCTCTTTACCGGATGAACTCATAGACCACAATATCGCAACAATTTCTCTCACACTGGTGGGTAAATTTGCTGGCTCTAGGCCTAATATTGATACTGTCAGATCCTTTTCCAAGAGGAAATGGTTTCTAAAGGATCAGGTTGAAATAAAAGACATGGCTAGGGGCTTCTTATCTTTTGAGATCTCGTGTCAAGAAGAGTATGCCAAGATAATTTGTGCGGGGGCATGGGCTATCGGTAAATCTACTCTTGCCCTACAAAAGTGGTCCCCTAATCTAGACCTAAATGATTAATTTTTTTTCCAAGCTCCAGTTTAGTTAAGGCTACCTAAGCTCCCACTGGAGTTCTGGTAAGAAGATGTCTTTGCTGGAATAGCTAAATCTTTTGGAGAACTCCTTTCTATCAACCCTCTTATTAAGGATAGGAGGTGCCTCACTTTTGCAAGAATCTACATTGGTGTCGAAGAAGGGACGGATATGCCAGAGGTCATAGAAATCCACTCAAAGCTTGGTAAAAGACTCCAAAAACTAGAATATGAAAGTGTTCCTTTTTCTTATTACCACTGCAAAAATGTAGGCCATATGGTAAGGAGATGCCCTATTTTGGCTAAGGAAAAAGCAAATAAAACCCAAAAGTCTAGAGGGAATATAAAGGACCAACACCACGAGGCACCAAACCAGGGGAACTCTCACATTGGACCTTAGGTTTGTAGGAAAAAGGAACCCCCTATGCATGGGGGAGAAGTTGAATTGGTCTCGGTCACCATAGAAGATCCTTTCAAGATCCATTCTACAGTGGTCAAATGTCTGGACCTAATGCCCTTTGTAGGGGTGAACCCTATCTTAGAGGACATCACTTTGAATCCCTCTATAGATCAGGCATGTGATACAGAGTCCCCCCTCCCCTTCAATGATGAGATCTCGATCTCCTAAAGTTTCATGGGAAATAGGAGTCTACTTTCCCACGTAGAACCTAATGAAGGATTCCCTACAAGATCTGACGAATTCTAAGAGCCAGGATGCAGAACTGGAAGCACTCCTTATCTCGGCCACTTCGGGAAGATTCACAAGAATGGAAGGAATATTTGAAAAACACAAAGAAGAGGAGGGGGAATGGACAAAAGTCAAGAATAGAAAAAGTACTAGGGATCCTTCCCCAGTTTCCCCAGTTGCAATTAGAAGCAAGAACAAAGATGATCTAAGAGGCAATAAGAAAGTTCCAGGGTGCAAATAACTGAACCAGATTCGGCAAGAAGAAGCCTGGAGGAACACAGTGGATGGAACCCTATAGACCATCCAGTTAGCCTGCACCTCAAGTTATAAATTAAGTTAATATCATGGAACATATGCAGATTAAATGGGCCACACAAGTAGGATATTGTTAGAAACATGATCAGGGACCATAGACCAAATGTGATGCTAATCTAAGAAACAAATATGACTAAGAACAAACTGGAAGGTATCAAGTTTAGCAAGTCCATGAATAGGTCTGCTACAAACTTAGAAGGAGCCTTAGGAGGGCTGATGACTCGGTAGAATGCTTCTCTCTGGACTGCAGACATCATTTATGGTGAAGGTAATATTCTTCTCCTTAACCTTACTAACGTTAAGTCAAAAGATAGTTGGCATATCATGAATATCTATGCTCCTAACACAAAACATGGGAAAAAATATTTTTGGGATAAACTCACAGGAATTATGTCTAAGTTAGATCTTTCTAAATGTATCATCATGGGGGATTTTAACACTCCTCTAAAGGTAGGGGAGAAACAGGGAGGTATCCTCCTAGACCTGGAAAGTAGGAAGGATCTAATGGACTTCATCAACAATCTTGGGTTACTAGACCTGGACCTTCGGGGGGAAAATTACACTTGGAGTAATTGGAGAACTGGGACTGACTGCATTCAAGTTTTCCTTGATAGAGCTATGGTCACTACTGACTGACTGAGCTCTCATAACAACAAACTTTCTACTCTGGTGAGAATTGGCTCAGATCATTCCCCCATTTCCCTCACCCTAGATCCAATAATAAAACAAAGGATTACAAATCCTAATATCAACAAAAAGATTCTAGAGTGGTGGAATATTGATATAAAATGTATTACCATGTTCAAAATAGCTAAAAAACTTAGAAATGTTAAAACCAACATCAAACTCTAGAATAAAAAGGAGTTCAAGGACATCTTTGCCTCCAAATAAAAGGCCATCTCTAACCTGGGAGAAACTCAAGAGGCAATCCAGAGGTATGGATATGATGAGACTAATCTGAGTCTTGAGAAAACTCTACTCTTGGAATACCACAATGTGATTGGCAAGGAGGAGTTGTACTGGAAACAAATGTCTAGATCAACTTGGCTAAAAGAGGGGGATTGACACACCTATTTCTTCCATTTATCTACCATGAAACATAGGCAAACTAACCGAATCAACAGTATCAGGAGTGGAAACCAGATGGTGCAAGATGAGAAAGGCATATCTAAAGTGGCAGTGGATTTCTTCAAATCCCTTCTCTCGATTGATCCTAACCTGTTTGATCTTGAATAGGAGATGCTCTTGGGAAACATCCCTTCATTCATATAAGAAAATAAAAATAAATCCCTATGTGCTATTCCCAACATGGAGGAAGTGAAAAAGGCCTTGGACTCCCTTCCAGGGGATAAGGCCCCAGGCCCCGACGCATTCCCCATGTTCTACTTCCACAAGTTCTAGGAAATTGTCAAGTTTGATCTAGTCAAAGTGGTGCAGGAATTCTTTGGATCTAGGAATCTTCTTAAAGAGCTTAATGCCACCTTCTTAGTGCTTATTCTAAAAGTCTCAGGGGCAGATTCCATGGATCTTTTCAGATTTATCAGCCTTTTCAACCCATTCTATAAGATAATCTCCAAAGTGTTCACTATTAGAATTCTTTATATACTCCCATTCATTATTTCCCAACAACAGTCAGGTTGTGTTCCTGGATGACAAATCCTGGACACAGTCATGGCAGTGCATGGGGTGATTCACTCTTTAGAAGCTCGAAATAGGGAAGGCTTCTTACTCAAGCTTGACCTATCCAAAGCCTATGACCATGTGGATTGGTCCCTCCTTATGAAGGTGTTGGGTGCTTTTGGTTTTAATAGAAAAGTCTGTCTCATCATCCACCAGCTCATTTCCTCGCCTTCCTTCTCAGTCCTAGTGAATGGCTCTCCCTCGGCTTTCTTTAGTGTCTCGAGAGGCCTGAGACAAGGGGACCCTCTTTCCCTTATTCTCTTCATTATTTTGGCAAAATGCCTAGGTAGACTTATTTCAGTTAAAAAAGGTGCAGGGTAGCTCAAAGGCATCAGGCCTTCATCTGGAGCCTCAATCTTTTCTCTTCAACAATTCATTGATGATACCTTCTTAGGTGGGGAGGCAATGGTGAATGAGGCTAGAGTTGTCAAAAACTTGTTGGATTCCTACACTAGAGCCATTGGCCAATCCATAAACTGGAATAAGAGGTCTTTATTATTTATCAATACTCCTGAGGTCAGACAAAGAAGAATGGTGGAAATCATGGGGTGTGGGATATGATCCCTCCCTTCCACCTACTTAGGCCTCCCTCTTGGAGCTAAGCCCCTGAAATAATTTTGGAACAAGCTCATAGATAGATTTAATAGGAAATTGGCTGGATGGAAGGGTATTATTATTAGTCAAGAAGACAAGATACAACTGGTCAAGTATACTCTCCAAAACCTTCCCACATATGCCCTAGGTCTTTTATCCATCCCTGCTAAGGTGGCGAAAGCTTTGGAAAAAATCCAAAGAAGATTTCTATGGTCCGGGGTGGAAGAGCATAAGTGTAATCCTCAGATTGCTTAGGACAAATTTTGTCTTCCAAAAAGGGACAGGGGTCTTGGTATCAGAAGATTAAAGCCTTTCAACAAATCTCTCTAGAAGAAAAGAATTTGGCGGATATTCTATGGTACTGGGGAATGGCATGTCTAATTTGAGAAGAAATATCTTCCCAGCAACTCTTTGCACTCCTTCTTTGAGAACGAAGACATCCCAAAAGGATCTAGCATATGGAATGGCCTAATTAAGGCCAAAGACATGGCGAAATCTAAGGCAAGATGGAAAGTTGGTAATGGGATTTGTATCATATTTTGGAGTGATAATTGGCTTTTCACTAAACCTCTAAAAGATATTGACTCTTTCAACTATTGGAACGAAGCTTGTACAAAGCTTTATAGGGACAGGGTTAACAATTTCAGAGATGCAAATTTTTGGGTGAATCTTGGTTTTGTCTCCCTGGACTCAACCCCTCTCCTCAAGACCCTCAATGCTACTTCTCTATCCTAGCACCAAGACACCTTGATCTGGGAAGGCTCCCCAAATGGATCCTTTACTGTGGCCTCTTCTTATTCTGCTCTTGTTACCCAAGACACCTCACCCTTCTCGGTGAAAGCCTGGCTTCCTGGCCTTACTCAGAAAATAAATGTTTTTTCTGGCTCTTGCTCCAAAAATGTATTCTCACTATTGACAACTTAACTAAACGTGGCATCCCTATTACCAATAGATGTGCCCTTTGCCTTTGTCAAGTGGAATTGGTGGACCATCTCTTTATTCATTGCACCTTCACCAGCACTGTTTGGAATTTTATCCTTTCTCTTTTTGGTCTACAATGGTGCTTCCCCTCCTCGGTCAAGGAGATATTCTTTAACTGGACCTGTCCCTTCAAAAACACAACATTCCAAAAAATATGGTCTTGGGTGTTGCCTCATCTTTGCTGGGGCATATGGAAAGAGTAGAATAACTGCATCTTTAGGGATAGTAGTGCCAACCCCAAAATCATTTTTGAAAAAATTCACCATGCTTCCTTGGAGAATTTTGTCTCATGTGGGAATACTAACCCTTTTTTAGATAACAGGGATGTTTTTGACCCCAAGAACTCTATGAGTAAGAGACAAAGATGCACCTGGTGTAGTCCCCTGAAAGGCTGGTCAAAATCCAACTTCGATGGTGTTTCTAATGGCAACCCTGGAAGGGTGCGAAGTGGAGGAATTATTTAGAATTTCTATGGTTATGGCATTGCTGCTGTCAGCTTCCCATTGGGAGTTCAAAATAACCAATATGCGGAAGCCAATGTCGCTCTCCAAGTTACAAAGTTACCCCATGATCTGTGAATCAAATAAATATGGTTAGAAGGTGACTCAAAAATCATCATCAATTGCCTCAATAATATCCACCCACCCTCATGGATGATTAAAAACATGATAGAGGAGACACATGAACATTTAAAGTCCTTTGACAAGGTGTACATAACCCATGTGTTTAGAGAAGGCAACCAAGTTGCCGATTGCTTTGCCAACATGGTAGTGCGAAGTGACAAGCAAATACGCTGGCATAGCGGCAGAGATATGCCATGTGAAACCTTGGATTTAGTCAATCATGACCAAATCCTTGGGAAGGAAGGAAAAATAAAATGTAATCATGAACACGAAAGCTAAGCTGGGAAATGGCATCGCCATAAAAGGAAAGTACATGACAGGTTGTAATGGTAATAACTACCATCAAACCTTGCACACTTTCTAGGTATCCAAAAGTAAAAAGGTTACTTACGACATAAGGCATAAAAATTAGCATTTCTAGAACTATTCTAAGATATTAGATTTCCGTAGAAGCTCTCCCTTGCTAATGATTCTCAATCTTTCTGCTATGGGTGGAGAAAGGAATAGGAGGGAGCCCATGAAGGATGATAAAAAATGGAAAAGGTGAACAAAGGTTTGGAAGTACCTCAAGAATGGGGGCATTTCTACCGTTATAGAAAGGCTCCATGGTGGGAAGTCATCTATTACAAAGCTTTTCATCAAAAAATGGGATGAGGGTAGCATTGAAATCGAGGGCAGAAAGTTCAGTGTGACAAAAGAAGTCATCTCGAAAGTCATGGGGATTCCCATAGTTGGGAAAAAATTCTACAGAGACCAAAATATTTTGGACACTGCCATTAATGACTTCATGAGAGACGATAAGGAAAAGGACGAGATCACCAAATTTGGCACCCATTACATGCCTGATGGGTTGAAAATATTGTGGTGGTTTGTGCTTTGTGCCATCATCTACTACATAACCCTGGATGCCAGGTTTGATAGAATCTGCACCCACCACTTCATGCTTTTGAATCATTTTCGCCATGGCATGTTGATTTCTATCACCTTTTACCTTTATGCTTCCATAAATGATAATATCAATGGCTATAGAGAAAAAGCCATAGCTAACCTCTCTCTACATAAAGGGCTTTTATTTCTCATCTATGAATACTTTAAAGCCCAGATTATGGGTAAAGAGGTGAACCAGAAAGAGGAAATGGAGGTTTCAGGGTCGGATTACATACCCTTAGACATAGAGGATAGCATAGGCTTTCATTCAGAGGAGCATAAAGACTATGAGAATAAAAATACCATCTAGGGTTCCTCTTCAAAGAAGAAAAAGGGTACTCAGGTGAATGTTAAAAAAGAGACCATGGTAACCCCAAAAAAATAGAGCACTATGATTATTTCCTATGAAGAGGAATATAACAAGGATGACATGGAATCTGATAGTGAGAAGCTTCCAACTGGTGAGAAAAGAAAAAAGAGAAAGTTCCCCAATTTTGGGAATCCCCAAAAAATAAGAATAAGGAAAGGGAAGAGAGTGGTGACAGGTCATACCCGAAAGAGAAGTTTCATAGCACTTCCCTTGTACAGGACAAAAACCATCCTATGCAGAACCAAAACAAAGATGGGATGGAACAGGAAAAGGAGTTTAGTTGTTACATGGCGGATAAGAGAAAGATCATAGGGTGGAGAGACTTCAACACAAAAATGGCTAAAATGGGGATAACTAGAGAGATCATAAACCCCAAAATTCTGGTTGAAGATGGCGGCCGCATTAAGTTAGATGAGCTTATTGACCCCTCTAGTTGTGCTTAGTGATAGCACAAGGGAATTTGATATGGACCTATTAAATAATTCCAGAAATAGCATGCTCGACAACTATAGGACTATCAAGTGGCTCTATCACGAGGTGGAAGACCTCAAAAATAGGATAAATGGCACTAACATGGGGAACAAGAACAAAGAAATGGAGGATGTAAGTAACCTATACACCCGCATCCAAAAACTGGAGGAAAGCATGACTAGGGTTGAAAAAACCCTTAAGAAAATAGCTAATCAAAGCTATAACACTCTCAAAAAGACTAGAAAACAAACAAATGCCCAGATTGATAAGTTGGAGGAGAAATTGGTTGGGAAGGACATGGCTAGCAAGGAAATAGAGGCTGGGCAGAACATTGATCAGGGGCCTGGAAAGTGTACCCGAGCCAAGACAAAGAATACCAAAGACAAGGATCTGGAGATGGTGATCCAGGAAATAAAAAATTTGGCTGCCAGGATGGAGTTGAAGGAGGCCGAGGCGGCCAAAATTATGGTGGACTTATCCTAAGGTTCCCTGGCTTTACTTGTTGTTTCTGTTTATTTCTTCTTTTTATAAGTTTAGCCTTCTTTTTGTTCTGGCCTTTCTTGGCCTGTCCTATCTTTTGAACTCGCTCTATTTTGATGTTTAATCTTTGTTATCGCAAACCTCTATTTCGGGTTTTAAGGTCCCCGTAAAACCTATTTTACTTAATCAAAAATGTGTCATTGTTGATTTCTTCTTTCTTATATTGTGTCACAATCCATTCGCCCTCCACCAAATCTTTTAATTAAACCTCACTTTTTCATTTTCCTTTTACAAAGTGGGTTTCACTTTTTCATTTTCTAGTTCTAGTTCTACATCATCTCACCATCTACCATTATATCGATTTAGAAAACATTGATTCTCATAATTATCTTAAATATAATAGATATTCAGTAGTCGTGAAACATTTTGTAACCCTTTTTTTTTAGTTATTTCTTCTTTCTAATAGTAAAATTATCACTTTTGAACATAAATTCTTAACCCTTTCAACACATTTACTAACACTCAACAAATTATGTTTCAGACCTTCAACCTAGTAAACATCATCAACTCTATGTTTGTCATCAATTGAAATTGTTTCCATGTCTTTTATTTAAGGACTTCCATCTCCAAAAAATATGATTTCTTGACCATCATAATCTTTAAATTTGATAAATCTTCTTTTATCGCATGTCATATGATTTAAACATCTATAATCTATGATCCATGCATCTACAACAACTTCACTACCCAAAGAAGTTTTTTCCTTTCCTTGATAAATGCCTGAAACAAAGATTCCTTAATAGTTTCATTAGTATATTCCTCTTTACAACAATATTCTTCCATGGAACATAAGCTCTTTTTGCTTCTACCTTTTAAATTAATTTTTTTCTAAAATCTTGTTTATTTTGATTACCCTTTTTTTCTTCATCCTTTAAATAACTATGATAATCCTTATATTTGCAATGATTCACAAAGTTCCCTATCCTTCTATAATTAAAACATTTAAGAGGCTAATTACCATTGTATCTACTAGTACCTCACTTGAATCTTCCTGAAAGATATTTTTTAGCATCCTTCAACATCTTACATGTCTTTGGTTCAACATATTCAACAAATTTTAATGTAGTCTCTCTTTTTTCTCTTTCAACTTCTGCAGGCTCAAACGTAGAAAGTGACCCAATCAGCCAATCAATATAATATTGACCTAGATCATGTCTCTTAATTATAGAATATATCATAGGTATGAACTTCTTTAGTAGGTTTAATAAGATCTTAGAATAACATCAGTATTTTCTAGATGTCCACTGACACCTTTGGTTCCATCAACAAATTCAGTAACTATGTAGATGTATCTTTCAACACTGTCATCTTCTATTTTTCTTTTAAATCCATGTTTATTTTTGAGATTAGTTAGTCTTGTTTTATGTTAAAATCTCCTTCATACACTAGTGCGAACTTATCCCAAATATCTTTCACGCCTTTTAAGCCATTCACTTTTCTAAAATCTATGCTACATAAACTACTAAAAAGGATTTCCCCTTTCTTTTACATTTATTTTTTTCTTTATTTTTATTACTAGTCAAGGTCTT
>MU221189.1:15016-30118 GCA_018584345.1 Thuja plicata
TTACATTTATTTTTTTCTTTATTTTTATTACTAGTCAAGGTCTTCCAAAAGGAGGATAAAATCTAGATTGAATTACCTCCCAAATGTAATTCTACAATGCTTAAAGATATGCTTCCATCTTGTCCTTTGAATAGGGGAAATTTGTGCAGTCAAATACTAGTGCCTGAAAGTGTAAATTTTATGCCATCTCAGATATAGCTCATATGATTAAGCTTCATCTAGAGGAACCTTATTCAGATACCAATTTATAAACATAGTTTCGATGCTGAGAGGAGGGTGAATTAACAAAAAAGAATCTTCAACAACTAACTTTATTAACCATTCCAAATAAAAATATGAAAATAAATAATAGAATGAACAACACAAGAACACCAATATTTATACATAGACAATACAAATTGATAAAAACCATGATAATGCTCACTTCCTTACAGTACAACTAGGAGTTCACTGCTCTAGACTTGCATATACAGCCTAACTTCCAAAGAAGAAAGACATAGTAAAAATATTCAAGTACACAAGACTTACTCTATTAAAGTACTTACAACTCTTCAAAGTAGATGAAAATATATTCTCTTTATAATACAACTGATCTTCATAACCCTATCCACACTAGCAACAAACTATTATTGTATTTTATTCTCCACAACTGTCAGTGAACTCTGCTCTACAGATTATTTAACTGGTTGGCACACTATAGTTGCTCCACACCTTACAATTATATCTCTCCAAAGCACCAATATTCCTTATTTACATAGTAGATCATTTAATATTGAAAGATCAACCAAACCAAAAGATATTGCAAATGATTTCCATGTCATCCAAGGGAATATAAAAATGCAAATAAGATCAATGTCAAAAGAATTCAAATATAGTCCCCATATGGATAATTGATAATTTTTAAATATATAGGTCCCATATAGCTTGAACCCATGCATATAAGGTATAAGAATTTAATATAAGACTCAAACCTAAATTTGATATTTCAATAGTTAATAAATAAAACACCTAGGCCTAAATCTAAAAGAAAGATCCATCTAAGAGAAAGACAAGTTAAGAATATGCTTTCTACAAATGTCCCAGTGCAAGATTTGTAATAAGAAAAACAACTACCAAGGATAATTTATACCTGTGGAAGAAAAGTGACTATATAAGAATTATACAAGTCTTCCACTATTTTGAGACCATACAGGATACATACCTATCTTCCACTATTCTAAGACCATACACGATATATATATATATATATATATATATATATATATATATATATATATATTCCACTACTCTATAGTTCAGTACTGAGAATGTATAGACCTTCAAATATACTAAAGATTCAACATACATATTCATACCACCAAGAATAGAAAAAATCCTGACCAAAAAGCTTGGGGGAACATATACTTAAACTCATCTGGAACTTATGGAAAAGTATGTTTAACATAAATGACAACAAACAATAAACATATATTTCTAATAGTGGCATCATGAGATGTGTTGAGAGGGAGATGAAATATTGTAGGAGAATAAATGAATAAAAAAATCAAAGGTAGATAAGGAGAAAAGATTCATGTTCTTCTGTATAGGTGGTCCATGCACTTGATGTTATGAGAGGATTTGACCAAACTTAATTAATAAGTAAGTATGTGCACATGATTAAGGAGTGGATTAGGAATTGGAGTATGGATAAAGTACAAGTGATGAAAGATCTGATTTATGAGAAGGATTAAATAGATTAACTATATTTATTTATTTATTTATTTTATACTAGAAGGGTATAAATTTAATTGTAAATGCTTAAAGGTAATTATTAACTATGAGCTAAGATTGAAGGAAAAGTACAAGAAAATAGATAATATTAGTTGAATAATAAACAATTTTTAAGTTAATATAAATGATGAGAAATTAGATGAAATAAAGGTAATTTGAGAAAACACAAAAAATCAATTGTAAGTTTTTTAAATCATAATTTAAAATCACCATCGTGTGACAAGAGATCCATTCACATGTGTATGTAATCATTTTTGTCATTCATTTAATATAAAGATATTCTCAAAAGTCAAATTGACCTATTCCATCTAAAACTAAGCATTTTTATCCTTTCCATTCCTATAAGGACTTTTTCCTAACCTATTCTTCATACATTGATCGTCCCTATTACCTGACACTTATAACATGATTATAACATTAAGAAAAATCCATATCCTTAAACAATCTTAGGCGTCAATCCTCAATCAACCATAGCCCTTGATTTGTCCTCTAAATAGTTTTACATCTAAGAGGTCCTCAACTTAATAAAACCATCCATTCTTATAATATAAAACTTGTGCTACTATTTTGATCATCTTATCTCTATCATATCAAGGTTATGTTATTTTATTGAGCAATGCACATATTGAAATCAAGAAAAAACCAAGTAGAACTATTGTGCATTGTATTTTTTCTCTATTAAAGGAACATGAAGATGTTTTGAGGTATTAATTTTGCTTTTTATGCATCATTTATTGTTGTTATTGCTTCAATAATTTTGATAGTCTTCGAACACTCTAAATAGCCTTGTGCCCAAAACTAATCATTTACTATCCTCACATTGTCACTTCCTATTTTTGTGTGAATTTATCGAATCTTCTTGCTTTCTCCCCTACATCTATTTCATAAGATGAGTATTTTAGTTAACATATTGTGAGTATTTCACAACGCAAAAATGTTGATAACAAGTAAGGATAATTAGTTCTTGTAAAAGATGAATTATACACCTCATATAGAGTGAAGATGTATATAACAAAAATGTATATTGATCTAAATTTAAAATTTCAATTAAAGTCATTATGCTTGATAAATACAATTCTTTTGTAAATTTAACTTATTTCTTTTAGTGAGTAAATTGATAAGGTGATGGCTTGATTCTATGGAAGTTCTCTTTAGAAAATAAGATATTTTTTTTATAAAGGTGAAGTAAGTTATAATATAGTTATGAAATAAAATTATACCATGCTATAAAACATAATCCCATACAGGGACATAGAACCAATGATTCTTTATTGAAGACATAACGGATGCTAGTGTTTAGTGGATGACTATTAGAAATTAGCTTTATCAAATATATTTATATCATTCATAGAAAACGACTTGAAATTAAGATCAAACCAAAAATTATTACTCAAAATTCCTTCTTAGATCCTACTTTTAATAGTTAATATTTTTTTCCATAATTAAAATTTAATAGTTTAATTTCAATCTCATAATAAAAAATATAATAGACTTATCAAACTAAATTTCAATTTTGTAAACATAAACTGATTGAATAATTTTATTGTAACCTAACCCTTTTGGCAGAGAAGAAAAATACTGAATGAAACCTTCCTCAACTGCGTTTAGGAAATCGAACTGATTGACTACTGTTTCAAGTAAACTGGAACTGTGTCATCCACCGTTAAAGTCTTATTGACAACCAATTCATATATTTCTGCACCATAAAGCGTTAAAATAAACTAACATAAAACATGGAAAGACTCCGGAAGTTGTTAATAAAAGCAATTCAGCAAGGCCTTGAATGATGGAAGGAAAATGGAGGAGGAGTAGGCCACTGTTCTCCAAACAGTCCATTCCATCGTGACGATTATGCTGCTGGTGCAGGTGCAGGTACAGGTGGACTCCATTCAGTAACTGTTATTTTCAGCTTCTGACCCATTTCGCAGTGTCCGGCCCTTCCGCAGAAAAACCACATATCCCCAGGGGCTGTCAAATATATATCGTCGTTACCGCTTTCAAAAATTCCCAAATTTGGTTCTAGTAAGCAGTTTTCGAATGCCGTTGCGTTTACCGCCATTATCACGTTGTGATACTCCGGAATATAGTTGAACACTGCGATCACCACATTTACACACAATGAGTATTAGTATTATCATATCGTCCATTCAAAGTTCATAAAATAGAGAGATGTATAAAAATGAAGTTAGAGGAAAATGAAAATACCGAGGACGTTTCCAACAAAGAATTGTTTGTTTTGTGCCCAAGAATTGTAGTCATAGCCAAGTGTCCATCCGTACTCATCACCAACTGTCGTAGCAAATGGTAGTTGAGCATTGACGGTGTCCGACACAGTAATTATTGATAATACAAAAGCCAGCGTTATGAGAGAAACCATATATTTGGGTGCCATTGAGCTCTGTCTACAATATTTTCTTCAATGAAAAGAAAGTATTTGGCTCCTAAACATGGATGGAATGGAGTACGTGGGCAGGGCCATTTATAGCTTTGACTCGTCCATTAATGGCCACAAAGCCGGAAGCGGGCGGCTAGCCCAAAGCATGCCACTGTGGTGAACGTCGCTGAAGTCGTTTGATACGTATAATAAAAGTGAAAGTCTTTGAGAGGATCGAAACCACATTGCTTTCCACGTCGCTTGCAATAGCGTCGACTGTCTGCCTTGTTTGGAGCCTAGTGAGCGCAAAAGGATGTGTTGTAGTTTACGAGAGCAATAGAGCATA
Source organism: Thuja plicata (assembly GCA_018584345.1). NCBI lineage: Eukaryota > Viridiplantae > Streptophyta > Pinopsida > Cupressales > Cupressaceae > Thuja > Thuja plicata. Next base: position 19,507 of record MU221189.1, read on the forward strand.
TTCCATGAAAGGCTTGAATTGAACGAGATGAAGAAGTTCAACCATCTCGGTCGAACTCCTTAGAGGAACTTTGATCTAATTAAGTTGAATAGTGATAGAAAATGCATAACAAATTATGTTGCACAAATGTAACTCGGGATCATGGTGTATAAATGCATTGCTTGAATATCCCATATTTGGACAAACCACTCGAGGATGTGTGCAAATAAAATAATGGCATGTTTGAAGGACTGGCTTCTTAAGTAGTGTTAAGGGTTTCAAACTTTAGCATTAGGATTTGTGATAGCAATAGGATTTGTGACAGGTTTTAATGTGTAGTTGATTCCTACCTTAGATCAGAAGGATTATTTGATGTCAAATGAGTGAGTATATTGGGCATTGTGATAGTTAGGTTGTATAGAAAGGTGTAGTCAAGGTATATGTAATGTGAATGTCTGTGTTGTCATATTATATTACAAATTAGAAATGAACTTTTATTTTTTAATTTCTAAGAGAATAATGGATTGACAATTTTCATAAAAGTTAATATTTTTGTTATTCTTCTCAATATCAAACCTTCTTTAATATTAACACTAGAAGAAGGTTGAGAGACATTTCTCACTATTTTCTTTTGGAATGCTTTAAAATTAAACAAACTCATTAGTTTGAAGTTCATCATTCTTAATTGTGTAAAATAAGTGAAAAATAACTAAATGATTATTTCATATAAAAACTCTCTTTTAATTTTTCTATTTTCATTTGATTTCAATGTATTTTAAATATTACTTCGGATTTCATGTGAACTCACTTTGTATTTCTAAATTCTTTTAAATTTTATTCTAATTTTAAAACCTTCTTAGAAATAAAAGAAGAAATATAACATTTTAGTTTTTAATATGTAATTATAATATTTTCAAAGTAATGTTAACCATTTGGTTTTTTTTTTGGTAAAAGTAGCTAAGCCATGAAATAATTTTATTCATAATTAAAAATGATTTACAATTTCCTAGTTGTAGTGACCAAACCGACGGGAAAGAACCAGGAAGTAAACCCTTGGGTGTAGCCCGTGTAAACATAATGTTGGACAGACCAACCGCCTAACTTACCCAACTCAGACAAAAATATTTGACAATGACGATCATGGACGCAAAAAACCATTCCCAAACCCAAAGTAGAGAACAATAATCTCATTACAAAAAGGAGTGAAAGACTCAAACTGATAACCCAAAAAAATCCACAATCAATACAATCAGAGATACCCAATCTTGCCCAAATGTGCACCCATAGAGAGAAAGAAATAGTAAGAAGAAGGGGAAGTACAAGAAGTAAGAGTCGAGGAAGATAAAGTCACTAGTCACAGATCGGCAGGAAGCTCACTCGCTGCATCATACGGAGAAATGTCATCCTTCAACAGCGGAAGCTGGTATACGAGAGCTAGTGTGACAACCTAAAGTGGTGGAACAGGAAAAAATATCATCACTAATGCATCGATATATATGCATAATAATTGTGTGAATAGTGAGGTAGTCATCCAACAAGGGATCAATAAGAAGAGGATTGGTAGTGTTCATAAGTTGGGTATATTCCTGCATAAGATAAGCAAGACCTCCATCCTGAAAGGAATACTTAATAACAAGAAAGACATCTCAATATCCAATATATAACATAATATCCTTAAAATAGGTTAGCCCTACCATTGGGAAGAATCCATAATAAAGCTTCTAAGTATGCAATAGTGAAAGCAATAATTCATCATCATAAGTTCTTTCAACCATAACCTTATGTGAAATATCAAAAACAAATTGGGAGTCTTGAGATAAATCCATCAACACTGTTAAAAAATGAGAAACAATCTCTCTAGGTAGGGCAAAGGCATTCTTTGACAACTAATTAATACCCAAAAAAGTGCAAAGTTCTACTTCAATATGTGCACATGATAAGTTGAAAACCGTTCCTAAATTAGCAGAATCATATGCAAAATCATTCTTATCCACCCATTGTTGATGAGGGAGTTGAATTCTATACATTGTGATAATAAAATAATGATAGCGACAAAGATTAAAAATCCATGGTATAAATTTGTACATAGTTCCATCAAATACAATGATGACCAATCAAAAATAGATATCCCCATATCCCTAATCATGAATTAGACCAAATGAAAGGTACAATACATCATAATGAATATGAGGAATACTGCTCAACTGTGCATAAAGCCAAGAATTCATTTTCCAAAACTTTGTGAGCTATTTAAAACATGGAATAGAATTACCAAACCAGATGAAGGCATAGTAATATGGCTCTCTTAGAAAAAAGAACTGGAGGTCTAATTCCATGCAATGAACTTAAAAACTGAAATTGGAGAGATATGGTTTATAGCCATAAAATAAAAAGGATTACAGCCTCACCCCCATTAGAGTGAATATGAATAATAATATAGGCTAAACTCACCCACAATGATGATTGTAAGGACAATTATACCAAATGTGAGATTAATTGTTCCTACACCTCTTGCAAAGCGGGACCCTCATCAATTGCTTTGATAGCCAAAACATCGCAGCCTAGTTAGCCTCTCTATAACAATGTATAACTACAAAATTTTCAAAGAATTGTAACTAGGTTAATATGGTATGAAGCCTGTACTATAACTTCCATAGGGAATATTTTTTCTTCATAATAATATTGTAAAAAGCCATAGAATCCCCTCCAATTATAAAATTATAAATGTTCAAAAGGTGTGCATGTGAGAGGCATAAAATAAGAGCCTCTAATTATCCCACATTATTTTTGTAAGGAGGTAATTTCTTAGAAACTACTTTAATTACTTTACCATTAGAATTTCTAATGATTTTGCTAGCAGCAACGATACTAGGGTTACCCCTTGAAGCTCCGTGAAAATTTAATTTGTGAAAATCAATTGGGGGAGGAGAACATGTAATATGTGCTCTATAATTAAAGGAACCTATGTTGGGCTGACAACCATGAGGGGGTAGTGATTGGAGTCTGGGTGAGTTTACTTGGATAAGGAAATCCAACTTGGAAAAGAATTTGGATGAATGAAGGTTTCTATTATGATAAGATGACATAACCTCATAAATGTACTTCTCGGTCTTATATAAAATGTCAGCCAATGAAGAATGTTTCTTTCTGAATATTCTTTCATTACATTTGAGGAAAATGTTCCATATGAGGAAGGAAGGGAAAATATCCTGAAGACATGAAAAAGTGGAGGATCTTGGTAAGGAAGGCCAACCTCAAAAGTGATCGCATAGATTGGGTCCCATAGCTGAATTCCAACCCAATTTTCCAAACAACCAATTGAAACACTCCAATGCAAAAGGACAATGAAAAACAAGTGATTTTTTGATTCTATAAAGTATCCACAAAGGGTATGTTAGGACTAAAAGTTATTGTTAAATCTTGGCTCAAATGGTATAAATATTGCTAAAATCTTGCCTTATCCTTATACCCTAGTTTCAGTGTTTTGTAGCCCTTGGTGCATTTTGGTGAAAACCCTAGGTTTATGGCTCACGTTATAAAATGAAGTTACTTTATTGAGTCACTTAAATCACCTAGATCCATGTACTTTATTATTTCCTAAGCCTTGTCTCTTGATCTCGCAATTGAGATCAAATATTTTTTATGGTTTGGAGACTTGGTGTGACAGTTATCTCTAAGTCTCATAATGTTGATAGTTAAGTGTTTAACATCTTTCAATCTGGCGACAAGGTTGGTGCTTGAAATTTTATGTTATCTCCTGATCTCGTAATGATGTGGTTAAGTGGGAAAAGATCTGGAGACTCAATGAGGATGATTGATGCAGATCTGATTGGGTGGCTCTTGCTAGATCTCATGAGTTAATTCTATTTAAGTTAAGTATTTGAAGATGCAAAGATATTCTTTGTCATGGGATCTTATGATCTAAACTAGGGTTAAGTCTTTCATTTGGAGATTCAAAGATTTTCTTTATCTTTTAATATCAGAACAGACCTGAGTTAGGCTCGAATCTCTACTGATATCACGCATTTGTCGTATATCAAGACTGAGATCTAGGGTTGTCACTGAATCACCAGATAAAGTCAAAGTCAAGAAAGGGACTCAATGATTTAGAGATATAAGGCTGAGATAGTGAAATGTGTCCTTGTGATAGGAAAGATCAGTGGATTTCTCTCAATCTACAAATAAACAAAGGGTCAAGACAAACATTTAGAGATTTAGAGATATCCTTTATCTCTTAATCTTGTAATTAGACCATAGTTAAGTCGAGGATCTAGAGATCTAGAGATATGAAGGATTGAGACGATCCAAGTTAAAGGTAGGTTTAGGAGAGTTATGATAGATCAAAGGAAGATCTATGGCGGGCGCTTTCCCTTCATTGCAAAGATGATGTTCATTTACCCTTTGAGGCAATCTGCCTGCTCGATGTCTGGCATTTCTGAGGTCATGTTCCTGGGTTTCAAGTAAAGATAAAAAGGCCATAGGTTAATGTTGATCTGATGGTGGGCACTTTTCCTTGGTTGTAAAGATGCAGGTTTTTAACCTTGAAGGCACTGTGATGTGTGGAAACATGTCCTCCAGTGATTGTGGGGCCGTAGATGAGTGAGGCTAAATTGCATTTATGTAAGATTAGATCTAATGGTCAATGTGAAGCCTCAAAAGAAAGATGAGTGATCGATAATATTTAAGGCATCATAGCTATGTGACATGTGTCTAGGGCCAGTAAGTGCAGGTCAGGAAGGAATAGGGATATGTCATAGCCACTAGTATTTTTCCACATGGAGGTTAGTGGGACCAGCAATTTTGAAGTCAGGGAAAAGATAAAGGTAGTGCATATCTCTTTTGATCTAACGGTGGGCATGCATCCTCAATGAAAAGGTGATTGAAGATCATTTTTTGAGGCATCGTGAGAGAGTGCCACATGTTCGATGAGATTTTTGGAGCTCAGGTACCTTAAAGAAGATCTACACTAGTGTTTTAAAGTTGCTAAAGTTTCAAAATTGCGTCATCGACTGAGAATTTCACGCCACCTGTGACTGCTGAGTTAGATTTTAAAATATTTAAAATGGTTTTCTCAGGGTTTGGCTATGGCGGTGCTCTTCTATGTCACTGAAGGATAAAATGGGTGAATCTGATTGTCTAAATTGCATTTATGAGGCCATAAGGTGCCTAAGTGATAGATGTTCTGATATTTTGGGCTTCATAAATTTTTTTTGGTGGCAACTTACAGTTTTGATCTAATTCTGCAATGTTCTAACCATTGTTGCTTCACTGTCTATTTCTGCATTAATGTTGGTCTATATCCCAAGTTGTGGTAGTTGTGTTTTAGGGTTTTATTTTTCCCTAAGTTGATCCAAACTCATGGGATCATTTTGGTATATCTAAGGTTTTTGAGTTCATTTGAAAGGATGGTAATTTTATGCCACAAGAAGGCTTGTAAGCTCTGCATGTTAAATTAAGACTATAAGTGGTCCTTTTGGCTCTGAATCTTTATTTATTAGATATTTTAGTAATGACATATGTCTGTAACTTCCTGTAATCTCTGAATTGTGATTTAATTGTAATGTCTTTGTTTCAATTTCTTGTATTCATTTGGGTTAGGTGTTAAGGAAATTTTAATCCATCACTCTGTAAGGTAGAGGGTCTAATTGGTTTAGTGTTTCTTTCAGAGAGAATTAAACATCGTTAAAGTAGTTTCAGTGAGTATAGAACTAAATTTAATTGGATAATTACATCGGCTTCTATGAAGTGTGAATTGAGTATGTAAGGCATAGTCAAGTTTAGTGATCAATTGCAGGTTTTACATTGATGTATTTTGTTATTAGGAATCTTTTCATTTAGAGTGACTCCATACCCACTAGATCCTAGGAACTGGTGTGATATGTTAGATTTGTGGTTCTCATGCAATTTTACAAAATGTGATACCATTTACATTTTTATACTACATCAACCATTCTTCCATGCTTGTGAAGTTATTGAATATTGAAGGCAGAAGATAGGTAGTTCCCACTTGAGTTTTTGGAGCTCAAAGTGTAGAAGTTTTTGGGACCTTGTCAAATGTTATTTCTTCTCCTTGTTGAATCAGTGCATAGGTTTAGAGAGGGATATGCCTGAGCAATAGGCATACAAGGATTAAGAAGAAAAATATCTAATAGGGTGCAAGGGAAGACAACTATAATTTCCAACCTATCCATTCTGTCACCAGTGAACAGTCTATCCTAAATATCTAGCCATTCAAAGATACCAGCCTTAAGAAGACACGCTTCCCCCCATAACAATCTAGAGAGCTAATAATCATAATGAGTAGTGCCGAAGCTAGATTCATATCCAAACTTAACAAAATATTATCCTGAAGGGGATCGAAGCCAAATAAGTGCACCCTCTTGTGAGGATGATACATTAACACATGAACTAAATTCCCTATGGACATCTATTACCAGCCTCGTAGAATCAAAAAATTGGGACATGTCATTGCAGCAAGCAGATCCATTAACCACATTAAAATAATGACATACTTTATCTCCCCAAGAAATTTTTAATTGAGAATCCAAAGGATCCCAATCTTGGATTTGACACAAGGGTTTATGTCCGTTCCAAGAATCATCCCAAAAGAAAGCCTTAGCTCTATTGTGAACAAGCCAAGATAAAGAATGAAGGAGCAGCTCCCTACAAGACCGTAAAAAATTCCACATTGCAGATCCATGAGGGAGAGAAAAAGTAGTAAAGATTATCCTCTGGTCAGGGGAATCTATGTATTTAGCCCTCATAAGCTTGACCCATTGCAATTGAGGGTTGTGATAAAATTTTAACAAATTTTAGCACCTAAAGATTTATTTTGAATAGTAAGGTCTCTAATAGCAGCACCTTGGAAAGATTTAATTTGACATACCTTATGCCAAGCCAACAATGACATCTTCTTTTTTTGAGAGATATTTTCTTCCCAAAGGAAATCTCTTAAGATAGACTGACGTTCCTGTATGGAGCACTTCGGCATATTTAGAACATAGACCAACTATATAGGAATGACATTTAAATCTATCTTAATCATAAGTATCTTCAACACTAAAGTAAACCATTTATGTTTCCAAGACAAGATATTTTGAGAAATAGATGAGATCACTTTGTCCAAAAATGTGTGGTTCTTAGACCCAGTGTAGAAGGGTGTCCCTAGATAGGGACAAGGAAATTATCCCAATGAAAAACCCCAAAAGAAGACTAATCTATGTTTTACCAAAGCGGAGACACTAAGGAAGAAGATTTTGGACTTAGCAAGATTAACAAATTTTCTAGAAGCTAGGGAGTAATTATCAATAATCTCCTTAACGATTTGGAATTTAGACATGAGGGGTTGTCTAAAAAGGAGCATGTCATCAGAAAATAAATTATGTGTGTAAGAATAACCCTCAACATAAATCTTGATGCCCTTTGAAGAACCAATGGTTTTATCATGACAAATAGCCCTATTGATCCCTTGATCCATTAGTATAAAGAGAAAGAGAGTTAAAGGATCTCCCTGAGAAACCCCTCAGAGATCCATTAATAATCATAGAGTATGTGGGTAATGAGATACATGAATATATCCACTTAACCCAATTAGCGTGAAAACCAAATCCAAATAGAACTTTTATTAAAAAATCCCAATCAACCTGAACATAAGCCTTCATCATATCCAATTTTAAAATAATTGATGGTTTATATTATAAGGATACCGAATGCAAAATATCATGAGAAATTATAGAACCCTATGGGGTTTCTCTCCCGAGAACAAAGCCACATTGTTTCTTAGATATAATTTTGGGGAGAATCTTAGCCAAACAGATGGATATCGCCTTTGTAAAAATCTTATACAGTGAATTACATACGGATATAGGACATAAATCTGTAAAAGTCCTAGGATCATCTTTTTAAGGAATTAATATAATACAGATACTATTTAATTCTTTTAACTTTGTTTTACTAATTCTTGCTTCTTCTAATTCCAATAAGATTTTAGAACCTAGAAAATCCCAAAATTTAAAAAAGAACATAAGTGTGAACCCATCAAGCCCAGATGCTTTATCTAGGGCCATGACAAAGACAACTTCTTTAAGTACCTATAAATTAAAATGTGCCATCACTATCAAATTATGAGCTTGGGACACACATGATGGAATTGAGTCCACAAAAGAATCAATGGTCTGAGCTTGTTCTTTGGTGAGAAGAGTGTTGAGCAAGGAGGTACCATCTGTAGCAATATTATTTTCATCTTCAATCACACCGGAAGAGGAATCAATACTAATAATCTTATTTCTCAATATTTTCATTTTGGTAGAGTCATGAAAAATATGGTATTTTTATCCACATCATCAAGCCAAGTTTCACAAAACTTTTGTTTCCAATATATCTCTTTTCTTGAAATAACTTCTTCTAGTGCACTTCTAAGTTCTTTATCTTGAACAAAGCCATGAGAGTCCATCCCATGACTAAAAATGTAATCAATCAAAATGTTCAGCTCAGATATTGATGAAAAATATTTTAAAAATGAATAATGTTCCAATCCTTAATTTTAACCTTTAAAATTTGTACGCATTTAACTAGTCTATATAGATGGGTTCTTTCCAAGAAAGGGGATTTCTCCAACTGAGATCTGAGGAGAGTGAGAAAGGAAGGATCCCTGAACCATATTGGTTAAAATTTATACGAGACTTTGTGGTGAGAGGAAGTTTCAATGATTTCCAATAAAATAGGGAAGTGGTTAGAGCTCGTGAATGAAAAAATAGAAGAATAATAATCCTTATCAATGTTCAACCAATGGCCAGAGAGGAGAAATCAATCAATTCATTCTGCAATATGGAAAAGTATGGTCTATGGTTAGTCCATGGTAATCTACCCATTTTTTATTAGGCATCAATTAATTTAATGTTATAAATAAACTAAGTAAAATCCATCATCACCTTTGGCTAAGTAAAAATCACCACAATCTTCTCATCGTTACATAAAACCGCATTGAATTCCCCACCCAAAATTAGTAGTTCCTCATGCAATAACCCAATCAAATCTCAAAGAAGACCCTATAGTTTACTTTTCTCAAGAATAGTCATGGGACTATAAATATTAAAAAACCATACAGACATATTTGAACAACAATTGTGATCTAAATAAAGCTTCCAATGTTTACCCTTTGAAATGGGTTCCACAAAAAACTTATTGGGCTCCCAAAGAACAGCTAGGCCTCTCGAGGAGCTATCAGAAGAGGAACACTAGAAATTCCCCAACTTCCATGTTGAAAAGAGAGGTGAAGCAGCTTGATCAGATAGTTTTGTTTCATGAATGAGTGTAACATCTAACATAAATTTTATCAATTGGCTCTTAATGACCTATTTATTGTTAGGGTCATTTAAGCCCCTAATATTCCATGAAATAATCTGCAATGGTCTAGAGGGGAAGAGCCACTTCCCCCCTTCGTTGTCTTTTACATTTTTGAAGTGACACCGACATTGTACTTGGTCTAGAGGCTCCTTTTAGTATGAGAATCCCTAGTGGTAGGATGCTAAGAGATGGTTTCTTCTTACCCTTTTTACCATGAATCAAAGTATAGGGTAACTTTGCTTGGATACCTGAATCAATCTCATTCTGTATCTTGACTTGAAATGAAAGCCTCCTTTTGGCTTGGAAGAAGACCTAGGAGATGTCATTTGTGAAGATTATTGAAAAATGGAGTAGGGGGACATAACCTTCTCGACAACCTTTCCAAGTAAATATGAAGAAAAACGGACTGGAACCTTATGGAGAGATGAATCTAGATCATGAGAAAGAAGGTCATATGGATTAACCAAATTTCAAAATTCTCCTTTACATTGCAACCAGGAGAGGAAAGCATCAAATATTTCAATAAATGAATCAGTAATATTATCATCCAATACCACATTAGCTTTAGAATCAATATCTTGTACGTGAGAAACCAATTGATTGGATGGTTTAATAAGGAAAGGATTATCAGCCTACTGCATCATAATTGGACAGTCGGGGGGTATGAAGCCTGAAAGAGAGACTATGGGGAAGAGAATCCTTCTGGAAAGGGGACATAGTTGTAGTCAAATAAACTTTAGGCAAAGCAGAGGTGTATGGGGGAGAAGAAATAATGAATGAGGGAGGAGGGACAACAACAAAAGTCAATGTGGGGGAATATGTTGATGCAGGGACTGTAATGGACTAAAGAGAAGTAGGATATAGAAGATGAGTAGTAGGTTTTGAATTAGCAACATACTGAGGAACAACATGAGGCTTAAAATTGGATAAGAGAGAGGTTGAATTAGGGTTTACCAAGAGTTGATACTTATGAATATCATAAGAAATCCTTAGAGTGAATTTAATAACTTTATGAACAACTCTGTATCAATCATAATAATTGCTTGACTAGAAGATTTAATATCCTTGATAATAGGATGACGCCAACATTTTAATGGAGAATCAATATTACTCGTATTGGGTACAATTGTGGATTTTGAAATCAGAACACAATTCTTTACTATTAATGAGTTCTCTATCAGGGATCTATCAGTCCTAACGCAAGTACCAAAGTAGCTCGTAATCTCTTTTAAAATTTGAAAATCATTAAACTCATAGGGAAAATTTTGCAAAAGAAACCATGTAGGCA
>MU221193.1:7590-17594 GCA_018584345.1 Thuja plicata
CTCTCTCTTCCATGCCCTAATATCCCTCTTTCACTCTCGCCCTCCCTCCTATCCCTTCCCCCATCACCATATTTCTCTCTCTTAACTTGTTCTCTTTGTCTACCTCATCTCCTTCCCCTCTATTGTATATTCTAGTAATTTATCCTCACTTAAATTATAAATATTATTAGACAATAAAAATGGGTACGTGTTCTATAAGACTTTGAATATGAATAGAGATGTTATTAGACAAGCAAAACACATATGTATTATGAATAATTATAAATCAACTTTTAGTTCTTCAAAACACGTACGCATTATGAAGAACTAAAAGTGGCATTTTAACTTCATAATGCGTACACATTTTGAAGAAATTAGGTTCGATATTCACCGAGTCGTAACCTGACCAGGTTATTTCAAATTTTGAATAACACGATCAGGTTACTTAAAATTTTGGATTTTTTTAAAAATCTTGTGGCCACTTTTTTGACCAACAAATTCGTGCATTCACCCACCCTTCCTATCATTAATGATTTACCTTCTACCATTAAAATGAAAATATCTCTCCAAATGCTAAATTTTCATGCATAGTTTCCACTGTCCATTATATTTTACCACACAATTTTCCCTTCCCAATCTTATATTATTATTTTTGTTTTAGCTTTATCTTTGGTGCAGGAGCACCAAGCCCTTGCTATGATCCTAGGAGGTCAAGTGATAAATGGCAGGTAAATTTTGATTCCTATGAATTAAATATGATCTAAGAAGACCATTTTCAATATAATTTAGGTGCTTTTGAGTCATTTATGTCTAGGTGTAAAAAGTTGCACAAGAAGATGTAAAGTTGTCAAATAAAATGTAAAATGAAAAAAATGGAACTTTGTGAAGTTGGAAAAGTAAGGGAGTTTCAAAATTTGGTTATAGGCATTATAGGTAGTTGGGATATGGTGTTTTCAAGTTGAATAAGCCTTCAAAGGATCAAGGAAGGATGATCATGAAAAGCATTGAAACTAAGCATATAAAAAACATGTTTTTCCTGCAATCTTACTATTTTCCAACACTTGGAAGGGTTGGTGTTAAATGTACAAACGTTCACTTGTTATGGTTTGAATTGGATATTGTTAAATGGTGGATCTATTATCAAACAAAATTGTTTTGGTGCAAATTCATTAAATTTGGTCATTGTTAGAAGAAAATCTTTAAAATATGCATGTACATAATAGATTTAGGGGTTTGATAGAAGTAAAGATGAAATTTTAACCATTCCACCTACTGTCATGGCTTGTAACTCAGTGGTGTATATACTAAATATGGGCCTCTAACTTACCCATATACTTCAACATAGTCATTGTTCATCAGTTACACACAAGAATGAATATGGAGTTATTCATCCTGCATGCCTGGATGAGTCGACCTGTTGCCTCCTATCTAGACAAGGTTTTGAGTAAGCTCTCAGATTTTGAGGACCCAACAACTGAGACCACTCTAAGAACAAAGGATTTAATCTAGAAATGTAAATGCCAGATTAATCTAAGAATGAAAGATTGCAACATTAATCTAAGAAATAAGCATGAGATTAAGCTAGAAAATGAGATTAAACTAAGAAATGAGTGTGCAATATTGATCTAAAAATGAGATTAATCTAAGAATGCTTGAAAGAAGCTAAACTAGACACATGATTAATCTAGAAATGATCTTAATCTATTGCAAATGAAAGCAAAGAATAATGAGAGTTTTGAATGCATAAATGTGAGTTAACAATTCAGCAGCGATTCGATATTCTAACAAGCATTCTCCTTTTTTGAATGAGAACAAGAGAGTTCTTTTATAGAATGAGATTCCAGTTAGAATGAAAAGTTTCCTTTGAGAGAAACAGTTAACACCTTGAAATCCAGTTCAGAATAGCAAGTTTCCTTTGAGAGAAACAATGAACTGTTGTCTTTTTGAGTGAATGAAGCAGTTAACTGATTTGTTGCACTTTTGAATCTCAGTCAACTCAAAGTTTCTATTTCTGAACTAAAGTGAGGATTTTGGAGAGATTATTTGATTAAATAAATGAAATATGACCCCATAAATGCATTTTATCAATTATTTGAATAATTAAATTCAATTATTGAAATGAGGATATTTATTTAATAATCAAATATTATTTAATTCCTTTTTATGTATTTTAGCTAAAAGAGGGAATTTAATTTAATTAAAGTGCTAGGAATTTGTAATTAAATTAATTCGATCATAGGGTTTATTTAGCCAATTATAATTGATATTTAGGAATTAAATATAGTATGTGATTAATCTAGATTTAGGATTTTTTGCATTTGGCATTTAAGTCAAGTAGAGTCAGTCGAAACTGAGAATTGCCTAGTACAATAGGACTTTGATGATTCAGAAGGTTGACAAATGCAACAAAATTGTTTGTGGTTGCAAGATGCCAATTTTGGGGTGTTACAAGTGGAATGGTAAAAATGCACGAATCTAACCTGTGTGCAGGAGTGTGAAGGAAGAGAATGGATTATGAGGCATTTGGTGTGATGCCCTAGGTGTCATATTGCTGATTTGTGAGATAAAATATAGGTTTTGAGTGGTGACTTTATGAACAAGCATTAACCCTAGTCTTGTGAATGTTTAGATTGTGTGTAGGTCATAAGGAAGGTGTGAAAGTGGTTGATAAGTTTTGAAGAATATTGGAAGTGGGATTTTCATGAAACACTCTTGAATTAGGCCTAAAAGTGAGGGTTTGGTAAAGAAGATACTTTGTGAGTGTATGGTTGCCTAAAACTGTTAATTCTCCCTATTTGGAGTCTATCTATTAGATTAGAATAGGTTTTGAGTGATTTTATTTGGTTTGAGGGGAATTGCTTTGTTAAGGTGACCTAATTAGGCTTATGGAAACCAAGGACAGTCAATAGTTCACAAGATTGTTCCAAAGTAAGCCATATTGGTTTGAAGATATGTTATAGAGGCCCTTAATGGGTATTTGAAAAAATGATTTTTCTGGGAATTATTTTGGAGGGTTTGGGAGTTTGACTCCAAAAACAACATGGATGAGGCTAGTAGGCCTAGAGCTTCTTATAAAAGGAAGTGACCTTTTTTGGTAACACAGATTGATTCTAAGTGTTGAAACATGGTTGTTACATTCCCTAATGTCCAAAATTATAAAATATGAGGGGTGCTTTGTAGGGTGTGTTTGACATGATATTTCCCTAAAGTCATGTGTATAGGTTTTCCTGTCGTCTTGCAGAAGTAGTCAATGAAACATTTTGTGAAATAAAATCAATTATTCCATTTGATATGCGTCTAGCCTAATTGGGATTCCACCATAGTCTCTACATCAATCTTTCTCTACAACCTTATAAAATATAGGTTTTGAGTGGTGACTTTATGAACAAGCATAAACCCTATGCATGGTGAATTATGGTAAAATTGTGATATCAATTACCTTCAAATTCTTATTATTTTTTAAATTGTATTCTCTTTCCCTTATTTTAAAGTTAACCTCAAATGAGATTTTTTTGATTATTTGTCGAGAAAAGAGGAACGTGTCTTTTATAATTTTCTGATTATTTTCATAATTCCTAGTTTCTATATTTTATGGAAGGAACCAGAAACTATGGAGCTTAAATTTTGATATATCAAAAAGGATAGTGATAGGTTGGTTCACTCAAGTATTTTATTTGAAGAAACCTAAGTTATTATGCATATATTATTTTGTTTAATTTTAAATTATTTATTTAGTAAATAAGTTTTTGTTTATGTTTAGCTTTAGGTTAATTTTGTTAGGGTTATAATTCACTGGTTAAAGCGCAGATCTTGAATATTGAATCTTGTCTATAACTTTTCAAGTATTTCTATTTAGAGTTAATTTTTTTTTATGTTTATCTTTAAATTAATTTTTTTAGGTCAAAATTTGTTGGTTGAATCACATATCTTGAATACTAAATCTTGTCTATAGCTTTCTAGGTATTTCTACTTAGAATAAATTTTTAATGCTCAAGAAAATTTTAGGCCATCGTAGTTATGACAAGGCAGATAAAATTATTTAAGTAAAATTTTTACATAAAAAATATGTTCATTCCTCAACTTTTAATTAAACAAGGAAACAAGCACTCCAAAATTTGGAGAATCGTCATGCACAAATGAAGAATACATTTGATAGGAAGTTAGTCCCAAGATTTGTTTATGAAGGAGATATATTTCTTAAGTGGGATGAGTTGAAAATTAGACTCAGAATGCACACCAAGTTTAATGTCATGCGGAGTGGTCCTTTTCTGATCATGGGATGCAAAGAACACAATGCCTTTTAGTTGTCTGATCATGATGGAGAAGAGCTATTGATGTAGGAGCATCTGGGGATATTGTCAATCTTACATCAACCAAAAATATTTGTTTTTTGTTTTCTTGTTTGATCAGTCTCCGAGTTTCTTTCCGCGATCGTCTAGTTTGGATCTTTTTCACTTGCAATCCTTATAGCATTTTCTTAACACCATGTTGAACCTTCTCCTAGGTTTGTAGCTCATTTTGTTACTTCACATATAAGATCTCACTAATTCTTGGTAGGACTATTTTGTTCTTCATATTTTTCAGACAGTTTGTGTTTTCCAATCTTGCAAAGGATTTTCCCGATCGACAAACCTTAATGACTCATTTCTCAATGATTTTACGTTTGTGACCAAACTACTTGAGGGATCACAATTCATATTTATTTCATTGGAAATAGATCCTAATGATTTGGGTCTTGACCTATTGTTTTAATATGCTTTCTTTCTCATTGCGAAATGTAATCTTTCTAGGCTGACCTGATGTTTGTGAAGGTTGTATAAGCTTATGGATTTGTTCCTAAAGGGATAAATTTCATAAGATTATTTTTTTGTGGCTGAAGGTTAAGGAATCATTAGGATTTTTGGTTGTAGAATAGGCATGTATGACTGCATGTGGCAAATCTATTGTATATAATTTTATGATATTAATAAAGAAGACTAATCTTGCATATCTATTTGTTGTTATTTGTTGGTTCCATTGTGTTACTCATGCTACAAGGATTGGATAGATCTCTTTGAGTTCCCTCCTTCCTTGATTGTACCAAGTGGTATTAGAGTGAAGTTTCCAATTCTACCGAGGTAGATCATGGTTCCCAAGCTTGCAAAGTCCTAGATTGATTTTTTGCGGGGCGGTAGAGAAAGTATATGACCCATAGTTGTAGAGGATTCATGTAAGATGGATCACAGAGGAAATGCTAGAGGAGGAAGGAGAGATGCATATCTAGTTGTGTTGGACATGTTAAGACAAATCACAACAAGATTAGAAGCTGTGGAGATGACTCAAAGGAGAGGTCGACATATTGAGGATGTAAGTAATGAAGAAGAATAAAGAAATGAAGAAGTAGTTGAAGGAGGTGAATAGAAACCTGAACCTTAACTTGAACAAGGAGATGATAAGTTTATAAAATCCCTAACTAGAGAGAATTATAGACCATATTTTAATCCACATAATTATGATGGTAAATTAAATTCATATGAATTTCTAGATTGGATCAAAGAGATGGAAAAATACTTTGACTATTAAGGAAAAAATGAAGGTAAGAAGGTGAAGTATGCTTGCACAAAGTTGAGAGGAAATGCATCTTTAAGGTGGGAATATTTGGAGATTGATATATAAAGAAAAGGCAAGGGTAAAATTAAGTCATGGGATAGGATGGTGAGAAAATTCAAAGTTAAGTTCTTACCTACTTATTACCAAGTAAGTTTGTTTAGGAAGTTGTAGAATCTAAAGAAAAAGGATCTTAGTGTGAAAGAATATACTGAGTAGTTTTATAGGCTGGATATCATATCTGTTCATTCTGATGATGGTGTATAAAGGGTTTCAAGGTACTTGAATGGTTTGAGAACATCAATTCAGGATGAGATTAGTTTGGTAAAATTGCAAAGTATAGAGGAAGCTTATCAATATGCCCTAAAAGCTAAAAAGAAGTTGAACAAGAGGCATGAGAAGAGACAAATAGGAAGAGGTGGAATATTTTAGAGAGGAATAACCTCAAATGGTGGAAGGTCTTATTCAGGTTAGAACAAAGGAAAGATGGAGTTTAAAGAGGAAAATTCATACCGAAGAGATGATATAAACTCTGAGAAATGAAATGGATTAGACATGTATAAAAGGGATGATAGAAGAGTGTTTAAAGGAACATGTTTCAAGTGTGGTGATGAAGGACACTGGGTCTTTGAGTGTACTTAAGGTAATTCTAAGAAAATGATAGAGAATAAAGGTAGATATTCTTATATAGAGAAGGAAACTGTTGAATCTTTGAATCAACTAGAGGATGGTGAAGCCCTAATGGCAAGGAGAGTCCTATATCATGAAGAACCATAACAACAATCATCACTAAGAAGAATTTTGTTCAAGAATAATGCAAAGTAGAAGGAAAAATGTTGCAAAGTGATCATTGATAGTGGTAGTTCAAATAATCTGGCCTCTGAAGAGTTGGTTGACAAGTTGAAGTTGCAAAGATTGAAGCATTCGAAGCCTCATTAGATATCATGGATAAAATATGATCATAATGTTAACCAATTGATATTCACATGATGAGATGATAATGAAGAATGAGATTAGAGGTATACAAAGTTGTAGAATACTCTTAGATCAGTTGTTATTTTGTCATTGATGTCAAGCAATTGATTTTTGATTCATATTGAGTTGCCATATCATTTGGAGTAAACTACAAGTTGAGGAAGACAAGGAAAGAGAGCAAGTGAAAAGATGAAAGTGTTGAAGAACTTAACTAGGAAACTAATACAGATCAGAAAATGAATTAGTGATGATTGGTATAATTTTTTTCATGATAACAAAGTTGGTAACACAGTTTAGTCAAGCCGGTAAAGGAAATGAATGAGACTACCGAGTATGAGAAGTCAGTCGGTAATGTAAGAAAAGGGAGCAGTCGGTAAAGAAAGCAGAATCAAGCACCAAGAAAAAATAGTCACTGAGTGGAAATGCTATTCAGTCATAGTTACCAAGTACCGAGTTCATGTTACCGAGTCATAAAGTTAGTTACCGAGCAAGGAACAGTTGCTGGAAGTTAATGATAAGATCGAATCTAAGACAGATCGTGATGAGCTGGAAGATTCCATAGGAAAGGAAGACATTTGTTTCAAGATCTACAAACCAAGATGAAGATCAAAGGTAGAGATTAAGCGAAAAAACAAATGTTGTGAGTCCCAAGAAGGGAACAAGTTCCAAGGTAAAAGTCAGGCGGTTTACCAAAGTCAGGAAGTTTACCGAGCGGCAAGAAATCATAAGGATGATTGAACGACTGAGATTGATTTGCAAAAAACCTAATCAAGGAGATTAAGAGGAAAAATATTGTCTATATAAATGAAGCTACACGAATGTGAAGCTGCTGCTGGTTGATTAATGAAAAGAAAAGAAAAAGGTTGACAGAAGAGAAGTCACCGAGTGATACAGGGAAAAGAAGAAGACTGAATTTTGAATTCTGAATAGAGATTATGAATGATTGATGGAAGAGTTTTTGAAGAAGTGAAGAAGCATTGAATCCAGTAGACCAAGTGAGCAGAAAAGGATCTGATCAAGAAAAAGGTAGAAGACAGTTGCTGCATTAACAGATCAAGTTTTTATTGTATGTTTCATATTTGTATCTGAGAAATCTCTTAATCGAGTGGATATAGCTATCCCATTGTAAACCATAGAGATAGGTGACATTCTAACAGAGTGTTTTAAGTCCTTTTATCAGGTCACTTTTAGTAGAGTGAAGATCCTAATAGATTTGAGGGAAATCCCTTGACCGGGTCACATTTAACAACGTGTTTTGTAATCTTTAATAGGATTGGCTCCTAACCGAGCATACTTCAGAAGAGTATTTTATTTGTGGGTGACAAGTCCCACAAAGGTTTTTCCCAATTTGGGTTTCCTCATTAAATCTGGTGTTAATGTGCCATTATCTTATGTGGATGATATGTGTTAATGTTGCTGCTAAAAGTTGTTCAAGGTTTCATGTTGTCTAGAGTGCAGTAAATATAGTTTACCGAGTTGAATCAGATTTAGAGGTTGAGAGTTAAAATTGGTTAAAGTCCACTGATTCACCCCCCCTCTCTGTGGACCAACACATAAGGTACTGGTAAGTGAACAATGCCTAGTTAAATTTAAGATAGAATCTTATCATGATGAAGTTCTTTGTGATATTATTCCTATGGATGTGTGTCATATCTTGTTGGGTAGAGCATGGCAGTATGATAGATAAGAATTGCATGATGAAAGAAAGAATGGGTATACTATTATTGCAAATAGGATGAAACAAGTATTTTTTCTTTTGATTGAGACTCCTAAGAATACAAATTGTACTAGAGTTAGAGTTTCTTTGGTTGAAGGAAGGGGATTCTTGGATGGCTTGAATAGTGAAAATATGTGTTATGCATTGATCCCTAAGAAGTATGATTTGGGAACAAAAGAAGCAGACCCTAAGGAAATAAAGAATTTATTGATTGAGTCACTAGTAAATTTGACTTCAAATTGGTCAAAATTTCGACAGCAATTGGTCGAATTCACGACCAAACCTTTCGTCATTTTTTTTTGTCAAATTTTTGACCTTATTATTATTGGTCGCAATTGCGACCAACACTGAGGTCAAAATATTGACTATAGCTCTTGTTCCATTTGACAAGAATCACCGTCGAACTCGTGGTGCAATGGTCAAAATTTTGACCAATCTTTGGTCGAAAAGAGCTGTGGAATTGGTCAAAATTTTAACCATCACTTTGGTGGAAACCACTGCATTCTCGTCGAATTCTTTTAGTGGAATGGTCAAAATTTTGACCAATATTTGGTCGAAAAGAGCTGTGGAATTGGTCAAAATTTTGACGATCCTAATGGTGGAAACCATACCATTCTTGTCAAAATCTTTCAGTGGAATGGTCAAAATTTCAACCACTGTTTGGTGGAAATGAACCATGACATTGGTCAAAATTTTGACCATCCCATTGGTGGAAAGCATAGCATTCTCGTCGAAATATTTTCGTGAAATGGTTGAAATTTTGACCAATCGTTGGTGGAAATGAACCGTGGCATTGGTCGAAATTTTGACCATCCCATTGGTGGAAAGCATAGCATTCTCGTCGAAATCTTTTCATGAAATGGTCAAAATTTTGACCAATCATTGGTGGAAATGAACCATGGCATTGGTCAAAATTTTGACCATCCCATTGGTGGAAAGCATAGCACTCTTGTCAAAATATTTAGTGGAATGGTCAAAATTGCGACCAATCATTGGTGGAAATGAACCGTGGCATTGGTCAAAATTTCGACCAATGTTAATTTTTTTTTAAATTTTTTTTTTAAAAAAATTCTACTTGGATTCAATTGTGTAGTTTTTTGAGTCAAACTCATTGACCTTTGATTCATGAGTAGTGGTTTACACAAACCCATCTCTCATGAGAATGAATGGAACATTTAGCACTCATTGGCTCTGGGTGATGCTCACAGAGGTGAAACACTGGGACTTCCCGGGAGGTCACCCATCCCAGTACCACTCCAACTAGAGCACACTTAACTACGGAGTTTCCTCCATGGTTAAACCCACTCTGCTTGCATCCTCATTTGCAAAACCTTCACCAAGTGTTGTGCCTTATGAACCATCCATTAGAAAGCCCCTTAAGCTTATCAACTGATGAGCTTAAGGGGATTTCTAATGGATGGTTCATAAGGAACAACACTTGGTGAAGGTTTTGCAAATGAGGATGCAAGCAGAGTGGGTTTAACCATGGAGGAAACTCCGTAGTTAAGTGCCCTTGAGTTGGAGTCATATTGGGATGGGTGACCTCTCGGGAAGTCCCGGTGCTTCACCTCTGTGAGCATCACCCAGAGCCAATGAGTACTAAGTGTTCCATTCATTCTGATGAGAGATGGGTTCGTGTGAACCACTACTCATGAATCACGGGTTAATGAGTTTGACTCAAAAAACAACACAGTTGAATCTTGATAGCAATATCACAATTTGACTTGCTATGGAAAATATCTCCTAC
>MU221195.1:0-46958 GCA_018584345.1 Thuja plicata
GAGCTATAGCATTGTTCATTAAATCTCTGAGTTACATTCGCCTTTCAAGATTTCAACCATGCTTGTATCCCACTCTAGATAAAGAAATAAAAAAAGGAAACTTTCAAGAAATGCCTGCATACTAAGCAAGAGGGAACAAAATAAAATGAAAAGAAAATATTTTAAATGATTCTAACATAATGGTGCTTTTAGCAGAAAACTTAGATTTCTCTCTAAATTCAATAAGCATATTTAAATATGAAGCCAAGCAACCATAACATATACCATCACTCACAAAATAATCATTTATATTTCAACTATGAAACTATAGCTTAGGTCATAATTTATGCCATTTTACCAGGCAATCAAAAGCCTATAAACAATAAACAATAAGAACGATGCGACGTCGACCCCCTAATATTGAATAATAAACAAATAATTTTTTTTTTTGTTTTACTTTGTAACTGTCACAATTGCGACGTCGACCCCCTGAATTGCGATGGGGATGCTGTAGCGGCGATGCCAAACGCACGTCGCAATTGCATTGGGATCCGTCACAATTGCGATGTGAGCCAAGGGGATTGTGACGGGGTTGCTGTAGCGGCGATGCCATAATCCCGTCGCAATTGCATTGGGATCCGTCACACTTGCGACGCATTCCACAAGAATTATGGCCAGATGATTTCAGAATAAAGTGGCAATATAGCAACGGATAGCTGTCGTAATTGCGATGGGTGGTGAGAGACGTCATAATTTGTGACTAAAAATGAGCGACGTCTACTACTGTCACACTGGCGACACATGTTTGTCGTAATTGCGACACATAGCTGTCGCAAAATGATGCAAAATGTATTAGTGTGGGAAGGCCTTACAGCCTGACATGTAGGAAGTTTGATGAATTAATATAAAATTATGTATTCCTTCTCTCCTATATGTTTAAATCTTCTGTGTTGTGTTCTACATTCTGGTTTGGTATTTGGGAGTTCCTTTGGCCCTAGTTATTCACCCTCCTAATGTCAGGTGGTATTAGAGAGAAGGTTAGATATGAGGTTCCTTCTTGTAAATCATAGTTGATTTTTTTAATGAGGTAGCAGATTGCGATCTGGCCTATAATTGTAGAGGATTTCAAGATGGTTTGTGGGAGAGGAAATCCATATGCAGGCTTAGCTGATATGCTAAGACAAATTTCTATGAGATTAGAAGTTGTTGAGACATCCCAACACCAAGAAAGATATGTTGAGGATGTTAGTGATGATGAAGTTGAGGAAGAAGCTGCACCTACACCTATGATGGATCAGGAAGAAGAAAGATTCCTGCAAGCATTGAAAAGTTTGAAGTCCACACCTTAGTTTAATCCTCCTAATTAGGTGGATAGTTGGATTCAGATGAGTTGATAGGATGGATAACCAAGATGGACAAATACTTTGAGTATGAGAATCTAATAGAGGAGAAAAAGGTAAAGATTGGAAGTACAAAGCTAAAAGGTCATGCATCCTTGTGGTAGGAGCATATGTAATTGGATAAAATGAAGAAGGGTAAAGACAAGATCAAGGTATGAGATAAGATGATAAAAAAGTTGAAAGACAAGTTTCTACCTTGTGATTACCAGATTAACCTAGTTAGAAGAATGCAAATTTTGAAGCAGAAAGATATCTTGGTAAAATATTACACTAAGGAATTTTACATATTACATATCAGATCTAGACATGCTGAGGATGAGGTGGAAATAATAGAAATATATCTAAATGGATTAAGAAGCTCTATGCAAGATGCGATCAGATTGGTAAAGATGGAGACTATTGAGAATGCTTATCAGTTTGCCCTAAAACCTAAGGATAAATTGAACAAAAGACATGAACAAAGACAAAGAGGAAGAGGTGGTAGATTCCCTAGAGGAAGAGGTAGATCTGATAAGGAGAAGATAAATCAAGAAACACACCAAGATAAAGGAAAGACCAAGTGGAAAGGTGGAAGTTCATTCTGAGGAAGATTCAACTACTTTCAAGGTGGATATAGTAGAAGAGGGTTCCAAGGAACTTGTTACAATTGTGGAGAAGGACATGGATCATTTGAGTGTACACATGCAAGAAAGAAAGTTGGTATTAGAAGAAATTCTTTGGTGCAAGAAGACTCACCGAATGAACCTGAGAAGGAAGGAAACCTAATGGTGAGAAGAATATTGTGGAGTGAACATAATAAGAAAGATCCTGTAAGGAAAAGTTTGTTCAAGACCATATGTAGAGTTGCAGATAAAATTTGGAAAGTAATTATTTATAGTGGAAGCTCGAAGAATTTGGCATCCGAGGAGATGCTCACAAAGTTTTATTTGGAAATATTGAATCACCTGAAGCCTTGTGAGATTTCATGGATCAAGGATGAACATACTCTTATGGTGAGTGAACAATGTTTTGTGAATCTGAAAATTGGAAAGTATTATGATAAGGTGTTGTGTGATAATATGCCCATGGATTGTTGTCATATTTTGTTGGGTAGACCTTGGCAATATGATAGACATGCTATAAATGATAGAAGACTGAACAAATATACTATTTGGGTTAATGTTAAGAAACAAATCTTGTTACCTTTGGTTGAAGAATCTATTGGTGAGATATGTACATCTATTAAATTTTGTTTGATGGAAGGTAGACAGTTTGTTAAGGATTTGAAAAGGAATGATATATGTTATTCTTGGATTCCTATCAAAGTGAGTAAGAACACTGGACATAAATTTCCTGAAGAAGTTGATAAATTTCTTATTGAGTAAAAGGAGACCATTCCAGATAATGTACCTAATGGATTTCCACCAATGAGAGATATTAGTCATTGTATGGATCTAATTCTTGGAGCTAGTTTGCCAAACAGTCACCACACTGATTGACACTGACCGAGAATGAGGAACTCAAATGACAAGTTCATGAGTTATTGAAAAAGGGTTTGATCAGAGAAATTTTGAGTCCATGTCTAGTACCACCTATGTTGGCACATAAGAAGAATGGAGAATGGTGAATGTGCACTGATTCAAGAGCTATTAATAAGATAAAAGTTAAGTATCGGTTCCCTATACCGAGGATGAATGATATAATGGATTGTTTGAGTGGAGAAAAATATTTTACCAAGATTGATTTGAAGAGGGGATATCATCATATCAGAATCAGAGAAGGTGATGAATAGAATATTTCTTTCAAGACAAAAGAAGGTTTATATGAGTGGTTCGTTATGCCCTTTGGTTTAACTAATGCACTAAGTACTTTTATGAGGTTAAAGAATGAGGTTTTGAAGAAATTATTGAATAAATGTGTAATTGTGCACTTGGATGATATTTTGATATTCAGTAAGACCATAAAAGAGCATTTGATGCATATAAGACAAGTTTCATAGAGATTGAAAGAGGAAAAGTTGCTAATTAATTTGAAAAAGTCTTCCTTCATTAAAGAAGAACTTTTATATTTAAAATTTGTGATTCCAGTTGATGGTTTGAAGATAGATCCTGAAAAGGTTGAAGCTATACTTATTTGGCCTACACCTAAGAATGTTAGTGAGGTAAGATCATTTCATGGATTAACAAGTTTTTACTAAAAGTTTATCAGAAATTTTAGTTCAATTTGTAATGCTATGACTGAGACAATGAGAGGAGATAAAAGAGAATTCAAGTGGACACATGGCGCTGATAAGAATTTTGAGACTTTGAAGTAGAAGGTTTTTGAATTTCCTGTATTAGCCTTACCTGATTTCAATAAGGTATTTCAAGTTGAATGTGATGCAAGTGGAAGTGCAATAGGAGCTATGTTGAGTCAAGAAGGTAAACATGTTGCTTTCTTTAGTGAGAATTTGACTGATGCTAAAAGGAAATATTATGTATATGATCAAGAATTATATGCTATTGTTCAAGCTTTGAATAAATGGATACATTATTTGATGCAAAGTGAATTTGTGTTGTATATTGATCATAAGGGTTTATAATATTTGGGTAGTCAAAATAAGTTGAATCAGAGACAAATGAAATAGGTAGAATATTTGTAGAGTATCACATTTGTGATAAAGCATAAGAGTGGAGTATCCAACCAAGTTGTTGATGCATTGAGTAGAAGAAGATATTTGTTGACTGAAATAAGAATTCAGGTTCTTGGTTTTGAAGACATGAAGATTTTGTATGAAAATGACCCTAATTATTCTGAGCCATGGAGAATGCGCAGGACACCTATTCCAAATCAAGCGATTAAGTATGAAGACTATTTCATTCAAGAAGGTATGTTGTTCAAAGGTATTCAGTTGTGTATACTGAGAGTCTCAAATAGAACTAAATTGATAAAGGAAAAACATAGTAGTGGTTTGGATGGACATTTTCCTATTGATAAGACATTGATTTTTCTTAAGGAAAGGTAATTTTGGCCTCAGTTTTATAAGGATATTCAAAAATTTGTGAAAAATTGTGGAGTTTGTCAAGTTGCAAAAGGTGTAAGTCAGAATACTGGTTTCTATACACTGATTTCTATTCCTGAGAAACCTTGGAGTGATATTAGCATAGATTTTGTTCTTGGCTTACTGAGGAAAGCAAGAGTTAATGATTCCATATTTGTTTTTGTGGATAGATTTTCCAAGATAAAATATTTAATACCATATAGAAAAACATCAGAAGGAGGAGATATAGAAAACATTTTCTTCAAGGAGATTGTCAGATTGCATCAATTACTGAAGAGTATCATCTCTGACCGAGACAGTAAGTTTGTTAGCTATTTTTTAAAAAACACTTTGGAAGAAGTTGGACACTGAGTTGAATTATAGTTCTATGAATTTCTTCCACAGACTGATGGACAAACAAAGGTTGTAAACCAAAGTTTGGGTTACTTGTTGAGATGCTTAGTTGGAGACACACCGAGTAATTAGGATTTGATGTTAGCATAAGCATAGTTTGTATATAATAATTCAATGAATAGGAGTACTAGAAAGACACCTTTTTATATTGTGACTGGCACACAACTGAGAGGTATGTCAAATTTGAGATATATTGCTAGAGAAGAGAAGAGAAGTGTTGAAGGAGAAGAATTTGTTGAGTTTATGAAAACATTGCTTGAGGAAGTGAAACATAAGTTGGAGAAAAGTTATCATAAATACAAGGATACTATGTAGATAGATCAAGAAGACATAATACTTTTGAAGTTGGTGATGCAGTTATGGTTCTTTTGAAGAAAGGCAGATTTCCTGTTGGAACATATGGTAAATTTAAGATGAAGAAATTTGGTCCTTGCAAGATATTGAGAAGGTTTGACAGTGGAAATTCTTATGAAGTAGAATTACCTGAGGACATAGATATATCACCTATATTCAATATTTTAGATTTGTATGACTATCATGAACCTGATGAACAAGTGATAGTACTGAGTGATTGTCCTAAGAAACAAATAGAGGAAGTTGAGAAGATTTTGAAAAAAAGAATTGGCAGAAGTACAAGAGGAAAGGATTACATGGAATATCTGGTTAAGTTGAATAACAAACCAATTGAAAAATCTTAATGGATTTCTTAATATAACTTAGATTCAATTTAGGTTGTACCACACTCATGATTTGGAGAATCATTTCTTTTAAGCCTAGGTGACTGATGCAGGAGCATCTTGGGTTCTTGGAAATCCTTGATCAACCAAAAAGATGTTTGTTTTGGAGCTTAGTAGCTTGTTGGTAGATTTCAGCAGGCTTCTTGGTAACTAATCTTGAGTGTTTGGTTGATGGTTGTGATCTTAGTTCACCGAGTGAGCTCGGTTGCTTGTTATTTCTTTCTTTGACCGATTGGTCTTAGTGGTTATTCTTGTTGTTCGATTGTTTTCACTGATTGGTCTCTATTTATCGGTAGTCTTTGTCGTCAGTTGGTTTTTGGATGTTGGATATTGTGGTTGACAAGTGAATTTAATTTTCATAGCATAATTAATGTTGGGGTCTCTCATTGGGATATGTATGGACCTAAATATGGGTCTTTGTTGTTTCCTATGTTGGATCTTTTGGATTTGGGTGTCGACCTCTTTGGTTGCCTCTTGTAAATATTTAGCTTCATGTTCTTAGTTTTGGGCAGGGAATTTGTGTAGAAAGTTTTAGAGTGAGAAGATTGGATCAAGGGTTTCTGACCTCACATGTATGAGGATCATTCTGTAAAATAATTTGAATGTATATGGTCATAAATGGGACGGCCTTTATCCTAGAATGTATGAAGTTTGATGAAATAATATTAATTTTTTCATTCCTTCTCGCCTTCTTTGTGTTTAAAGCTTTCGTGTTGTGTTCTGAAAGCTGGTTTGGTAGTTGGGAGTTCCTTTGGCCCTAGTTACTCACCCTCCTTAAATCACATGAGTAGCCAACCATCAACGATATATAAATGGTGCAACAAGGTCATCCTTTCACCAAGGACTCTCACCTGAGGCACGTTCTGGTAATGAGGAAACATGGTCTTCACCATAGCGGTGGAAACCTTTGAGTCAAGCTATCTATACTTCACAGTGGCAATAACATTGTGGGAGAGAGAAGTATAGAATGTATCAATATAAATGCTATCATAAGGGTTGTATGATTGAACTGTGTCAATAATATGAACCAAGTCCTCTCTAATAATCTTCATCCTATCCCTATTAGGAAGGGTGGTAGATGATTGAATGATTTGATCGAGAACCTCAATAGCTCGTCTCAATCTAGAAATGGTACTAGAAAATAGCTCCTCCCTTCCCTCTATAGAATCAACAAATCTACGTGAAGAGTGGTCACTAGCACCCCTCTGAACACTAGCCTCTCCTAAATATGTAGATGATGCCCCTCTAATCGATGTCATGTGACAGATAAAATAGATATCTGCAAAAGTATAAACATGGATATATATCTAGATCTATGCAAATGCATACATATATGTACATGTAATATTTTAAATATCAATCTCAAGCACGTGTACATTATAATCATCTCGTTTAAATAAAATATATATATGTAAAAATTTAAGAAACATGAGAATTCTAATTTAAGCATATTTACACGTGTAAATAAATAAAATAAAACATAAATAAAAATGGCTTGCTCAATTTATATTTATCAATATGTTTGAAACAAAAATGATTTTTAAGATCATACATATATTTTCTAATGAAAAGAAGATATAATATGATTAGCATTAAGGTTGACATTAAGTTTCAATATGCTATAGTGTTCAATTTTGTAGAGGCTTTGAGTTTACAACTAGGTTCATGTTTCCAACTTGGTTTATTTCTCAATTAGGTCTAGGGTTAATGTTCATGGTCAGGGTTCATGTTGGTTTAGTGTTAGGGTTTATGTTGGTTCATGTTGGTTTCATGTTAAGGTTTATTTCTCAATTAGGTTTAGGGATCTACTTTTAAATTAGGGTTATGGTTAGGGTTCATGTTGGTTTAGTGCTAGGGTAAGGATTACATATAACATTAGGATTTTACTTCAATTTGGTTTATTATTCAATCAGGTTCAATTTGGTTTTGAGTTAGAGTTCAATTCAATTTATTATTATTATTATGATTTTATGTGGTTTACTATTAGATTTAGCATTTATAATTTGTTTAAGAGTTAATGTTGCATTTTCTTTGTTGTTAGCTTTAGGATTCATTTTAATTTAAGGATGGGGTTATCATTTAATTTGGTTTATGATCATGACTATTTTTTGATTGCAATTAGGGTTCATTTAAGTTTAAAGCATATCAAACCCTAATCCTTATATAATAATATTTAATTAGGGTTTATCTAATGTTTGCAATATAAATTTTTTATGTATGTTTCCTAATATATGGTTATGGATGTTTCTATGTAAAGTTTTCTTAATATTTTTCTAGTGTTTCTAATGATCTTCTTTGTTAGATTTTGCAGGTGTTTTTTGTAACATTTTCCTAATGTTTTGAAACATATATAATAAAACTAAATTAAATAACTAACCATCTAACATATTTTCTTAACTGGAAAAAAATTAACTATTATCTAAATAACTAAATCTACATAAAACCATCTTATTTTTTTTCTACAATTAAAAATAACTAAATTACAACAAAAATATTAAACAATACAACAACTACATAAAATTAACAAAAAAAACATACAGAAAAACAAACAAACAAAAAAACTAACCTTTTTCGGCAGAAGGTCCCAAAACTTGCACCTCAAATCTCAAAATGCTCCATGTTCAAATGAGCTTCTTAAGGAAATTTTGGGGTATATATTGATTTTAGGGGTTTCGACCGAAACAGTTTCAGCCAGAACTGGTCTGGCTAAAACAGTTTTGGCCAAAACACCTCTGCCACATTGACACCACATGGCATTGCATGTGAACCACATATGTCTAGCTGAAACCATTTCAAAGGGACACTATTCGGCCAAAAATGGTTTTGGGAAGAACTTGTCGGTTGTTCTCTACTGCAACACATGTTTGCACTTTTATCCAAGTACATAACTCACATAATCTCTTGTCTACATCCAGTAGATCTCATATCCACAGACTTGCAATATCCTTTTAATTTTCATTCCTCTCACAATTACCACATCAAGGAATGACTCTCCTTTATGCAAGTCACAACAAGAAATTAGTTCAGCATGTTAAGACTTCCACAATGAAGAAACAATTACATAGACCCTTGCTAAGATATACAGAGTATTTTATAACAAGTACAAATCATTAAATACATGCCAAGATCCAGAACCCATTATTTTCATTAATTAAACATGTTGTTTTCCTTTGGTCAGCCTCAAATAGGTCTTTGTATGGCCACACACAACAACTGACGTCAACATGATCCGAGCAACCCATGAATCTCAGAGAGTATTCTCCCATGTGTCATGTTTCATGCCTCAAGCTCACATATCACAACTCATTATCACATGCAAGTTATTCTATAAACTTAGAGACCATTTCTATCATCACTTCTCTATAACCAATCTTTACCAGATCAACTATAAATCATGCAAACAAGAAGACAATGATCTTTGACCTTAGAAATAATGTCTATACTCCTCCCTCTACAAAAATGTAAGCTCACATACTTTGACATGCCGTACATTATTCATACACACTTGTCAGTACTGATTGTTCCTATCATAGCTAGTCTCTGTAAGGTTTTTGATGGATCCAATTGAGACATATGTTGACATCAATGAAAAAATATGAATGTCAACACCTCAAACAACAACAATTCCAATAGATCTGTTGAGCCAAAAAATCCTACTTCATGTGGTGTTTCCTCCTACATAAGTTGGCAGATAATAAGCCTAGTGGGGAACCTAATATTTGTTCTTTCTGCAGGTGTTGTGAATCCATAAATAATGTCCTTTTTATTTCTTTTTTGATAAATAAGTACATGAGGCCTATTTGGTTTATACTTGCATTGTAATTTCAGTTTGTAGCATATCATAGTGCGGAAAGTCATGATGCTTAAAAACAACAGTAATCTTTTTGGTCTATGCTATCTGTTTAAATTTTATGGTCCATTTGGAAAATACATAGTGATGACATCTTTAATGGAAGAGTAAGGTAGCTTACTGATTCTTTGTAGAGACTCATTTTTCATAATTTTTTAATGCAAATTATAGTGATTATGAAGATATAGGAGAAAAAGTTCCTTGATATGTTGAATGATGGTGTGGTTAGAATGCTCAAAAGAGAGGTCACATATGGTTACACTTCTACTTGGTCCCAAACAAAGAGAAAATAATTTTAACAAGCCTTGGACCTCCTGAAGAGACAGTTGAATGAAATCAAGGAGAAGGTAAGACAAGATAGAGAAGTGCATGTTCCTGCCATTCCAATTGCAGTCTTACCTCTAGCAATCATACCTCAACAACCAAGAGCAAGTGGTCTAGTGCATCCTAACAATAATTTCATCTAGAATGAAAATATTTTGAAGAGGATAAAAGGGACCAATGGATCGACAACTTGGGTGGAGAGAAATGACAATAAAATCTAATTAGTGATACTTTGTTGTTTTGTAATATGTTGTAATTGGTATAGATATTTATGTCTTTGCATAGCCTATTTTTTATGATTCCTTGTAAACTACTCTCCTAATCAAGAGCCTATTTTTTGTTGTAGTGGTGAACTCCCATATACTTCTCAACAACATATATAAATGTTTCTTATATTATACTCAATAGAAAAAAAATTTATGTGAGTACAACTTATCCCTTTGGGCTTCTACAACACTCTGTTAGTTGTACAACCTTCACAACAATTTATCAACTTATTTACTATACACCCCAAGTTCTAATTTATAGCCAAAACTAATATCAAAAAAACATAAATGATTTTCAATACCATAGACTAAAACCATTAACCAAGTAGCCTACCTACAAAAAATACCTCATAACACTTATTGAAGAGTTAGAAGCATATTTCACATAGCCTTGGATATCTAACTTAACTAAGAGACAAATACAACCCACTAGAAAATAAATGTCGACTCATGTTCAAAAACACTCTAGACACTTTTCACATATAGTTCAAAATACTTTCTTATTTCTCTTACATTGGCATAAATTTCTCTCACACGAGCATAAAAAGTTAGATTTTCTTCTCCTTCATGTCTAGTGTCTAAAAGTGTGATCATTAGTTAAATTAATCTTGCATAAATATTTATATTTCCTTCTCTTTCATGCCAAGTGTCTAAAACTGTGATCATTAGTCAAATTAATCTTCTATAAATAGTTATATTTTCTTCTCTTTCATATCAAGTGTCTAAAAGTGTGATCATTGGTCAAATTAATCTTCCCCACTTACTTTTGTAACCACATGGATTTGGTCTGTTCCAACTATGGACCCTATTTGCCCCAAGTGTGATCATACCCCCAATTATGTCATGACAATGTTACTTTGGCATAATTCATTTTAAATCAGATTTAACGTCCTAGGTGATTTTTATCACTAAATTATATTAACTGCTACAACCATACCATTCAAATCAATTCAAACCAATTAAAACAAATCAATTTCAAATGTGACTATAGTATTTAATCATAAAGGAATTAAATAAATCTCAAAAATGTCTCATCACTTGCAAATAAACCCATTCCCCTAGCCTAATTAATTTAATTTGATTGGCTATAGTCCTATTGATTATTAAAAAACAATTAATTATTTAAATAATTAATATCCCTATTTTTGAATGAATTAGATAAGTTTAATTCATTTCATTAATATTCCTCTAAACCCCAACCTAACCTATCTCAACCACTTCTACCCTAGGTTCTAACCCATCCCAACCTATTCACCCTTGCTAAATATAATCCTAATCCTAATTCTATTCTAACCCACCTCCTAATGTTGTCACATTCCATTAAGGAATGATTAAAGACTCAACCCACTTGAGAAAGTCAATGAATCTCAAGATTCCTTTTCTCAAGTCCACTTTCTCAAGCCACTCTCTTACACCCTTACCATGCTTCTTTAAGGCTCTCATTAATGCCTCATTAATGAAGATTCCTTAAGCCCGTGTCTCCACCATGCCTATTAAATTCCCAAGGAATTTATTGGTCTTTCACTTCATTAATGAGTTTTTCAACTCCATTAATGCACCTTGTCCCCCCTCTCTCTCCTAATTCTTCTATAAATAGAAGGTGTTTTTGAGCACAAGTAAGCCTTCATCTCATATTAGGAATTACATTTTTATGCTACTAGGATTCATATAGACTTATATTTCATTTAGTTTCTTATGGTCATGCATTGTTATTTTCATGCTCTTTAGAGTTAGAGTGCATGTTTAATAGTTAAAAAGCTCATTTTAATTCAAATCTTTCATGCTAAGTGGTATATGTCACTGATAGTAGCATAATCTGAGGGATATTATGTTATTAGTCACACACTTCTTAGTTAGAAAGTAATAGGTCAATATTAGTTGGTTTTATATGCTCTTCTAACCCCTTTTTAGCTAATGCAATGACCTATTGAAGTGTTGTGTCTTTCTTAAACATGTACAAAAATCACACACACATTTCTGGCGCCCACCGTGGGGCTTGAATCAAGATTTGACCTCATTTTGACATCATTTTCCACTAATCTATCTGCCCAATTTTCAGGTCCAGGATCATTTCTGGTGACTAGGAATCGCATCTGGGAAACGCTGTCGCACCGCAGAAAATGAGGCTCGCATCTGGGATTTCCCAGATCATTTCTGATTTGAGCTCACATCTGATGAACATACTGTTGCATCTGGTGAAAGAGGTCACATCTGGTAAAAGGTATCATATTCAGTTATTTTAAGCTGACATCTGATTAGAAAATTTGCACACCTCATTTGCCTAACCCTAACTTCTTGACCAGTTGTGTTTTTGACATTTTTGGCAGCCTAACGATTGTTTGCAGGTTGATATTGAAGGTTTTTCATGGGAGTTGCAAAAAAGAAAACTAACTTGGTTTTTCAGGTTGCCAAACCCCCATCTTAACCTTTATTTTTAGATGCTTTAAACACTAAGATACATTTTCTAATCTTCTAATAAACTGACTAGAGGACTATGCTCTTTTCCTCTTCAGGAAAATCAGAAACTCATACACTAGTTTAAGAGTTGAGAGGAATTTGGAGTTAACTAAACAAGAAAACTCTCATCATATAATTTCTTTTGGATCAGTAATTGAACAAAAACAAAGCACTTAATATTGTGAGCAAATTGAACAAGTTTCATTATCTAATTTTGGATTAGAAATTAAACAAGCTACTCATTAAATATTGCGGCTAATTGAACAAGGCAAATCTATTTTCAAGCATCTTATTTTCATTAAATAGGAACATCTAAATCAAGCACAACATTGCTTGAGGGAACTAACTATTTGCTTGACTTTATTTTGGGAGAAAACGGCATGGATTAGGAGAGTATGCTCTTCTTCCTCCCAAGAGTCAGAAATCTAGACGTCCTACGCTTGCCAATCCTTTGTATGCATATTTAATAGTAGAGGGCCTACCGGTTGAGGAAAAAATCTCTTGGGAATGACCCAAGTGAGGACAGGTTTTACGTGAACCCTTCAAACTCACTATAAATAATTGCTTCCTTGTAGGCTAAAGCCTCGAAAGATGGAGCCAATTTTGTTTATGGAATTTTGACATCATTCCTTGAACATGCTTGGGTATGTGTAGAGCGGAGCTGCTTGAATCTTGCTTGCAAGACTACACATATTCAAGTACTCATAGGGATATATGCCTCAATTTTTCCTTGTTCAATTCTATGGGGGACGATTTCAAATGGATTGCCCAATACTATACAACAATTTCAACTGAAATAATTCTTGATTCACCCTCAAAAGGGTGATAATCTTTGTGCAAGGCAAAAAGTAATTGTCCAAAGACACTCGTCATATTGTGCCCTCACTTACATTTGGATTCGGCTAATATAGAATCATGACTAGATCCATTGTGTGCTTGGTGATGGTTGTATTCTAATTAGCATTTGAGTGTGTGCCTAAGTCAACGAGCAAAGATTTTCATCCTCCACCTAGAAAATAGGAAAAAGATGTGTGTTTGTTTCACCCTCCTAACAATGCAAATTTGTTTGACATGTTTGAAAAATTATTAAAAAGATAAAATCTTCAAACAAAAAATAAAATTCAATCCTGGATCAACGCACATGTTTTTATTCACCAGCAAATCTCAGAATGCAAAAAATACAATCAGATGAGCTTCACGCACTTCCAAAACAAACTTTTCAAAACTGATTAAACTGATAGAGACATCATAAAATCGCATCCTAGATTTCCCAAATCGCATGCTGTATTTAGGCTCGCATCTGGTATCCTAGTTCACATCTAGTCAGCACATAGTCGCATCTGGTATTTAAACTCGCTTCTAGGATCATCAGTAGCTCGCATCCAACATTTATAGCATCGCATCTGGGAGCTCACATCTAGGACAGTGGGCACTTGTAAGATAGTTTCTTAGAAAGTCTTAGTTGATTTTGATACCTTTTTTTCTCTTTAGTCTATCCCTGTTGTCTTTTCTGGTCTCCCTGTCACTATGTCAAAAAAAATTTCAGACATCCACCTTGCATGTCCTGTTAGTTTCTCGTAATCTATCTCAATACGTGTGATCTATCTACTTCCTACAAACACTTGGTTCCGAGCTCACTATCAGGGTATTCTAACCCTCTGATGCTAGAATCATTTACTTCCACCAAGAATCAAATGATACCTCCACCTAGACACACTTACTTGAATGATTTGAGACTCTCCCTGACACTCTTGGGAAACGTTGACAAAAGTTGAGACCCAACTACATGGTTAACAAAAGACGCAACAAGTAAACATCTAAAGGATTGAAAGTGCCTCCTAAAACACCACACTTTCAAGGGGAAACATCTCATAGTTCCCTACTTGATCTAGACTCTCCACAAATAAATAGCAGCACTTGCTGATGGAGTGAGGCTTTTGAGGAATATAACAATGGAAAACACCAAAACCCCAAAGATACTGATGAGGAAGAAGAACCCATGTTTGAACATCCTTTATTTGAGTCTGGCAGTGAGAAAAAAATCACTAAAGAAGAATATGAAAAACTCAAACAGAGCAAGAGGTTCCATAAAATAATGGAAAAGATGATTGACTAGGATAAAGAGAAATACTTCCTCCATCTAGCATCCATGGGTGTCAAACTACCTAAGGATTACGATGTGGAACAACTCAAAGAAAAGGAGGTACCAACTCCTATATCTATTCTTGCCAAACAACTAACATTAATGCAAACAAAACTTACAAATCTCAAACAAGAGAAGGCTAAACCAAAATCACCATACTCTTTGGACTCCATTTGTCCATTCCCCTTTGATAAGAGGATTACTATGATCCCATTTCCTCCTAATACGGCAAGACCGAAGTATGACAAGTACACAGGAGAAACTGACCCACATGATCATTAAGGGAATTCTATGCTCTGAGCATAGAATACATGCATGAACCTACATACCTCATGCGACTATTTTTGGGAAGTATAGGAGGTAATTCCATGGAGTGGTTCTCAAAGCTGAACCCTAAGGTCAAAACATTTGAGGAACTAATTCAACGCTTTATCGAACATTACTCCTATAACATACAACATGATGTGACCATGATGGATCTATGTAATACTAAACAGAAGACTGGTGAATCATTTACACACTTCCTACAAACATGGATGAAGAACTTTGCATGATATTCAAGTGCCATTTCAGAATCAGAAAAGATGGAAATCTTCATTAATAACCTGGTGCTTGAATTGAACTACACATCACAAATGCAAGACTCACCAAGATTTGACAGAATGATTAAGAATGCCCTCTATATCGAGAAAGTCATGGTCAAAAGGGGCAAGATCACCCTTCAGAATGAAAACAAAACCAACAACTCCAACTCCAAACCTAAATGGTAGAATAAAAACAAGAATGTTTTCAATGACAGAGTAGTTGACGCCTCTAACATTAACCCTAAACCTGAGGTATTCAATCTGACTAATAGCATGCAGGAAAGCAAAGATGCCAAGGTCACGACCCCCATACCCAAAATAAACAATGATATTAGTAAAGGACTATCATGGACTCCAAAACCTCAGAGAACATTTACTCCTTTGGGAGAACCTCTCGAGACCATTTTGAAGACTCTATTGGATAACAAGCTTCTCACAATTCTAGATTCAAAACCATGGGAACCAATGGTCAAACCCCAATGGTGGGATGATAATTCTTACTGTGTCTTTCAAAAAAACAAGGGACACAAGACTAACAATTGCCTTAAGCTTAAGCATGTCATTCAAGACCTCATTAAAGGCGGTAAGATCAAAGTTGATAGACACACTACCAATGAGGATCATACAACATTCAATAAACCATTTCCTAATTATGACAAAGGAGAAACATCTAAAGGGAAGAGTAATGAAGTAAACTAAACCTATTCCAATAATGACAATGTGATCAATATGCTAGACATTAAAACTGAATCCATTAATGTGATCACAATCAAAGGTGTTAAAGACACCTCATTTCAAATAAACGTAGTGACAAGAAGCCAAGCATAGGTCACGATCAAAGGACCACCAAAACTAGCATCAACGTCCAAGGTTCCTATCCTTACTATTCCTAAACCAATAGAAAAACATGTGGTTACTATTCCTAGAGAAAAGTATGACTTGGTAGACCAATTGCAATGAACCTCTGCCAAAATTTCCATTTTTGAGTTGCTCAAGATATCCATAGTACATAGAGAAATCCTAGAACAAGTTCTACATGCTGCTAACATCCCAAAAGATATTGATATAGACAAATTCCAAGCGATGGTCAATCACATCTCACCGCCACATTACCTTTCCTTTTCTGAAGAGGATGATAAGTCATTGGCGCATCCACATAATCAACCTCTCCATATCAAAGTCCTCATTCATAAATCTCATGTTAGACATGTCTTGATAGATGGAGGTGCCAGATTGAATATGTGTACCCTTAATCTTATCAAAAAATTGGGTCTTTCAGAACAAAAAATTGATTCTAGAAGCAAGATAACCATCAAAGCTGATGATGAGGAAGAAAGATCCTCTAAAGGTCTTATTGTTCTACCTATCAGAGTCAGGATGATTGAAAGGAATGTTACATGTCAAGTTCTAGATCTACCCTTGGCCTGCAATATACTATTGAGAAGACCATGGATTCATGAAATGCAAGTTGTGCCATCCACTTACCACCGGTGTATAAAGTTCCCACATAATGGGGTGGAAATGATGATTCCTGCAGATACTAACTATACTTGTAACAATATCAAGGTAGGAAGTATGATTCCTCATAACAAATAATCTATGGACGAGATTTCTCCTGAGACTACCAAAGACATGGTGATGAAAAGATTTGGGAAAACTTTGAAACTTGAAGAAACAGGTATGGGAGAGAACAAACTGGACTTGACTCCGTCACTGACAGAATTACTAGTATCACCCAGATCTTATGGAAAACCTTCCTCATCATTCACACCTATGGCTACTAAAGAACCAAAGATCCACAAAGCAACTGACATGGTTAAGGCATCCACATCTTCTTTAGATAACATAAAAGAACATGTAGTCTTGGACTGGCTTTACAAAGGAGAACCAATGGAAGATGAGGTTAAACATGTAGAGATATCCCTAGAATAGTATGGAAAGGGATATGATTTCCTCAAACAAATGGGGTACAAAGGAAAAGGACCTCTAAACAACATAGGAAGAGGACTCATTGAACTAGTACACATGGAATTCAGGAATACTAGAGAAAAAAAAGGATTGGGTTTTAATACTGAATCTAACAAACCTGCTTCAAGGGACAGCCTAGTCTCTGATAAAGGGAGTGATGAAACATATGAGATAATACTAGAACCATGGCCTTATGAAATATTATTACATGTTGTCACAGAAAATCCTGACTATCAAGGAGAGTGCTATATACCCAGCTTTGAGGTACCACAAGATACTCGCGCACCTTTGGTAGCACAACCTCCTATTCAAGAAGTAGGAGACCCTATAGAAGATGGTCTAGAAGTACCAGTGATAGCAATGGCCATTGTGAGCACACCTTGATGATAGGATTTACATCCTAACTGGGGGCAGCTAGTCACAATCTCACATGTCCTTGACCTACCACACTTTGATACACATATAGCTAACCGGGTATATAAAATAACTATTGCTGAATACTTAAATAGATCTGATGATGAAATGACTAATTCTCATTTTTATGAATTGAAAGAACTGTCTATCGCCACTGAAGATATTGGAATAGACACCATTCACATGTTTGTAGCTCCCTCTACACCTTGTGAACATTTTGACACTATTCCTAACAACACCGATAATCCTGAAGCAGAAGAAGAGTTCCTTCTTCTCGTCAAGGATGGAGAGACTGGTGCTTTCCTAAGTATAGAGGAAGTTCTAAGGTGACAAATGAGAAGTCTCCTTTTACGGAGAGATGATGATGAAAGCTCCATTGACGAGTCACTAGAGTTTGGTCCGCATATAACTAACAATGACCCTTTTTATGACTATTTAACTCTTATTGATCTAAATATCAAAGAAATTAACTTAACAGACCATGTCTTGTCAGTTAATAGTCATGATGCTAACATGATGTTGTCCTTCCCCAAGTCTGATTGCATATCCTTGATAAATCTAGACCTTATTGATTGGACTAGTACAAATCCTTCCCCTATCCTTGACTTTCCCAATGACTATGCCTTAGCTTTCTATCTCAATGCTTTTGAACCTTACCCTTCTTCCACCAATGCGAGGAGTGAGAACATGTCATAGGAGGATATCAGGTTTCTCAGTCAAAAGCTGATAAATAAAAAGAAAAAGAGGATTGATGGTGAAAACCATGTTGTGGAAGTATCAGATCGTGAAATAATAAAAATAAATGATGCATCTAATGGTGAAAACTTCTCAGAGGTGCCAAAGGATGAGATTCTTGATATCCTCCCCAAACACTTTTAGGAAAGGTCTTCAGTACTGATTGAACCAACACAGCCAGTGAATTTGGGAACCATTGAAAATCCTCAAATAGTACACCTTGCACAATCTTTGTTAGAAGAAGAGAGGACACCATTTACAAAGTTCCTGAGGGAAAAGAAGAACAACTTTGTATGGTCTTATATGGATATGCCTAGACTCGATCCTAATCTAATCATGCACCACTTATCTATAGCTCCCGGGATCAAGCCTATAAAATAGAAACTTAGAAAAATGCATCCTCATGTTGCATTACTAGTCAAAGCGGAGCTAGAGAAATTGTTGAAGGCCGGATTTATCTAAGTCATTGCCTACGCAGGATGGATCTCCAATGTGGTTCCCATGTCTAAATTCCATAAATCTATCATGATCTGTACGGACTTTAAAGACTTAAACAAAGCATGTCTAAAATATGACTTCCCACTACCTAACATTGACATGATCATAGAACTCACAATAGGCTACTAGATGTATTCATTAATGGATGGATTCTCGGGCTATAATCAAATCAAAATTTCCCCTAAGGATCAAGAGAAAACTGCATTTACATGTGCATGGGGCACCTTTTGTTGAAATGTCATGCCATTTGGGTTAAAGAATTCTAGTGCAACATATCAAAGAGCCATAACAACTATATTCCATGACATGATGCACAAGAACATGGAGGACTACGTGGATAACACCCTATCTAAGTCCAAAGAGAGAAGCACTCATATTGATGACATAAGAAAGATATTGGATCATATGGAGTAGTTCCAACTCAGGATCAACCCAAAGAAATGTGCCTTTGGGGTCCAATCAAGGAAGCTCCTAGGGTTCATTGTTTTAGCAAAGGGAATTGAAGTAGATCCTGCAAAAGTCAAAGCTATTCTAGAGATGACTCCTCCACACAACATCAGTCAAATGAGGACATTGCAAGGGAGACTTCAATCAATTAGGATATTCATGTCCCAACTTGCAAATAGGGCACAACCCTTTACCAAATTATTACATAAAGGGGTCACCTTCAAATGGGATGAACACAGTGAACTAAAATTTAGAGAACTAAACGGGTACCGAGCTATTCCTCCTATTCTTATGGTGCCTATTCATGGTAAGTCATTACTCCACTATATTTCAGCTACAACTACATCACTAGGAGTATTGCTCACACAGGAAGATGAAACAAAGAAAGAAAGAGCTATCTACTACATTAGTAGAACACTAGTCACCTATGGGCTCAATTACAACATTATTGAAAAAGCATGCTTAGCATTCATCTTTGCATCACAAAAATTGAGACACTACATGCTATCACATATAGTAAAGCTCATTGCTAAGATAGATCCTTTAAAATATCTCCTAAGTAGAACAACATTAACAGGACATTTGGCAAAATGGGTCCTGATTCTAAGTGAGTTTGACATTGAATATGTAGAAAGGAGAGCTATTAAAGGATAGATCCTTGCAAATCAATTGGTTGATTCACTGCTTCAAGATGATGAACCTCTAAGGATTGAATTCCCTGATGAGACGATTATGCATTTAACTAAACATTCATGGAAGATGTATTTTGACGGTTCTTTCACACAGCAAGGCTCTAGGGCAGGAGTTTTGTTCATAACTCCTCAAGGCTACAAGATACCTAAGTCCTAAAAATTGATGTTTCCATGCACCAATAATATTTTTGAATATGAAACATTGGTAAACGGTGTTAAGCTCACCATGGAGTGGAAGATCATAGATTTGCATGTGTATGGTGACTCCCAGCTCACCATTAATCAGGTCAATGGAGACTATCAGATGAAAGATTAAAAATTGATGCCCTACATACAACTGGTAGATGACTTGAAGAAATATTTTGTCTTCATCACTTTCCAGCAGATACCTAGAATAGAGAATAAGGTTGCAGATGCTTTGGCTACATTATCATCCATGTTACAACTGGAGGAGCATCAATTTCGCTATGAATTCTTGGTGGAAGAACTCTCCTACCCTCCCTTTAATACCCATGAATACCAAGTAATCTGTGCTTTGAATGCTCAAACCCAATCTCGATATACTAATATCATTGCCTACCTCACTGAACAAACTATTCCCAATGATCTATCCTGAAATGAGAAAAGAGCCTTGATTAGGACAACATTGCGTTATGTCCTCATAACTAATAAATTATATCGACGAGGTCTAGACGGTATGCTTCTTAGATGTTTAGAAATTAAAGAGTCTGATCTCGCATTAAAAGAAGTCCATGAAGGTGTATGTGGATCACACTCGAACGACTTTCAATTAGCTAAAAAACTACTCAGAGTTGGCTATTACTGGCCTACCATGGAAAAAGATGCTATTCAATTCTCAAAAATATGTCATAAAAGCTAGAGACATGGAAATCTCATCCATGCTCCTACCAGAGAACTCATACCTTTTATAACACATTGGCCATTTCAGTAATGGGCCTTTGACTTGGTTGGACAAATATATCCCAATTTTTCAAATGGACACAATTTCATCATTATAGCCACTGAGTATTTCACAAAGTGGGTCGAGGCTGTGCCGCTAATCAAAGCCACTGGCAAATAGGTGGCTAT
Organism: Thuja plicata; assembly: GCA_018584345.1. NCBI lineage: Eukaryota > Viridiplantae > Streptophyta > Pinopsida > Cupressales > Cupressaceae > Thuja > Thuja plicata. The sequence goes on from MU221195.1 coordinate 20,996, forward strand.
GTTCATTTTGAACTACATTATTTATAGATATGTGATACCCTCTTCAATTGTAAGAGACAATGGGGGCCAATTTAAAAATCAAGACATTGATGACCTTTGTGAACAGTTCCACATCACTCAACACTGCTCCTCAATCTATTATCCTCAAGGTAATGGATAGGCTAAGGCATCCAATAAAAATATTCTAAAAATCCTACACAGAACTGTGAGTAAATTTGCTAGAGACTGGCATCTACAACTGAATCCAACACTATGGGCCTATAGAACAAGTATAAGAACACCAACTGGAGCCGCACCATTTTCTCTAGTATATTGTGCTAAAACAATACTACCTATTGAGGTTGAAATCCCATCTTTGCGGATATCTTTACAAGGTCTTGTTACTGATGAACACTACCACATTGATCGGGTGAATTCTTTGGACCTACTAGATGAGCACAGACAATAGGTGTTTGACCATCTATAGGTATACCAAGCACGTATGTCCAAAGGGTACAACAAGAAGGTCAAGCCACAAAAATTTGAAGTGGGGGATCTCGTCCTAAAAGAGAATCCTAAGAACCAGCCTAACAGGGAGTAGAAAGGAAAATTTGAACCTAACCGGTTGGGACCTTATGTTATCACTACTACTTTTGGAACTGGAGCTTATCAAATTTCTACACCTAAGAAAGATGTCCTTCCAGATCCTATCAATACTCTACATTTGAAATGATTCTACGCTTGATGTTTGGCTAGCAGAGCCTATATAGTGAAATAGTTCTCCGAAAATACCAAAAACATTCAGAAAATTGATCCTAAAGAAATCCAAAAATAGTGGAAAAGTCCTAAAGAAAGGTATCCTTGGTGAAAACCTAGTAAATAGGCACCTTGATACTACAAAAACATTCAAAAAAGAAAAAATAGCAAAAAAAAAAATTGAAAAAGAGAAAAAAGTGCCTTGATGTAAACCTGGTAAAATGGGCATCTTGGTAGCAAAAAGGAGAAAAAGTTCTTTCCAAGTGGTGAAAACCTAGCAATGAGGCGTCACTTGTATTCTGTACTCCATCTATCAAAGCATTACTGATACTAGGCCTTCACAATTACACCTATGCTAAACATTGACTTTGCTTCCTTATAAAATCTTATCCTCACTTGGGATTTGTCTATGTTTCTATCTTAGGGTCAAGTCATTTTGCACTGGGGACATCTTTGCTAGTATGATAGGTTGCATCTGCTAGGTCATCATAGATGGTTTGTCTTGTGATACGATACTCTCAGATACTTTCACTACACTATCATGTTCACAAAACAAGGATGACACAAACATTGCACTAACATGAACGGTGTTCCTAAGACCTCCATTGGATTCCAAACAGGTATGACAAGGTTGTACTCAGAAAAAAACACATATTTCTTGAATTCCAACTTTTTGATTGTTGAATCTCTACTATGACTTAAAAATGAATACTACTTAAACACACAGTTTGATCTTGGTTTGATCATAACTCTTTTCTGTCCTAATGATGTTTAACTAGGGGGATCTAAGTAGTTATGAATTTTTATTGATTCTCAATTGATGATTGTTATACCTCCCGAGTTACTCTAGGATGTTTGTGCAAAGACAAAGAGTCACAAGGATAGGGGGCATAATGTTTTCTTGGTTTTTTGTGTATGGTTATTGTTCCAAATAAACCTATAAATTTTACCTAACTTGGATGTTTATGGTAAGAGCTTCCACTATGGGTGGATAGGCACATATATCTCGATCTTTGCTATGTGTCAACTACGGTGAGGCTGAAACAATTTTCTTGTCTGTTTTCTGAGTCAAATTCTCGCTAAGGTATATGAATCATAATGTACCCAAGGATATGTATTTTCAAGGTCATTGTGGGTTCAATATCTTGCCTTACTCAGAATCTGATATAATAAATGGAAGGTGACTATTTTTTTATCCATGCTTCTATGCCTTGATGCCTAAGTCTATTTCCGACATTTCAATAAAACATAGTATTCATACTTTCATAATATCAGTGGGTATTAGTGATGGTTTTACTATCAGGTTGTATCCATTCGGAAAAGTGCCCAATGATGATAAAAATTCTAACATATCTGCACATCAGTGACAAGTCCTAAGAGTCTGCATGTAGCTGCATTTAGAGTTTGCATGATGCATTTTGAAAGAAGTAATAGCATAAGGAATTTTGGGCTCAAAAATGATTTCTATCTTTTCTTCTAAATCCAAGTTAATTACATCATCTATATTACTGATATCAATGATTCCCAAAATCTTTGATCTATCCAGAACAAAATCAAACTCACATTTTCATGTACTTAACTTGGTACTCATGTGTTTATTCTTAAACACACCATCTTTTTCACTTCTTCTACTCTGTTCTTTCTTTCCCTACCCATTCCATGAAAGTGATACATCATTTCAATAGAGGGATTTCATTTATTTCCTTTGATTTCATTCCTGAGGGGGCATGATCACACTATCATCAATCAAATTCAGGCTCAAAACAACATTAAAAATGACTTCGTTATCAAACAACTAGGGGCATGAGAGTTTCCTTGACTAAGATGGAACTGTTGGATAGAAAGCTTTCATTCTCAAAAGCTGGATATCTTGTGTTTCCTCATTTTTAAAGATTCTTATTAAGCTCCTAACAGCTTCATACTGGCTTTTGGACGACAACCAAGTTTGAAATCAGTATTATCAATGTTGGACGACAACCAAGTTCAGGTTTGGTATCTTTTAAGATCTTTTATTGACCTTTGGATGACAACAAAGTTCAGAGTCAATTCTATTAGTTTAGTTCAATCAAGTGCGAGACTAATCTCATCAGACATTTCGTTCGATCATGAACGAAATTCTCAATCTTTCTGAAGTCAAAATCAAAAAAATTTCTTTGAATCAATGCACTGCTCGCACATCAATTCAAAGAGGGGCAAATGTAACCACCTAGATTTGGTCTATTCCAAATATAGACCCTATTTTCCCTAAGTGTGATCATACCCCCAATTATGTCATGACAATGTTACTTTGGCATAATTCATTTTAAATCAGATTTAATGTCCTAGGTGATTTTTATCACTAAATTATATTAACTACTACAGCCATACCATTCAAATCAATTCAAACCAATTAAAACAAATCAATTTCAAACATGGCTATAGTATTTAATCATAAAGGAATTAAATAAATCTCAAAAAAGTCTCATCACTTGCAAATAAACCCATTCCCCTAGCCTAATTAATTTAATTAAAAATTGTCTATAGTCCTATTGATTATTAAAAAGCAATTAATTGTTTAAATAATTAATATCCCTATTTTTGAATGAATTAAATAAGTTTAATTCATTTAATTAATATTCCTCTAAACCCCAACCTAACCTATCTCAACCACTTCTACCCTGAGTTCTAACCCATCCCAACCTATTCACCCTTGCTAAATCTAATCTTAATCCTAATCCTATTCTGATCCACCTCCTAATGTTGTCAAATTCCATTAAGGAATGATTAAAGACTCAACCCACTTGAGAAAGTCAAGGAATCTCAAGATTCCTTTCCTCAAGTCCACTTTCTCAAGCCACTCTCTTACACCCTTCCCATGCTTATTTAAGGCTCTCATTAATGCCTCATTAATGAAGATTCCTTAAGCCCATGTCTCCACCATGCCTATTAAATGCCCAAGACATTTATTGCTCTTACACTTCATTAATGAGTTTTTCAACTCCATTAATGCACCTTGTCCCTCCTCTCTCTCCTAATTCTTCTATAAATAGAAGGTGTTTTTGAGCACAAGTAAGCCTTCATCTCATATTAGAAATTACATTGTTATGCTTCTACGATTCATATGGAATCATATTTCATTTACTTTCTTATGCTCATGCATTGTTATTCCAATGACCCTAACTAGTTGTGTTGAAGAGATTTCATATATATTATGCTTTGCTAATTGCATAGTTTTTCTACTTCTCAAACAAACTCTGTGGAGTAATGAACTATCGACGAACATCCTTGGTTGAAAATATGCATTTGGGAAAGTTTAATGCATGGCTTTGTATTCTTGAGCAAATATTGATGGATATATTTATATCAACAAAGTGTATGAACCAGACTCCATGCACTTGGGAGATATACTTATTTGTTCACGTATAAAATATCTCTCCATAGTTATTAGCAACATGGTTCTTTTTGCATTTTGGGACTTTCTAACCACAGCTCTTAAATGTGGTCTAGAGATTGAAACTAGTAGCTTGTATTTTTTTTTTAAAACTTTGATCACTCATTTTAATCTGAGAGTGATTTGATTCTATAGTTTTTACTTATAGTTATAGTTTTGGTTTTCAGTAGACTTTTTTTTAAGGTAGTTAATTTATGCATATATTTTGGACCACTTTTTAATTATGTATATTCTTAATTATTTTTTAATATGAATTTGACCATAGCCTTTTATCAATAAAAAATCTCTCCATAATTTTACTCGCCCCTCTAAGTTATTTGGTGAAACTAGAAAAGTCAAAAATACTCTTAATAGAACATTAGCATCTCATTAGCTGCAGTTGATCCAGTAGCATTCACCATTCTATCAGGATCAAATTTATCATAGCCTGCAATGACAATGCACAAAACTCAGTAAAAAATTCTCTGAAGTAAAGAATGAAAAGAACCTTGTTAAAGAAACTGTTCTGAAGTAAAAGTACGAAAAGTGAATTTGCAATATATAATGGGAATACCTATAAAATAAACAAAACATCATTTGGGCTGTTTTGCATTACCCTATTCTCTGCAAGGCCAATCTGGAAAAACTCAAAGGATTGAGCTGTGGATCATATAGATTCCCCCCATACCCTCCCAGCCCCCCCCAAAAAACTATGACAAATATTCCCCATACCCATCATTTCATCTTAACTGAAAGAAAACTCCAAGCCTAAGCTATACTAAAATTTTTCAGACTAATTTGTATCAAACTCTGAAGGTATTGAAATTTATCACACAAACAACCCTTTAAATACTAATTTAATTTCAACAAGTCAAAAGCCTGGGGCACCTTTACGCTTTCAAAAACTTGACGTAAGGAATATCTTACCAGTTGTCGGTCCCTTAGAGAGAAGCAAATTTTTTTAGGAGATTTTCATATATATAGAATCCTTGTAGCCTAAGAGCCTTGTCTTGTAATAAAGTATTGTTGTACAAGGTATATGAGTGGTAGTCTTCTTTAGAATATCATAATGAGTAGGATAAATCATATCAAAGTCCTAGATATGAAATAGCTAGTCTAAGGTAGTAAAGTCTTGTAAAAGTAAATCTTAACATTTTGAATAAGAATCTAATCTAATGAAACAATGTACTTTAGATACTAATCTAAATACATATAATAATGCATGCAAAGAAAGATTTTTGTATTTTTATTTTTTTGAAATTTGAAAATCAAAATAATGCCATGCAAAAATAAATTAAAGATCTTTAAATGCATGAAATGTAGCTATTATGATGTACATATAGTAGAATTTAAAAAAAAAAGTACATAAAGGAAAAAAAAAAATGTACATTCGAAATGTGTGAAATATTCAATGAAAACAAGAAGTGACCTCTTTGTAATGTAAAAAATATTTCAACCCAATAAATTTGAAATGCAAGTCTCAATTCAAGTTTTTAGCAACTAAGAATATTTTAAATCAATTTTTGTGTTGGTAGAAGTCAAATATAATCATACAAACATTTAGGATCAAGAATTCAATTAGTGCTAATGGAAAATAGAAAGGAAAAGAGATCACAACTATCAAAGGTATCATTCTCATGAGATAATTATGGTGAAATTGATTTAGAAATTCAATGTGAGGGCAATTGAGGAAAACAATTGATTGTCAAATATAAATACCTATCTAAGATAGTTGAGATTACAATATCTATTGTTGTATTTCATGTGAATTATTGTTGTATAGATACATGTTTTTTTCATAGGTTTTTGGCTTCAAAAAATTATAAAGAAATATATCCTTTGGGAAAATTATTGATTAGGAATAAAATATACCAATTCCATAAGCTATCCAATATCTGAGAGATGAATCCCTCTATCTTGTTATGTATAACCTTAAGTACTTTTCTGAGATACAATCTCCAAGATTTGCACAGCTGCCACTCGACAAGAAACTTTTGTTCAAATAAGTTGGGTCAAGTAATGTAATGATCCAACAGAAGATATTATGGTCCCTATGAGCTAATATTGGCTAATATGTATCATGAAGAGATTTTTGCACTTGTCCAACTCCCTCAATAATTATCAAACCCATATTTATGTAGCTACCTAATATGAGAGGACAATCTATGGACTGAATCTCTTAAAAAAATTAAATCTCAATGAATTGCGCAATTTTATTTTCCTTTTTTCTCCTAAAATCAATAGGTGATGCCACTTGACCTTCAAAATAGCTACAAATCAAACAAGATTATATAGTTGATAGTAGCCCTCAAACATTTCAAAGAAGACCTCATACAATGCATGCCAAGGTTTAAAGTTTAAACTAAGGATCTTATTTTCATTATTATTTTGATCTTCTTTTTTTGGCCTCTCATAGTAAGCGTAAACCTAAAAATACAAGCAAAGAGTGAACAGTGAAAAACATATGTTGGCAAGGATTTTTTGAAATGGTGACTAATGACTACACTCCTATGAAATCTACACAATTGCTGGAAGATCAAGCTTTACCATCAACAACCAAGGAAATAGATAATTATCCCTCAAAAATTCTTTTTTTAGAAAGCTACAACTGAGTTAAGGTCGAGTGGAATCACCTATTGATTTTAGGATAAAAAAGGAAAATAAAATTGCGCGATTCATTGAGATTTAAATTTTTTAAGAGATTCAGTCCATAGATTGTGCTCTCATATTAGGTAGCTACATAAATATGGGTTTGATAATTATTGAGGGAGTTGGACAAGTGCAACAATCTCATCATGATACATATTAGCCAATATTAGCTCATAGGGCCCAAAATATCTTATATTGGATCATTGCATTACTTGACCCAACTTATTTAAACAAAAGTTTCTTGTCAAGTGGCAGCCGTGCAAATCTTGGAGATTGTAGCTCAGAAAAGTACTTAAGGTTATACATAACAAGATAGAGGGATTAATCTCTCAGATATTGGATAGCTTATGGAATTGATATATTTTATTCCTAATCAATAATTTTCCCAAAGGACATATTCCTTTATAATTTTTTGAAGCCAAAAACCTACGAAAAAAAATGTATCCAATCATAAGCAATGGGTGAGACTTCATGCAGAATCAAAGAGACCTTGGAAGAGAGTTTGAGTGGGAAAATTTTTTTGAATGGAAGGCCTATCAATGACGGTATTGTTGCTGTTGGTGTAGATACAGATCTAGGCCTTCCTCAGGAGGATAGTTCTCCTAGAGGGCATCCCCTGCAGAAAGGGGTAGGAGCTGAAACTTATCAGATTGGTCAGAAGTCAACCAAGGTTGTTGACTTCGAGAGCAATATTGGTGATGGGCCCTTGAATTGGGTGGGTCTCGTCAGGACAAGGAATCTCTCAAGGAAGGTCCTAAACCTAGTGACGATGAAAAATGTGATACTAAAGGTAAGTGGTCTTCCCTTTTTGGTATTAAATCCACTAGGAAATCTTCCTTTCCTACGATTAATGTGATCTCTAACCCTTCTAAAGGAGTGTTTTCTATTTTTATCCTTGATCCCTTGATTGATTTCTCAATCTCTTCTATGGAGATGACCCTAATTGGCAAGTTTGCAGGGGGTAGACCTAATATCAAAGTTGTCAGACGGTTTGTGAAGAGGAAATGGTTCCTTAAAGGTCAAGTTGACATTGCTGCAATGACCAAAGGTTTCTTCTCCTTTGAGTTTTCAAGTATGGAATACCTTTCAAATATTTTATGCGTAGGACCCTGGATGCTTAGTTGTTACTCTCTTGCTCTGCAAAAATGGTCTCCCAATTTGGCTCTTAACAACTTGGCTTTCTTTGTCTCGGCCTCGGTCTAGGTCAGATTCCCTGGTCTCCCATTAGAATACTGGCTTGAAGATGTCCTGGGAGGGTTGGCTAGTTTCTTTGGAGATCTTCTCTCTATTGACCCTATGATAGCTACGAGAATGCAAAGGGTTTATGATAGGGTTTCTGTGAACATTCTTCAAACGGATGATATGCTGGATAGTATTATGATAAAATCTAAGCTAGGTGCTTGGAATCAAGAAGTTTAATTTGAATCCCTTCCCTTTGTTTTTTTTTGCTTGTAAAAAATTGGGCCACCGGGCAAAGGAATTTCCTCTCAAATATTAGAAAGCTAAAATCATCCCCACAAGGAACCTAAGAAGATCTGGAGGGAAAAATCATCAGTGAACACTAATGCTACCAGCTCGAGAGACCTTTTTGTTTTCTTAGGAAATGCTATAGACCTAAGTTTGAACGATCCCCTTCAATATTTAAATATTCCAGGAAGAAGTGTGGAGCAATCTATGATGGTGTCGTCCAAACTAGATGGACCCCTTGAAGATGGAAAGATTAGAGACGTCCTTGCAGCTAAGGAATTTCTTTGTATTGAGATTACAAAGTCTTATGAAGAAGTCACTAATAAAGGAAATAAAAACCAGGAAATCATCTTAAGTCTTGAAACCCCTCGAGTTAAGACAAGTTGGGTGGACTCATTTGAAGAATCTAATAATTTCTTAGCCTGCTCGAAGGAACTCTAGACTTAGATCACTCATAATAAGAAGAAATAGATTGGCCTTAATCTGGGGATGCCCCTAGGGGGAGTTATAACAAGATCCATGAGAGCTGATGTGGGAAATTCTAAATCTAACCGTGGGAGAAGACCAAATAGACTCACAAGAGAACAGAAGAGTAGGCAAAGTATTGCAGATGGGTGACAATGTACCATCCAGTATTGCTCCCAAGGTAAGAAATGAAGATCATTTCTTGGAACATGAGGGGATTAAATAGCCCCCATAAACAAGCCCTTTTGAGAAAAATTTTTAGGGATCAAAAGCTAGATATCATTCTTATCTAGGAAACTAAAATGGCTAGAGATAAAGTGGAAAAGGTTAAATTATTTAAGAACTATGGTGTGGTGGGATGTAGCTCGAAAGGGGCCTCTAGGGGAATTTCCTCCTTCTCGATCCTTAATAATATTCAAGGGGATATTATTAAATCTGAAGGTAACATCTCCTCTATTCTTTTTAACCACATTAGGGATGGCTTCACCCGGGTTCTTTCTAATATCTATCTTCCCAACTCTAAAACTGGTAGAGATAGGTTTTGGCATAAGCTGGAAAATGAGAGGAGAAACTTCAAGAATGACTATTGGATGGTGGCTGGAGACTTCAATACTCCCCTCAGGGACTGAAAAATCTGGAGGAATCTCTTCCCAAATAGATAGTGGGGTGGCTCTTATGGATTTTATAAACAACCAATCCCTTTTGGATCTTGACCTCAGAGGTGGGACTTATACTTGGTCATATGGAAGAATTGGGGATGACTTGATCCAAGTTTGTTTGGATCGGACACTGATCTCTATGGATTGGATCCTCTTTTATGCCTGCTCACTATCTATCCTTCACCGCATTGGTTTTGATTATTCTCCTATTTCTATTTAGGCTAATCCTCTTATGGGTAAGAGAAACTCCCCCTTCAGATTTGAGAAAATATGGATGCAACATCTTGATCTTGAGAGGAATATTGTTGAATGGTGGAATATCCAAGTGGAAGGTACAACTATGTACAGAGTGGTCCAAAAAATTAAGAGGATAAAAAATAAAATAAAATTTTGGAATAAAGAGGTGTTTGGGGACATCTTCAAAACAAGAGTCTCTATTCAATCTGACCTCCAGGAAATTCAAGAGACTATCCAGTTGGAAGGCTTGACTGAGGAGAATAAACTGAAGGAAAACAAAATTCAAGCACATTATCACAACATCATCTCTAAGGAAGAAGTCTCTTGGAGACAATGATCTAGGGCTCTCTATCTTCGTGTGGGGGATAAGAATACTTAATTCTTCCATTTGACTGCCCAAAAACATAAGACGGCTAAAAGGATTGATTACCTCATTTTCCCTCAAGGTAAGTTAAGCAAGGAGGAGGATATTAAAAAAAAAAGAAATCTCAGATTATTTTGCTTCCCTTCTCAAGGTTGATCCTACCCTCTCCTATGATAATCACAACCTACTACTTGACTCTATTCCGTGTATCCTATCTAGAGAGGATAATGATTTGATGTGTAAAATTCCTTCTCTCAAAGAGATTAAAGGTGATGTTTTTACCTTTGAGGGGGGAAAATCCATTGGTCTTGATGGCCTCCCTCCCTTCTTCTACCAGTCCTTTTGGCACATTGTTGAGAAAGATATTTTGGATGCTGTCAAAGAGTTCTTTGGTTATGGTTCCCTCCTGAAGGAAGCTAACTCTACCTTTTTTGTCCTTATTCCTAACAAACCAGGTGTAGATTATGCTGATAGTTTCATACCGATTAGCTTGTATAAAAACTTCTATAAGATCATTTCTAAAGTCCTCATGGTGTGTAATCTGAAGTTCCTCCCTACTCTCATTTCCCCCTGGCAAAATGGGTTTGTCCCAGAGTGATGGATCTTAGATTTTATTATCTATGTTCATGAGAATATTCACTCATTGGAGGTTTCAAAGAAGAAAGGGTTTCTTATGAAGGCTGACCTCTCCCAGGCCTATGATAGAGTGGATTGGGATTTCCTTTGTAAAGTCCTTTTGGCCTTTGGTCTCTGTAAGAAAGTGATTAACCTCATTCAGCAACTTGTCTCCACTCCTTCTATCTTGATTTTGGTTAATGGCTCTTCTTCCAATATTTTCTTCCCTCTCGTGGCCTTCATCAAGGAGATCCCATCTCCCCCATCCTTTTTTCCATCTTCGGCTTGTCCTCCCTACTCCCACGAGAAATTTGTTGATGATACTATTCTAATGGGGTCTTCCTTAATTAAATAAGATAGATCTAACAAGAAGGCTCTGAACACTTACTCTTCTTCTACGGGAAAACTTATCAACTGGGAGAAAAGATCTCTCTTTTTGTCAACACCCCTCTCCCTAGATAGTAGTATATGGTGGCTATTCTTGGTTGTACTATCTCCTCTTTTCCCTCTAGCTACCTAGGTCTCCCCCTGGGTCTGAAACCCCTAGATTCTTTCTAGAATTATATTGTGGATAATTTCAACATAAAACTTGGTGGTTAGAAAGGGACCCTTCTCAGCAATACTGGGAAGATTCTTCTTCTAAAGTCCTCTCTACATAGAATCTCCCAGTTTATGCCACGAGTCTCTTCAGAATCCCTTCCAAGTTTGCTGACACTATTGAGAAATTGCAGAAAAGGTTTTTGTGGTCAGGCACAGAGGAGAAAAATAGAATCCATCTTCTGGCATAGGAGAATGTGTGCAAACCTATTAAATATGGTGTTCTTGGCATCAGAAAAACTAAGGATATTAATCTTGCCCTGCTGGCGAAACAAATTTGGAGAATTTTTGAGGAGGAGAAAGGTAGGAATAAAATTATTAAATCATAATAAATTTATGCTATCCCCTCTATTGAGGCTTTCCTTTCCTCCCCCCTCACCGTTCATGGGTCAGTGATATGGAATAGTATTTTGAAAGCTAAATCTCTTGCTACCAAAGGGGCTCAGTGGTGAGTTGGCAATGGTTTGAAAATCAATTTTTGGGAAGATCCTTGGTTTAGAGATAAACCCCTCATTCAGTACCCTGAAATGGCCCACTTTTCTCAAATTTCTCTATAAGATTTGGGAGTAAAGTTGTGGATTATTGGAGAAATAATAACTGGGTTAATCTTAGTGATATTGATCCCCTACTGAAAGTTGTTAATCTTGATCTGACCCCCTAGGAGATCAAAGCTATCTGTTATGAATAGCTCATTTGGTCCCCCAATCCCAGTGGTAGCTTCATGGTGGCATCGACTTACTCCATGTCTTCTTCCTATGATACGGAGACCTATTGGGCTAAGGTTTGGTTTCATTCCCTTATCCCTAAAATTAACTTTTTATTTTGGTTGTTTTCCCAAGACAAAATTCTTACCACGGAGAATCTTTCTAAAAGAGGCTGGATGATTCCTAATAGATGTTATCTATGCATGCAAGATGCTGAGTCATCTACCCATCTTCTCTTACACTATCATTTCACTAGGGAGGTCTGGAGGGTTGTGTTGCAGCATTGGAATATCTGTTGGGTGTTCCCTAACACTATTAAGGAGTTCCTATCCTAATGGTGTCCTCCTTTCTCTCACCATCTGGGAAAACTTATTTGGAATTATACTGCCCGCCATGTTATTTGGAGGATTTGGAAAGAAAGAAATAATAGGATATTCAGAAATAAAAACTCTATGCCCTTGCTAATTGGTTCTAAATCTATAAGAAGTATTGCTGAGAACATCAAAATGGCTTGTGAAATAAGACCTAAACTCATGGAAGGCATCTTTGATAATGAATTTATTAAGCACTAGAACTTCACTTCAATTACTAAGCCTACTTCCAGTATTCGTGAGGGAGATGTTTGGATCTCCCCTCCTCCTGGCTGACACAAAGTTAACTTAGATGGCACGGCTAAAGGTAACCCTGGCATTGCAGGATGTGGATGCATTATTATAAATTCTCAAGGTATATGTATAGCTACTAATGCTAATGCTATTTCTATTGGCTCCCAAACTTGGCATGTTGTTGAGGCTATGGCTGCCCTCTATGCCTGTAAATTGCCTAAAAGACAAAATTGCTCCAAATTATGGCTGAAAGGTGACTCCATGAATACTATTAACTGAATTGATGGTAATCATAATCTGTCATGGAGTACAAGTCACATCATATCATAGATTAAAAATCTCTTATCTAACTTTGATGTTACACATATCACTCATGCGTTCAGAGAATCGAACGCTGTGGCTGACAATCTGGCGAATGTCGGAGTATATAGTGATGATGTTAGATACTGGAAAGGAAACCAACCATTAAGTAATGAAGTCCTTAGCCTCATAAGGTATGGAAAAATCCACCCAAATCCTAGATCAATTACTAATGATGATGATAAAAAAGGACAATTTGTGTAGTTGCCTTAAACATGTGCCTCGCACACTCCAAGGCCAGTGCAGTAATAAATACATCTGTGGGAATGGGGCTATCAATTCCTTTAAAGTGATGATCGCTGTCATAATTCACTTGCTCTACTTTTATTTTTGTGATTTTGGCATTTCTTCTGTGCTAAAATCTAAAGGTTGGCTTTCTAGTAAAATGGGTGGGAAACTGAAACACGAAGAGCCTATGGTCTGTAAATGGAAGAAAGAGGTTAACGTTTGGGAAAAAATCAAGGAGGGTGGGATCAATGATTACATGGAGAGACTTCATGGCTATGATAAAGACATCTCCAAAGAGTTTTATAATAGTTGGGATAACGATAATGTTACTATTTGCGGTAAATCTTTTTGTGTTAAAGATAAGCTTATTTCTGAGATTAGGAGTTTAGATATGTCTGGATTGAAGTACTATAGAGTTAGGGTTATGGCCCAGAATGCATATAGAATGTACCCTAAGACTCTTGGGGAAAGAGGCCTTCTTGTGAAATAGTCTGGAGACTATGTCCTTCTGTTCCATATGAAACTCTTTTGGGATAAACTTGTCAAAGCCCTTATGAAATATTTTATGCTTAAGGGTCCTTATACTAGGGTTTATAATTTCAATTTTATGCTCGTGAATCATTTTTGATACAAGAGGAAAATCTCTTTCCCCTACCTCCTGCTTCAATCTCTTGGTACTAGCATTATGGAAAATAGGAAGAGTGCTGAGAAACCCATTCTTCACGATGGGCTTATTTTTCTCATTTACAAGCATGCTAAATTTAAGCTCTAGGATTGTACCCTGGTCTTTGATAAGAGTAAGGAGAAGAAGGGTATAAGATCCATAAAGAATGATAGTAACACTCCTAGAAAGAAGAAGGGAAACTCCATGGAAGACTTGGCCAAAGCTGCTAAAATCCTCATGGAGGAGACTGGTATGGATACTAATAACAATATGGATGTCAAGGAGGAAGCTGGAAATATTGACATGGGCGAAGTGGCTAAATTCCTCTCTAAGGAGGTTGGTATGGAAACTAAAGATGAAACTAATGCCCACGAAGAGGAAAATAGCGAGTCCTCTCTAGAAATGGGAAGTGACAAAGCCAGCAATGCCAAATCTGAGGATTTGGATAATGAAGGCCCCGAGGAAAACCATGCCCCTGAGGATAATAGCAATCAAGGTGAAGCAATGGATATCTCCCCTGAAAAAACTGTAAAAGAGCCCCCAATTACTAAGACTCACGCAAAGGTTACTATTTTTCCGCAGCATTCCCTTGTTTTGGTGAACTGTGCTAACTCGCTGTCTAAAGAGGGTACATATTCTAGGGATATCTCTGAGAATAATGAGGTGAATAATGATGAGGGTAGTGACAAAGAGATCAAAGGTAAAGTGGATTCCGGGGGTAGTCAGGAGAATGCGATGGAGAAGAGCCAAGAGACTACTAGGTTTATGTAGGTAGTTATAGAGCGTGCTGAGATGGACTACCAGATGAATTCCTGGTTGTTTGAGGAAATACAAGACATCAATGGTAAGTACACTGAGCTCAAGGATAGAGTGAATAAAATTTATCTACTATTAGCTAAGCCCATACATACTGGCAGAAATGAAGCTGAGACCCAAGATGAAGATAAAGAAAAAAGGTTTATGGAGAAGCTAGATCTAAAGATAATGCGGTGGTCAATTTCTTCTTGCAGACTACTTCCAGTCATATTTAGAGTATAGAAGACACCCTGATCAACAGAATTATGAAGAACAACTATGAGGGCATAAAAGTGATTGCTAGTAATTTGAGGGCTCTACTCTCTGTGCTGGAAGGGAACTCTACTCCCATTGTCATGGATGATGATGTTGTTAAAGACCCCAACTCTGCTAGCCCTGGATCTTGTACTAGGGCTAGTGCTAAAAAGATGAAAGTTGTTAACACAAAGGAAAGCAAGGATCTCAGGGAGGCCATCCAGCAATATAACTTGTTGACGGCTGAATTGGCGGAGATTATGGAAAAAGTGACCCAGTTGTGTTGTTTCCCATCCTTGTGTATTTTTTTGTCTATTTAGCTTCTTTTTGCTGGTTGTTTGTCCTAGGGGGCTTATAATGTCTCCATCTTTTTCCCCTAGCTGATCATTTTTTCTGCATTGTTCTGTTTTGTTGTGTTGTTTACTACCTATCTTTCTTTCTAATTGTATAGGGTTACGGTTCCCTTCAAAAAATGCTTTAAGCTCAATTGAAAATAGATTTATGTTTCATGGTTAATAGATTTACATAAATAAATTAAAGTATTATAAGATTGTATTTTAAAATTATATATAAAAATAGTACTATTTTATCATAAAGTGTTGTAAATTATATTGATGTAGCTTCTATACACACATTAAATTATAATCTCTAGCCCACTAAATTATATGTAATTTTCTATCGATGTATCATGTACCTCCTCTAAGTGCAAGTGCTAATTCTAGCTATGAATGAAAGAAAACTAAATCCCAAAAATCTACTAAATTTCTTTGGATAAAAATACTCATTTTTTTATTATCAAAATCCACTTTCAAAATTTATCATACAAAAAGTCTTTTAAATACTAATTGATGTAGTTCATCACATAGTCCTTTAAATACTAATTATTTTTGTTCATGGAAAAGTCTTTTAAATATGAATTGTTCTTGTTTGTTGTAAAGTCCTTTGAAAACTAATTATTTTTGTTCATCATCATTTCTCTTTAAGGATCTTATCACGTGGAATTATAAGTCAACATGTTCAACTAAAATCAATGAATTTTTCCAATACATATGAATATAATTCCTTAATATTGGGTAGATACAATTCAGTCATGGTCCAACTTCGAACAATCATTTTGTCAATTAAATATTTCAAGTTGCACTACAGACCTAGTGAAATGGGTTGTTAAAATATTGGATTTGAGTATCTTCTATTAACTTATCAAATTGGAATCATGGAGTTTTAACTATTATCTATATTTATATAGAATTTTGGCAGTTTTAATAATATTTATTATAAATCTCTGTGGACTTTTAGTAATTCTGAACTATTTTAAAAATTAAGAAAAAAAAGGTTTTACAAGGACCTAAAATCCAACAAGTTCATAATTACAAAGAAAGGAAAAAGTCCAGCACAAGAACCAACAAGACAAAATAGCAGGGGGGACGAAGGTACCCCTCACCAACTAAAACAATCTAAACAAGAAACCAAAAGAAAAGCATAAAAAGAAAATAACTTAATGTCACCCTTTCAAACCCTAAAGTGTTTCATCCATCCTAGTATCCAACTTAGTCATTTTCATCACACTGGCCTTTAACTCCATTATCTCCTTGCTGGACAAAGTATTCAGGTTCAGCTTTGCTCTTGTTCTAGAACCTGGACCTTTACCCTTGGCAATAGGAGTCCAAATCAAGTCCCCAATAAGTTTCTCTAGTAGATTGACAAACAAACGAAGGTTACTAGCCGAGGCCTTCATTCCCTCCTTAGAATGCTGAAGCATATTCTCAACCATTTTTTCCAAGCACTCAATTCTGGCCAACAAATTAATGGGGGCACCAAAATCCTGAGAGTTATCATAGTCCTTACCCTTGTTACACATCTTGTCTTCTAGCTTTTGGTACTTCGCCTCCAGATCTCTATTCTGCAACCTAAGCTTCTTTATTTCCTGATAGCACTAATTATCATTCCTGAAGGAGTAGAGGGCTTTAGCTTTAGCAGTGTGTAAAGACCAAATACTGTTACCCTCCTTATCAAAAAAATCCTCCATTGCCATAGTAATAGCGGGATCAATCTCAGCAGCTCCCTGATTATCCTCCTACTTATTCTTATCATTCGCGTACTCCTCGACCATGTAAAGAATGTCATAGTTTTTCCACTTCATCTCATCCCCATTGTGGGGCCCCTCTTCATTTATGTCAATGTCATCCTACACGTCCTTGGAAAGGGAAAGGATATTCTCATTACCTGGCTTTTACTTCTTCTCGTCATTATCCATGTCAATATTCCCTCCTCCTTCTATAGAGTTAATTTTCTTATCCACACTAGCAGTATCCTTATTCATATTAGACAGATTATTCTCATCAAGGTCAATAATAATTTTGCCTTGAGAATTCTGGATAGGATCAATCTCCATCGCAGGGTCCTCTATAGCTTCATCATCATTCTCCTTGCCTTTATCAATAGCTTTCTCTTTCCCAATTATTATTTTAGTTTCCTCTGCCTCCTTATTTTGTGTATCCTCTGAAGACAAAGTATCCATACCACAAACCAATGAATTCCTATTATTCAGGAAATAATCAAAATATTCCTCCTTAGAAGAACCCCGATCCTCGTCCTCGTCCTCCAAGTTCACCAAATAGTTAACCCACTCTATTTTCTTATTCTTCAAAGAAGAGGAAAGGGCTTCCACACTCTTGGAGGTGGGAGTAACATTTTTATTTCTTTTAGCAGGCATCTCAACCTTACCAGTTCTAGAACTAATACTCTTCCTCTTATCCCTAGGGTTTTTAACCATATTCTCATGGATATTGTTATTTATATAATAAAAAATCAACATAATAAGGCCCTCATGAAGAACACACTTACCATGGTCCTCCCTATTTTCAACCAAGCTATGACATAGAGAGTTTTAAAGAATAAAATCCCAAGATATAAAATTTTTGTGTCGAAATTGATTCAACAACACAAAATGATGAGACTATTCTCTTGTAAATCGCCCTTCCAAAGTAATATACTCCATAATCATAATAAGAATTTTGTACCAGAATTCCTTAATATTAGAAACCACATAAAACCCCTTCTTCTTAACCATGTCATTCCTCTCAGTGACAGTCTTAGGTAATTTATTAATTGCCATTTTTGACACTATCATATTTTAAAAAAAATTCATGGCAGACATGGGAAACTAGTTACATGCACAATAAGCTCCACATTAAGATCAACATGCCTCTTGTCGATAGTCACAAAATAATTTCTCCACCCAAAACTAAATATTTGGGTTTTCCTCTTGTCATATCAGTGTAGTTTCTCCAAATAGGGAGTAAGTTGGCCTTTCCTTATCCTCTTCCATATCTTAGGGTCCTTCTTCCACTTTAAATAGTTAGCAGGATCTTCTCTATTCTAATCACCTCCCATAGCTATCGATCTCACAAGAATAGTTTTCATGCACAAAGAAAAAAAAAACCCAAAAAAGGTAGCTAAAAAATAAAAGATGAAGCCCCCAAAAACCATGTGAAAAAAAAGTAGAAATTATTACGCTTTAAGATTCTGCACCTGCCATGATAATTCATGACGTGTTTACACTTCCACAATATTTATATCATTTCCAATAAATCTTCGCTCCTTACTATTACTCTTGTCATAATTAATAAGACTAATGTCCTCCGCATTAAGATTCTTTAAATTGTGCGAAGTCATGAGGGAGTCACGTATGGCCCCTTTGTTAGTGAACAAATCAAAAATTTTATTCAATTCACAAAATGCATGTGATACATAAGAATTAATAAAGGATCCCAAGATATCTTAGCCTTATTATCCTTGTTTGAAATCAACCAAGAAACTTTGTATTTTCCCTTTAGGAAGTTAATGATGTTTTGGAAATAACCTTCTAAACACACATTTTTAAAGTTCAAATGTTTAGCCAAAGATAGATATAAAAAGGCCCTAAGATCCTCGACCACATGATTAGATTAAATACCAATAGGAACATAAAAAAAAACAATGAAATTACCCCTACCATCCCTTATGACACCCCTACAGCAAGCTTTACCCGGGTTCCCTTTAGCAGCCCCATCAAATTTTATTTTGACCCAGTCCTTTGGAGGAGACAGCTAACAATAATTTTCCCTTCCTTGTTCCTTATCACCCTTCAGATTAATATTCGAGAAATCAATTTCCAGCCCTGAATTCCAAAATATTTTGGCCTAAAAAGAGACATTTTTTTAGATACTTTTAAAGATAACATTCACCAGAACCAAAGGAGTTCTTTGTTTATCCCTACAAGTCATGTTATTTCTTTCTTTCCAGATATTCCAAATAAGGTGAGGAATATAAATATTCCAAACCAATCTGGCTCTCTTATTCAAACTAGAAGAATTGCATTGATGGAAAGAATCATGAATAGTTCTATGAAACACTCAGCAAACATTCTGTCTCTGTAACAAGGCTTCCCAAATAACTGAGTAAGAACAGTTGAGCAGAAGATGGGAGGCAAATTCACTCTCCTTATAGAAAACACAACATCTGTTGGGAAAAAAGAACCCTCTCTTAATCAAATTGTCAACCATGAGGATTTTGTTATGGATAAACAACCATAAGGAAATCCCAACTTTAGGAGTAAGATATTTATTCCACAAATTCACCCAAAAAGGGATTTCATTAGTAGGCTAGATCTAAATGCTGTAAGCAGAGGAAACATAGAAAATACTAGAAGGTTCTAGGCCCCAAATTAAAGTGTCTTCCATATTTTCAATAATCTATTGGGAATAAAGAGCTTTATTAATAAGTTTATTTAGATTCACCCAGCTATTATCTCTCTAGTAATCCCTTACCTTGTTTCCAAAAGCTAATTTACACATGTTCATTAATTCGTGCAAGTCTGGTAGCATATATAAAGGCTTATCAAGAATCCATAAACCCTCCCAGAAACTAATTTTCCTTCCATCCCCAAGCTTCCATTTACCCCCTTTAGCAGCCACTTTCTTAGATTTCATGACACTATTCCAGATTTTAGATTTGCCAATAATATAATCCTCCTAAATGATTTGGTCAAGATGCAACTCAACAATATATTTATTTTTCCATATTTTGTTCCACTCCTTATCCTCTCCATGAATTCTCCATACCTGTTTAGCAAGAAGGGTGAGATTTATTTGTTTAATAGATATGATACCTAAACCTCCAAATTTCTTTGGTTTACAGACCTTTTCCCAAGCTAACACAGGAATCTTTTTTTTCTCTTCAGCTCCAAATCATAAACAATGCTTCTAAATTCTCTCAATCTTATCAGCAAACTTAGACGGTAATCTAAAGAGACTAAGTGCATATATGACTAAGTTTTGTAAGAAGGACTTGAGCAAGGTGACTTTACCCACCTAAGAAAGGAAAATAACCTTCCATCCAACAATTTTAATCTTTAACTTCTCAATAATATCCATTCAAAAAGAATCAAGCAGCTTATCCCCCAAGGGGAGACCCAAATAAACTAAAGGAAAAGAAGCAATGTTACACTCCAGAATGGACACAATTTTCTTCTATCTCTCCTCCGAGGTATTAATAAAGAATAGAGATCTTATTCCAATTATTGAGGTTTCTAGTAGCATTATTATAGGACCTAAGAACCCCCTTCATGTTTCTAGCCTCTTGAATAGTAGCCTCACCCATAGTAATGGTATCATCAACAAATTTCTCATTCGAGAAAACCAGGTTAGCCAAGAAAGGATGCAGCCCTTTGATGGTCTAGTCACTGAAAAATTTATGAATATATCTCCCCAAGCACTCTATTATGATGGTGAACAAAATAGAGGAGATGGGATCACCTTGTCTAATACCCATTGAGTTATTAAAGAAGGACAAAAAAGAGCCATTAATCAAAATAGCAAAGGAGGGTGTATAAATAAGTTGATGAATAATCTAGATGATTCTAGGCCCAAACCAAAACTTATCTAGCACTTTACTTAGGAATAACAAATCAAGTCTTTCATAAGCTTTAGCGAGATCCAAATTAAAGAAAACCATGCTTCTTAGATTTTGATAGAGAATGAATATTCTCATGCACATAAATAATAGAGTCCAGAATTTGTATTCCCAAGACAAATCCATTCTGCTGAGGCCAAATGATGGAAGGAAGGATCTTAAGGAGTCTCAAGGTCAACACTTTAGAAATGATCTTAGAAAATGAGTTGCATAAACTTATAGGTCTAATCTAATCAAAGGAGATGGTGTTAGAATAACTGAGGGGGGGCGGTGTGGATCAGTGGCCTCAATATTAATCTAATAATTCAATCCAAAACTTTATACCACAAATATAAAACCTCTAGTTAGCTTCATTCCTACAAGATGTATGCCTTGTGTGAACCTAAAATGTATATACTACTCGATGATTATACTATTTATCCTTTCCTTAATCTTTACCGAATAACAGTCTATCTTTTCTTAACCTTTAACAAAATACAGTAAATAACTTAGTGTTTACCGATCAATCCTTTTTTAGTAATGTGTAAAGAAAAACATCAAAGAAATGAACTATATACACATTTGACACATGGATTTTTAATGTGGAAACCCTTTTAGGGGAAAAACTACTTGGGACCGGTAACCAAAAATTTTCACTCTTCTAAAGTGAGCTCAGTGAAGAGCCAACCCTATTAAAATTTATAAAGATAATGTTAAGTGCGACCTTGTCAGAGGATTTATCACTAACTGTTTATCACTTGACCTCACATTCACTATGTTGTCAACATGAAAACATTTTGATACTCCTTGGGATGTATCTCAATATATAAAGAATGATTAAATCCTACTCTAATAAGAGATTTTCTCAATCAATGTTTAAACTGAAATAGTATATGATCTGTTCATAAATATAGCTTAATATTGTATATGTTCAGATCTATTGTAAGCTCATAATACCTCTTCTGATCAAGGTTATCTTCAATTCCTTTGCTCCACTTCTTTTTTCTCCATGAATATTTTTGCTTCTCTATTGCTTGGTGTCCATAGAATTCTTAGCTCCGTTCTTCAGCTTGTATGATCAGATTTGTATGTAGACTTCTATCTTCATCAGAATTATCTTCAACATTCCTCTCTTTTTATAATGAATTACGTGTAGTTTTATACAGGCATGATTTCATCATTCTTTGTCCTTCTTGTTTTCATCGTTGATCACTTTTTGATCCATAAAGCTCATCATGCTTTATTTAGTTTTAATCTGTAAAACTCTCCTTGTTATCTGGAATAAAACATGCTTTAAATCTCCTTATTTTTAGCTTTTAACCGATCGATGAAAATAAAGTAATCAAACAGTTAATTCTATTATTAGCTCTACTAGCTAAGTTGTTTTATCATTTTCCTAACTTCAGTTCCCATCGGTCAACACTTTAGTTATACTCGATGACTACTGCAGATAGCTCGGGCATCAACTTTAGTTTTATTCGGTGACAACTACAATTAGCTTGGTAATGCTTTCTCGGGTATCACTTTCTCGGGTAACATTGTCCATCGTATAACACTCTGAACTTCTATGCTCAGGGTTCATTGTCCCTCGAGGTTTACTGTCACTCGGTGTACATGATTACCGATGAAAAAAACCTTGTCTCTCCAGATCTTTAAGTCTTGTGAAAATATGTGTATGATAAATCATACCATATCAAGTTGACATCAATGAAAATACAATACATTAACTGATTTAATGTCTTTCATTTACTTTCTACATCTCGGTGATCATCAACTTTGTCATCTTTAAACATTCGATCAGTTATAGTTCATCAATCTCTCCCTTTGGCATTGATGGCAACATACTACATACTACTAATTCAATATGAAATATATCAATTGTAGTTCATCAATCTCTACCAAACTTATTTTTCTATAACCAATACAAATGTCTGACTCTCGGTAAGCTCTTCTACCTTAAATTTGATTCTTGCAGGGTACTTCCTTCATTCGGTATTCCTTTCATTAGATAGATGTAGAAAATTATCATTCTATCTCTCCCTTTGTTGTAGAATCTCTTCTCCCTTTTCTGGATAGATATGCAATGTTAACTTTTCCAATTCTCTCCCTTAGATAGATGTTTCTTTGAATCTCTCTCTGATGTTGTTTTCTCTCCCTCTGAGTGTTCCTCTCCTTGATGAATAGTTCTTTTCTCTCCCTTTGGATGATTATGATAGATATTTCATATCTATTTTCCCTTTGACAAAAATATATTTCATTGAATACTTCTCTCCATATTCATTAAGTACATCTCTCCCTTTGATAGCAATGCCAAACTATATCCTTTTTTATAATATAATCCTTGAATTTCCTCTCCATCAGCAATACAATAACTCTAGTGTTCGGTGTAGATAAGTACCTTTCTATGTATTGATATATCTTTGCAGTCCATCTCTTTATTTTCATCAACATGAATGATCTTCTGGTTATGTGTAGGCTGATGTAGCCTCCTAGTTAGTTTAGTGACTAGTAGACAAGGGTCGAACCCCTAGTCTCTTTCTTAGGTACTCAAATGTATCTTTTGGCAATGGCTTTGTGAATATGTCTGCTAATTGTTCTTTGGATTGCACATATTCCAGTATCACCTCTTTCTCTTGAACTTGTTCTCTTAAGTAATGATACTTGATAGAAATATGCTTTGTTTTAGCATGCATGACAAGGTTCTTTGAGATGTTTATTGCACTTGTGTTATCACAATAGATAATCATTGGTTCAAGAATTTTTATATTCATACCTTCCAATAATTGTTTGATCCATGCAATGTTAGAACAATCTGTAGTAGCAGCCACATATTCTGCTTCTGCAGTGGATTGTGAGATGCATCCATGCTTCTTACTTATCCATGTGACAAGTCTGTCACCCATAAAGAATGCTCCTCTTGTTGTGCTCTTTCTGTCATCTATGTTTCCAGCCCAATCAACATCTGTATAGACTTGAAGCTCAAATTTTCCTTCTCTTTTATACCAAAGACCATAGTCTTCGGTATTATTTAGATATCTACAAATTATTTTGACAAAATTCATGTGTGATTCCTTAGGATTAGCAAAGAATCTTACAACTATTCCAACTGCACGTGTTATATCTGGTCTAGTATGTACAACATACATGAGTTTTCCAATCATAGATCCAAATAGGGTCTGATTTACCTCGGTTGACTTGTCTTCCTTTTTCAGCTTGCATTCAGTTTCCATAGGTGTTCCAACTGGCTTGGAGTCCTCCATCTTGAATATTTTCAAGACTTCATTGATGTATTTGGATTGTGTGATGTAGATGCTTGCATCTTGTTGAAGAATCTATAGACCAAGAAAGAATTTGATCTCCCCAAACATTGACATCTCAAACTCTTTGCTCATTTCATCAGCAAATGATTTGCATAATATATCATTACCTCTAAATATGATATCATCAACAAATATTTTAGCAATCTGAATGTTATCATCAGTATCTTCCTTTAAATACAAATTGTTGTTATCACTTGTTCTTACAAATCTAATACTTATGAGATAGGAGTGAAGTCTTTCATACAATGCTCTCGATGCTTCTTTTAATCCATACAAGGCTTTGTGTAATCTACAAGCCATTTTTCTCTTGTTAGGAGCAACAAACCCTTCAAGTTGTTCAATGTATACCTTTTCTTCAAGTATTCCATTTAGGAATGCAGATTTTACATCCATTTGATATACCTTGAATCCTTTGAATGCAGCATAAGAAAGTAGAATTCTTACTCCTTCTAGGCTAGCAATGGGTGCAAAGGTTTCTCCATAGTCAATACCTTCTTCTTGTGCATACCCTTTGCATACTAGTCTTGCTTTGTTCCTTGTGACTTCTCCATTCACATTTAGCTTGTTTTTCAATATCCATTTGGTACCAATGACATTCTTGTCATTCGGTCTAGGTACTAATGTCCATGTTCTATTCTTCTCAATCTTCTCTATCTCTTCATTTATAGTACTGATCCATTCTTCATTTTCAAGTGCAGTATTGACAGATTTAGGCTCAAAATCACAAATTAAACACCTAGTATTCAGTGACTTACTTCTTGTTCTCATTCCAACCTTTTTGTCTCCTATGATCTAGTTCTATGGATGGTGTCTTCTCACATACTTGGAAATTACTGGTTCAACTCTTTTCTCATCATTATGTTAATCATCTTGATATTCATTTTGATCTTCATCACTCGCTACATCATTTTGAGCAATTTCCTAATTTTTGATGTTTGTAGCCTGATGCTCGGGTGCATTGTTCTATCACTCGGGAGCGATACACTATTGCTCAGGCAGAGTGTCAGGTTATTCACTATAGACAAACCTATTGTATTCTTCAGGCTCCTTTCTTCTTTCCTCATCATTTTTCTCAGCAAATTCATCTACTTTGACATATGCACTTTCAATGATTTTGTTAGAGGATTTGTTAAGACATTTATAAGCTTTGATTTTGGTAGAATAACCTAGAAATATTGCTTCTTCACCTTTGGATTCAAGCTTTTCATTTCTATCATCTTTCAAAATATAAAATTGACATCCAAAAATTCTAAAGTAACTTACATTGGGTGTGTATCCATACCATAGCTCATAAGGTGTCTTATTGGTGTCTTTCTTCAATTGAACTCGGTTTAATGTGTAGACAACAGTACTGAAAGCTTCTCTCCAGAATGTTTGTGTGATTCCTTTCTCAATCATCAATGTTCTGGCACAATCAACAATGGATATTTTCCTTCTTTCAACAATCCCATTTTGTTGTGGTGTTCTTGGTGCATAAACATGTCTTTAAATTCCATGCTCATTACAAAAGGTAGCGAGTTCATCATAAATAAATTCTCCTCCTCTATCTGATCTTAGACATTTTAGTTTCTTTCCACTTTTTTTTCCCACTATAGGGTATGTGCACCAAGTTGTAGACCAAAAAGGGGGTATACGTGGACACATTTTTTCTGAAATCGGGTCAACCTGAACTTGGAACAGGCATTTGAGGGTCATGCACTCAAAATAAGAAGATGTGTAAAAAATAAAAATTGAAGTACTCTGATTCTAGTTTCTAAAATACTAATTTTCTTAAAAAAAATGATAAGATTAAGAGGGTTAAACATCGTGCACATGAAAACATGTTCCTAAGAGGGGGGTGAATCAGTGGCCTCAATCTTATAAAATGATCTTATAAAATGAGTTGCATAAACTTATAGGTCTAA
>MU221195.1:63670-75129 GCA_018584345.1 Thuja plicata
TATATATATATATATATATATATATAATTTAAAGAGAAATATGTAATTAGTTAGTTTCTTTTTTTCGTTTTTAGGATATCATAATACATTATCAAGTAGTTGTAAAAATATGTTATTTTATTTATTTTTTTCTTAAACATATTATTTGAATTAAAAAAGGTATAATATTTTGTTATTAATAGAGATCATGATTCTTTTATTTTTTTTTTCTCCATAAACTTTATATTAGTTAGCCGATAGGCTTTACTTGCGAGATCACTCGCGTATGGATGATCGAATAGCTGTCTCACACTCAAAACTACTATAAGTCTGGTTTTCAACTGCAAAAATGGTTTTCCATGGTTTTTTCTTTTTTTGGGGGATTTTATTATGGTATCGTGTTTTACAGTCTTTGAAGCATTTATTTTCCAACTACAACCAATGTTGGCCACAAGAAATTGCATGTAATTTCATCATGGTATCGCATTGTACATCTTTTGTCAGAAATGGGTAGCGCAACATGGTGGATGAATCTTGTGGTGGAGGAGGAATAAGTGATTAGAAAAGGGCCCTGGACATTAGAGGAATATACCAAGTTTATTTCCCATGTAAGACAGTATGGTGCTGCTCGTTGGAGTTCACTTGCCAAGCTTGCAGGTTTGAGGAGAGACGGGAAGAGTTGCAGAATGAGATGGCTCAATTATCTCCACCTTGAACTTAAGCATGGCAACTTTTATCCTGAGGAAGATTGCTTAATCATCAAACTGCATAATAAATGGGAAAACAAGTAATTCCATTTTCAACTTACCATCTCCCTTACTGCATGTGTAATTCAATTTTTGACTCTAAAGTAGGTTTACAATGTTTGAAATCGTTTATGTGGTGTGATGATTTTCTTCTTTTGGGCAGGTTGTCTTGCATTTCCCAGAATTTACCAGGAAGAACAAATAACGAGATCAAAAACCATTGCAGAAATCACATCAAGAAAATGGCTCCTACCTCCAAGTGCCCAGAACAAAGAATGCACGGGAAGGAAAAATAAGAAGCCTTCTGGTGGCATAAAATTTGAGGATGGGAAAGTGGCCACAATAAATTACCTATAATTTCATCATTAGGAAAACCCATAAATAAAAAAATACCACACACTTCATCATTTTACCAGCATTTTGAAGACAAATGAGCTCAGATGACATTTGGGGTTTTATGGTGTTGTTGGTCTTCGCGTCTCTTCTTTTTCCTATTCCACGAGCTATAAGTTGTGTGGTGCATTTTGGCTATATTTCTCTGAGCCCCTATTTTCATTACTGTATGTTTTTTTTTTGTTGTTATATCCCACGCATTGTACTTTGTAGCTGATGGTAATATGGTAGATAAAAGGGAATGACTTTTTAGAAATGATTGTTTACACTCATGCTTTATTTTGATCCTGGACTGGTTTGCCCATGTACTATATGTATCTTTCATGGCCTATAATTTACTTATTTCAGTGAGGAGGAAGGACATATGAAGGTATAGAGTAGATTGCAGAGTATATTGCATTTGTGAAAGTTTTATCCCCTTAGTTGAAATGATTCTAACCCCACTTGCAGAAAATTTTATTGTTGTTTTATGAAATACACATGTGTGGTAGTAGGAAGCAAGAAGAGGGATATTAAGAGCTACATTTTGCCTCTTGCTTCCCTAATGTGAGATGATATTTACAAGCTGGTACAAGGTCTCACTATGGTAGTAATTAAGCTTCTACTGAGTCTAATGTTTAAGTTGTTTTGGTGTAGGTTACGCTTCTTTGTATCTGATGTAAATAACACGCCTGATGTTCTCAAGTTGTAATTAGGCAATTTTACTCAAAATTCTACTTGCAGTTCCATGGAGTATAGAGAATGTAGAGGAAGACTCTTTGTTAAGTCAATAAAAATTAAAATCCTCTCAACATTTTTGTGTCATATTCTTTCTAATAAGCAATTGGTTTATCAGATACTGGGGTACAATTTTTATTTAGGTCTATGGGGTACCCATGCCTTTTAATCAATCACTAGATCTTATTAAAAAAACTTATTCACTAAAAAGGAAAATAGCTCACTTTTGTTGGTCACTGTCGTAATTACAAAGTACAAAAGAAGCCATGCCAGAATGAAAAAGATACTTATGCTATTCAATAGCTAATCTCCAAACCTAACCCATACAAAATGTTTTCAAATTTCTCTACGAATCTGTTGGGTAACCCCTCTTTCAATTTCCTAAAAATAGAGGAGGTAAGCAAGCTATCAGCCCCTGCTTGGTGGCATGTCCCAATCCTCTCTACTTTGAGTAGCTCGGCAACCCTATTAAGCCCTCCATATAGTCCATCACAGAACGTGATCATGTACACCACAATCCAGTTTTCAATGAAATTTTCAATGGATATCTTCCTAAGTATCACAATCCCTACAAACCCAAACTGTAGGCTTATTATTGCTATGTCCACCATACTTTTGACGCATTGTTCCATTTTCAGTCCTTCAACCTTTCTCATACATTTTACATGTTTTCTATTTTTTTAAAACACTAAAAGTCTCTGTATTACATAATGAATCAGGGGATAGAACCCAACCTGAATGTGTTAAACAAGATGAAAATGTTAAATAATCTTGTTTGAACTGTGTGTCTAACAAGATGAAAAGTGTTTGAATGAAAGGAGAATCTCATCAAAAGGATTTATATCAAAGAAACAGACTTATTCCTCCATTGAAAAGGGGCTGATCGAGTAAAAAAGAATATCGATCAAGCATCTTATGCACTCATTGAAGGAAGGCCTTTTATTGAAATAATGACATCGATATAATGTGGTCTCATTTCATCAAAATCCTCTTATTTCATCTTGTTTAAAATCCTCTTATACTATGATTGATCTAAAATGTAAGCCTTGGGTAAGGTCAAACTAAATTAACATAATCAAACTAAACAAAATTAAATTAAAATGTAAGCCTTGGGTAAGGGATTATGATACACTTGGAAAATACAATTTCATCAAACCAATAAATCCCTCTTGGGTCTAGGGCAACACATTGCAGGTGAGAAGTTTGATCAGATACCCAAAATCATAAGTATTGTGAAAAGTAACTCATCTAATATTCTCGTTCAAAACAATGTCAGAGGACATCAAAAGCTCTGCAAAATGCCTTGAATTGATACCCATGTAGTTGTTTTTCTTGAAATCAATCCCACCCCGTCTCAGTAGTTCAATGGAATCAGGGACATGGAGGTCCATAAAGGGGTTAAATTTCCTCAGATTGAATCGCCACACACAGGGCTGACCTACACCACACTATGCCAGATTTCCATCCTCATCTGAGAAAGTAAGGCCCAACAGGATCAATTTGAGGTTGTCCACATTAACTTTCAAGGTATAGTAATGGTACGCTGCTCTGCTCTTGAATCTCCCATATGGCCTTATGACAATCCCAGGAAAATCTGTGTCCATGGAAACATATGGGTATCGATCTATCATGCCTCTGATCAACTCAAATTCTTCTTCCAGGTTATCTGCCCACACTTCCCTTATACAAACTGAATCGCTCTTAACCCTGACCATCATGAACCCAATCCAATTCAAGACAGATCCTCTCAACTTTTATGACTAATTTTAGTGGGCAAGGATGAGAACAAAAATATTGTATCATATTTTCTCCAAACAGAATAGGCATTAACTTCCTCCCTTGATGATATGACCAAAACAAAAGGTACATCATATTTTATCTAGGTAGAATCTACAGTAAATTACTTCTAGTTACACGACATTCTAAATTTTTTAGTAGTATTGCTATGAACCTGTGCCATTCACCTAATAAATATTTCAGTAGTATGTTAGTCTGTGCCATGAAAACCAGTCAAAACTATCTATTTGAATTCTCCACATTGTCATGCTTATAAGTAATCAACAATCCAACTTTTAATGCTTTTGGGTACTATGTTGTTACTGATTATTACATTTGGGGTAATACTAATATGAACCAAAATAATAAATAGGGGAATTGAGAAATTTAATATAATTACAGAAAACAAATCGCAGGCTGTGGAGAATGGAAAAGAAAATATGCATATTAACTTGGAGAAGAAGCTTGAGCACCACAAAGCCCCAATTTTTGTGCATCCTGTGTTCTCTTTTGGTTAACTGAAACAACCTACATAATACAAATTAGTAGTGTTAACGTTGAATTAGAAATGAACTCCTTAGTTGTGTTAAATTTAAATTGGAAACAACCTGCACAATATGAATTAGTTGTGTTAAAGTTGTCTACATTATCCTTGAAAAGATATGCTAATGAACATTCTGAAATAAAACAAAATTATTAAGTTTCTTCTGTTGATGCTAGCAAGCTTTGGTGTCATGGTTAGTTGGTTAATTTTATTTAGAGGGTTTATAAGACTACGACTTTCATTACTACACTAAATTAAACAAATTAGAGATTTACTTTAAATTAGCTATAGTCTTGTCATACGAAGGCATTGTCTCAAATGATTAAAGCTAGGAAAATCAATCCTTCTAAATCTATCTTCCATATTCATTCAAAAAGAAGTCATGAAGAAATCAATAAATTAGAAACACACTATCTACATCCATCAAAGCATAATGGACGGGGGCTTTTATCAGATTACGTAGATGCAACTACCCTGATAATCTATCAACAGATCTATGGGTTTAAATATAAACCATTCCTTAACAAATAACTGGGAACAACAATTGATTCCATGCTTCATTCTAGTATCTGCCACTGGTGATTTTGTAAGTAATAGCTCACCTATGGTAGAGATCTAGAGGTGGTAGAGAAGCAGCTGAAAGTATTGAAACAATTCATAGAGAATGGTGAGAATCATCTCTTGTAATATGCATTATCTTCTCGTAGTTCTTGAATTTTATAATTCTCTTCTTATTTTATTCCACATAATTTGAGGGGATTAAGAGTAACCTCTTTGTAGGGAATGATGAGAATCATCTCTTGCAATATGCATTATCTTCTCATAGTTCTTGAATTTTATAATTTCTTCTTATTTTATTCCACCGTAAGTTGAGGGGATTAAGAGTAACCTTTTGTTATGAACGCTACTTCATAATAAAAATTGAAAGAAATATCTTATTTATTCCACCATGATTGTAGTGGGAATATTAACCTGTATATTTTGCGACTGTGTAATACATCTTATTTTTATTTAGGGTAGAGGAACGTATAATTTTGAAACATATCATCTCATAACCAGAATATATTATTTAATTCCCTATTAAAAGCTATAACAAAAGCTCCTTTATATATTTATACAGTAACTGGATAGTAACGCTTAAAGATGCTTAACGCACATTGAAGAATGATGCAAAGAAAAATGATTTATAGATAAAATATATTTCTGTCACCTGAATATTATATAAAAAATTGTTAAATAGCTTATCTCTACAAGATGCATGTTATGTTACAACCTGTAACATGGACTCTATCATTAAAAGGTGTATCATTGTCATGACTCATAACCTAATTCACAATATAGACATGACAAATCATAGTAGTGTCATTTATTTATCCAAAAATGTTAAATATATCTTTGATTAAGGCAAGTGGGGGTTTTGAAAGGATGCAAAGCGCTTGAGCCCCGAAGCCATGAAAATTGCAGATTTTTCTTAGCCTTTGGAAATGGCCTCTATTCAGAGACTTTCAATAGAAAGTACTTTCGATCGAAATTAATTAGTTTTGATTGAAAGTACTTTCTTTCAAAAGTACTTTCTTAGTTTAATGTCGGCATGGGTTCAAACCCACCAAAATTTTCACTGTTAGTTTTGATCAAAACTAGCTTACGTTCGATAGAAACTAGCTTAGTTTCGATCGAAACTAGGCAAAAAAGGTAGTTTCGATCGAAAATAAGAATGTTTCGATCAAAATAATTGGGTACTTTCTATCGAAAGTAACCAAATAGATTTCTCACCTCGCAGATTTTGTGAAGAATTTCTTCCTCCGAAAAAGTGTAACCCACTATTGTGGTATCACCCTTATGCAACATAGGTTATTGCCTCCTAGACATCAACACCACTTGGATGTGCCATTGAATTACTTCTAAAAATAAAATAGTACCCATAATTCCTTATCGATAAACATCAAATTTACTTCTATTTGAAAATCCTAAATGTGATCTACAGGTTATGACTAACCCTGTTTATTATTTTGAGAAAATGAACATGGATCACAAGCGTATGCAAGGATCCAGTAGTTGAGCATTTTAGTAATTGTGATCCTATTTTGTTTTATTTGATTTTTAATGTTTTGATAGTATAGCACTACAAAGTTATTATTTGTGATAAGTTGTTTGTGTTGATCACGAGTACTCGCAATTGCATGAAATTTATTCTTTAGTTCTTAAAAGAAACAAATTATGTGATACTACATTAGGGAACAAACAGTAATGCACAAATATTATAACTTAATGTCTAACTATTATAACTTTATGAACAACTTTCGGTCTACCCCTCTCTTAGGCCTTCTTGGATGCCTCAACAAAAATCTTGATGTGACATCATAGTTGATGGTGTAGACTTGGAACCTTAGTTTAAGTAGGGATCTTGTCAAATAAGCTACTTCAATAATTGAGTGAATTGAAGTTATTGTTACCATATTTCCAAAAATTAGTTTGTTCCTTAATTGCTTCTAGATTTGATTGTCTCTAATTTTTGTACCTTAATTGCTTTTGGACTTTGAAGTTGGTAGATGAATTTGAGAGGTGGAAAGTTAGAATGCCTATTGGGCTCTCTTTCTAGAAGAACTATGACGATATGCAAGTAGGATAACAAAGATCCTTACATCTTTCAAATAATTTTGTCCTTCAATGATCCATGGTGTTTCTATATCTTGTGATTTCTTCCACTTCATAGCCCATAAATGAAGAATTTGTGCATAAGATTGCATAATTCCTTTAAAACTTGACCACTCTTTTCTTTTGCTTTGATGCCAACTTATTAGCTATTTATGTGCACTCAGATGATATTAATAGTTACAAATACACTATTTTTTTATATGTTTCCATGCATTTCAATGCTTCTTTTTTTAGGACATACAAAAACACTACAACCCAATATGTTTAATTCATCCAAAATGCAACACAATATGTTTAATTTATCCAAAATGGATGCTGCTATATTCAAAATTGCCTACTACATTGAAACATGTTTGTAGACCAAAAATTTTATACACTATGTAAAGCTTCATTTATGCTTTCAAATCATACACCTATCGGCATACTCCTTGCACCTTCTTTTGGTGCAAGTGCTAGTTTTAAAAGGATGAAATATCATTTAATTGAATACTTATCAAAATAATATAGAAAATTGTGCATTATTGAATCATATGATCTTTCAAGGTTGATTACTTTTATCAATTAATTAATATTTAAAAAAAATTAAATACCGTCAAATGTTCTTAGCTGTTTCCTTTAAGAGTCTATAAAGAGCATTAACATGGAAGACAATTGAGTTTTTCTTTGGCATCAACCCTTTGCCAACGGAATTTGCAAGACAAGATAATTACGTGACATGGGAAAGAATAATCGTTTCTTTTGCAAAAATAAATTATTCTTGCATGACACGCTTCTAAAGTTTTACTTCCGATACGAATTGACTTGCATAAGTTGTACCTGTTTTTAATGGAGTTTAATGACAACCTGGAGCATCGATTTTCTTTCTATTTGCTGTCATTAACATTCGAGCACTTTGCTCAGCATCTTCCCATTCAATCCAACTGTTTCTCAAGTCTCATATTGTCGGTTTCACACAATTACTCATTCCAGGTTAAGCTTAGAAAAACAATCAATACAAAAAGAATGCAGACAGTTGAAATGCCAACGGCTCTAAACATCACATAGTTTAAATAAATGGAAACTTACTCTACAAGAAACCAAGAATCAAGTGTTAGTTCATGTTTGTGTCAAGATCCCATATTCTTTCTCCTTTTAGAGACAAGTAATCTTTTTTCTTACTATAATTTGTTTTTTCGGAAAAAAATTGGACTTCAACTGTTTTACTGATTTTGGTGTCTATGTAATGATTCTTAATTTGAATTACATCTTGCCAAACTTTTCAATTTGATTGAGCCTCCATCAAATTAATCTATCTTCAATATTCTTTTCTTTTCCAAATTAAATGCGTGTTAACAATTATTTTTATAGTTTACATCATTATATAAATATTTAATAAGAAAGTATAACAAATGGCATATGTATACAACAATCTCAGAAATTGTCCGACTCTCTTTTACTTTTTTTTTTAAAGAGAACTGGGCTTAGGATAGTGGGTGGCTTTGTGTTCCTTGGCAAATCTCTGAAATCTCTTTAACACAACTTTCATGGCGGGTATTTTGAGAAAGAACACTTAATTGCAACATCGGAATCCCCTTGATTGAGATCATAGAATTACCGAAAGTTAATGCATGGCTTTGTATTTCTCGACAAATTGTTGAAGCCTCTTCAATGCAACTTCCATGGTGGAAGTATTCATTTCAGCAAAGCAGACTCTAAACCAGCCAGGCTCCATGCACTTAAAAGAAGACCCAGGAGATATATTCAGTTTGGCCTCGTACAAAATACCCTTCCACAATTCTATCTCCCCCTCTATGTCATTTGATGGAAGTAGATGACTCATGTTTACCCAACAGAAAAGGCCTGCATTCCCTTCTAAGATTTTAATGCCAGCTCGCTCAAACCCTGCAACAATCAATCCATGCCTTTCTTGTAACCTCTTCTTATTCTCAGCTATGTAATCATTAACGAATTCTTGATCTGAAAGCATAGTGGACAATAAATTCTGAGTCTGAGTTGAAATCATGTTGAAACTGGACATTCTTCTAGCTGTTGTTACAACTGTATCATTATAGGAATAAATTGCCCCAACTTTGAAACCTGGAAGACCCATGTCCTTTGATAAACTGTACACAATGTGCACATTATCTGGGGTGCAATTTTCCTCTGCCACAATCTCTGCAATGCTGTGGAACTCTGGAGAATGGAAGACAGAGCCTGCATAAATCTCATCACAAACAAGATGTATTTTCTTCTTATTTGCAAAAACAAGCAGCATCTTCAATGTCTCAGCACTTGATATTGTGCCCAATGGGTTGCATGGATTTGTTATGATAATTCCTTTCACCTCCTTATTGAGATCTTTGGCTCTCTTGTATGCTGATTCCACTTCAGATTCGGTGATTTGGAAGTTGTTTGAGCTGTGACAATGGATTGGCTCAATCTCTACTCCTGTGCGCCACCCCAGAACTCAATCAAAACTACAGTAAAAAGACCAACTTTAGAAAAGAACTGTTTGCAACATATGCATCATCATTTTAAAGCAAAAAATTTAACATGAGATTAAAAAGCAACATTTCTGTGAGGCCTAGCTTACGTAGAGCAATAACTTATTTTGTGATTGTAATTCCTTCTAATTAGTTGCCACTATCTCTTGACCTAAAATAAAGGTAGTGGAATCAAAGAGTGGGACGGGATTTTGAATGTGGGCTGGCAGCCTAAAGCAGGAACTACGAATAGAATTATTTATTATTATAATGGTGATACACAATTTTTATTTCGGGAAAAAAAAGGAAAGAAAAAAAAAAACTGTTTCTTGAAAGGGAAAAAAGGTTGCAAATAAAAAGAGGGAGGGAAACAGACAAGGAGAGAAAACGGTGGTTATTGAGAAAAAAAGGGAAAATCAGCTCAGGAAGGGGGAAAATTCTATGGGGATATTTACAAGAATACAGAGTAGAAAATGAAAGGGATCAAGAGCCAAAGGGGACAGGAGAAAGTGAATTCTGCTTGATACCTTTTCTTTATTTTTCTCAAGCTTATCTTACTCTTAGCGTATTTATTTTGGAGTCTTAAGTAAAAGAAAGATTTATTCTTAAATTCCTTAAGAAACCTGTGCAATACATGCTCTTTGTAATAATATGTTAAAATTTAATTAATGCGGGAAGAACCGTTTTACATTACTGGCACTGTTTTCCTTGAAACATACTTAAGATTCACCTTTTTATTGCTAGATGTTAGTGATTCAAGTTCTATACGTATTCTATAGAAAACTGTAACTTTCTACATTTTAGAAAGCCATATACAAGTAAGTCAATTCAAATTTGTATATTAGAAGGAAGACAATCTATGTTGTTGCATTATCTACATTGGTACAAGAATCTTTGTTTGACTTTCACTTGGTTGTACTGAACTTCAACCGACTTCCTTTAAATCTTCAGGCAACTAACGCTGGCAAAGTATGTGACTTTCACCTGCCATTAACTTTTTTTTAAAGTGATTCTCCATAAATCTCATTGTGGGCCTGAGACAATTGAGTCGGTTTTTCTATCTATATACCGTTTTTCTTTTATCTGTAATACCGCTAGTGTATTTGGTGCACTTTGTGCAATCATCACATTCTGTGAAGTGTCATCTCTTTCTCGACATTTTATCAAAGAGTTTATGTGCCTTCTTATGCTTCCCCTTATCGTATAAATGCTGCATAGGATAGTTGTGATGACAACATTTGGAAACAGCTTTCCATACGCTTCGAGCTATCTTGAATGATTTGACATCTTATATGGTGCATGCATATATAGCTATACATATAGCTAGTTGTCCAGAATGTAGAGGCCTACACTCTTATACTTTACAAACTTTTACACATGCTTTTGCAGACATACATTTACATGTTGCTCTTTCATGTCGTGTTTGTGATCCACACGTATGTGCCATGTGACTGAGTGATTAGTATGGTCTTTCATCAAATCCACTTTGAAAAATCCGGCAATGATAGCATTCTACTAGACCACATTTCTTTGAGGCAATTTAAATTTTACCAAATTCATAATCCTTTCAATTTTTCATGCACGTTTGCACCTATGCCCTTACCCAAAGCTTCCACCATGGCTCAGCCAGGATATGGGTGCGAAAGGTTGTGGAATTTAGCCATCCACCTACAAATCCCATTTTGTTTGAAAGTTTTTCTAAATTATCTTTAATAAGTCGGTCTTCTGCAAATCTTGGAAGTTGTGTATTTCAAGAGAGAACATCTATTTGGGACATTCTTCCCAAAACGTACTTTGGTTTTGCTTCCTTTTTTTTTTTTTTGCATACCTATCTATTAAAGCATTTCAAGCCACAGTATTCATCTGAAACATATCAACCTCTATCGCCACTATGGTGTACGTCCATACATATCGCTTAACTGTATCAAAGATCCCATTTGGCACAGGAAGGAAGGTTGCTGGCAGAAAATTTGAGTGTGTCAATGATTCATTAAGACAAGAAGGATGACAATGACACCAAGTCTAGTCATAATGAATGTTTTTGTGCACATCTAACATTTGTTTAATTATTTCTTGTTTGGAAATTTATCGAAAGACCTTAAAAGTTAGAACTTAGTAATTATAACTACATAACTCATCTCATGCACATGAGGAATCTTATTAAGAACCTCATAATTAATGTACTCA